>JAYESA010000015.1:19288848-19712989 GCA_036927795.1 Iris macrosiphon | reverse complement strand
AAACAATCGACCTCAAAAGTTTGGGATAAAGGCGTTGTTGTTGTTGATGATGTTGTTGTTGATGTAGTTGTTAAAATCTCTCACGAGGGCTCCCATAAAGCAAAATAGTCAATTGTGTATTGGGTTTTCTAGTTGTAAACATTGATTAATACTTATTCCGATCCCTCGTAGGCCTAAATTTCTCACGAGGGCTCCCATGAGTTGGAAAGCAAAAACAGAGTATTCATGTACTAAAATAAAAGCCCAATGGTAAAATCTTGCACAGTTAGTGCAGACACTGGCATGCGCGGTGCAAACTGCTCACACTTGGCCAATTGAACTGAGTGGAAGGTTCCTTGGTGCAGTGCTAACCTCACATGAGCAGAGCAGTGCTACTCCCCTAAGGATGGTGCAAACATCTCCTGTTTAATATTTTACGCAACCAAAAGATTTTACTTATTTGGACTGGACTCACTATTTATTGGGCAACACAACAAGTCATGGAGTAATATATATATATATATATATATATATATATATATATATATATATGTATGCATCTCCACACTTTTTGCATCCTCAAGCATCCCCCTATTCACACCCGTTGGATGTGCTTTAAGTCATCTAATCTTAACTGTTGATTTTACCATCCAACGGTGTGAGTAGGATGTAGCGTCCCGTTCTTCCGGTGCGGAGAGCGCGGCTAAGAAATACAAGACGGTATCGTTCGATCGGGATAGATTGAATTAAGAACTCGTCCTCGTTATGGATTTGTTTCTTCGGAATCGATTCCCATATTCAGTGGACTGCGCCCCAAGGATCGGCTTAGCGGCAGAGTCAGGAGGACCTCTCCGCTGCTATCTTTTATTGCTTCGGTTTTCGATGTCGCTTGTTGCTTTCGTGCTTTGAGTTGGTTTTGGGACTTGCTTGTTTTCTTGAACGGTTTCGATGGTTTTCATTGTTTTCGTTCATTGACTTGCACTTCTATTCCGAGATTGGAAAGAGAGGAAGAAGTATTAATCGAGCTGTTCGTGTGCAGGTGAACGAGCAGTAGGCGGCTTGCGAGCGGAGTCGTGAAGCGCCTCTTTCCTTCTTCTTTCCAAAATCTAAGTGAGTGGCTACCAACCCGATTAGCTAGCCCTGCTTCCAAGCTTCACTCCTTGCCCCGATCAAACGATACCAAGTAAAATAAAAGAAACCAAGATAAAAGAGAATAGACTTGGTTAATACTGCTTGTCAATCAAACTGTGAACGGTTACTTACTTGCATGCGTGTTCGCTCGGAAATATTTATCATATGCATAATACAAGTTAGAATGTATGCTCTTCTTTAAATTATGCTATGAACATAACTCATCCTGAATGCAATAATCTGATAGGGAGACTATGCCAAAGTAGCTCTCCTCCTGTTACTGTCCCGTACCTGTTATTGCCCTGATTTGCCTCAACTGCTAACTTAGTGTATATGTTGATCACGGACAACTTGTGCACAAGGTCTTAGTTCCTGCGGACGGTTGCTGGGGCACTGGCACCGATCCGGTCCGGGCGGAACTTCACGATAGTCTCACGTGCGAACGGGATGGCGTGCAGCGCCTCACGTGCTTCGTTGCACACCATCTTCGTTCAAAGACTAAACGGTCCATTATGGCTCCTAGCCAGTGATCCCAACGTGTATATTTAAACCTGTTGCATACTAACTTGTGTCTTCGTTTCAGGGAAGGCATGGTAAGTATTGTGCAGGTAATTCAGACGGTCAGGTAAAATCCACCGAACGGTGGCACGTTCATTTCAGTAAATTCTATATGCTGCTTACTTGTAAATGAACTAAGGCAAGATAGAAACCCACAAAAATATGCATGCTTCACTAAACAACGTGTTGATTGGTATAGTCAGGCTAGCTCGCCTTCACCAGCATGTTTCGATATGCTGACCCTCGTTGAAACAGGTTCTCCGCACCAAGGCGAACCGAGCGAGGAGCCGAAGTCGTCTACCCGATCCAGTCCAGCTGTTGGCGCATCTTCACCGCGCCCTCGAAGCCTTTGAAGTCCGAAGCTGCAACTCTTCATACACAAATGCAGCTCCGTGGCAAAGCTATCCTCCAGCCTGGAGGTCCTTATCGTTTTGAGTTTATAAAGGGATGTAATGTACAGGACTGCTATCTCATTTTGAGTCATCTCTTTTGTAAGCCGTTCGGCATATTAGCTGACTCGTTCAGGAGTTTGTAATAGATGTTCATTATCAATAAAGAGAACTTTTCTATGTTTCAAATCTGTGTTTCAATTTATCTGCGTACTCTGAATATGTGCTTGCTATGCAAATCATTAAAGCCTTGTGCGGGCGCAACTCCAGGCCCGCACGGCGCTCACGATTCGGGGGACGCCTCATTTGATTCTACGGAATTGGGTCGTGACATAGTGGTATCAGAGCACAGATTCAAAGTTCCTTAGACTTCGTGCTGGAAAAGTTCCTTTAACGATCAAAATTCCTGTGCGAACTCTTGAACTCGCTAGGCCAAAATGAGATACGTTCATGCAATAAGTCCATAATACATTATGATTCTAATGTAATTTACCTTCTTTTGAAGGAATGGATCCAGCGCAATCTGCAGCGCAACCACTGAACGAAACACAAGAAAGCAGTTCGGGTACTTCGGGAAGCTCTCGGAGCCAACGAGGCATGTCTCAAGTCGACCTGCTTGAGCGGGTAATGCAAATGTTAGAATCGCAACGACAACGAGACGATGCTCGCCAAGCCAAGCTCGAGAGTAATCTAGAGACCCGATTCTCAGTCCAACAAAAGCAGGTAGATGCCCTGCAACAGATCGTTCAGACTTTGGCTGCCAACCATTCCGCCGCAACAGCAACGACTCCGGTGGAACAGCCCGTGCTTGAAGTGGAGACGCCTCAAATTCCAAGGCCGAGGGACGTGATTGCCTTCAACTTGGGCCATTTCAAGAAAGTCTGCAACACCCCATTCAACGGGACTGAGGACCCAGTGGTAGCTCTAGATTGGCTAGCCGAGCTTGAAGATCACTTCGCTCTGCTAGAAGTCCCCGAAGATAAGCGCGTCGCCTGCGCGCAACTACAGCTCCGCCTCAACGCACACGATTGGTGGGACGTGCATCGACGATCTCTCCAATTTGATCACGGAGAGGAGGCGATCTCGTGGACGACCTTTCGTGCCGCGTTCGAAGAGGAGTTTATACCGCCTCCAGTACAACGTCAAATGGAAAATGACTTCGTGCAACTGAGGCAAGGCAGGATGACAGTTAAAGAGTACTCCGCCGAATTCAACCGACTCTCCAAATTCGCTAGGGCCTATTTACCTGATGCAGCGAGTCGAGCTAGAAGGTTTGAAGGTGGTCTACGCCTGCCATCCATTCGCACGTGGTCAATAATCAGTACGGGACAATGCGTGAAGTCATGAATCATGCCCTATCCCTCGAACCGCAGTATCCTCACGTTTCCACCGGCGCTGTGCATACCTACAATCATAAACGCCAAGGCAACGAGGGAGGAAACAACGCTGCAAAGCGTCACAACGACGGCGGTTCACAAAAAGGAAATCGGAGGCTAATTTGTCATTTCTGTAACAAGCCGGGTCATACGGTCGATAAGTGCCGTCGCAAGCTAGGGTCTTGCCTCTGTTGTGGTGACCCCAACCATCGGGTAGATGTTTGCCCCCTCCCGGATCGCCGTACCCCTGCTCCCTAACGGTAGGCCCTGTTCTTAAGTTTCGGGACGAAACTTCCAATTGGTTGGGTAGGATGTAGCGCCCCGTTCTCCCGGTGCGGAGAGCGCGGCTAAGAAATACAAGACGGTATCGTTCGATCGGGATAGATTGAATTAAGAACTCGTCCTCGTTATGGATTTGTTTCTTCGGAATCGATTCCCATATTCAGTGGACTGCGCCCCAAGGATCGGCTTAGCGGCAGAGTCAGGAGGGACCTCTCCGCTGCTATCTTTTATTGCCTCGGTTTTCGATGTCGCTTGTTGCTTTCGTGCTTTGAGTTGGTTTTGGGACTTGCTTGTTTTCTTGAACGGTTTCGATGGTTTTCATTGTTTTCGTTCATTGACTTGCACTTCTATTCCGAGATTGGAAAGAGAGGAAGAAGTATTAATCGAGCTGTTCGTGTGCAGGTGAACGAGCAGTAGGCGGCTTGCGAGCGTAGTCGTGAAGCGCCTCTTTCCTTCTTCTTTCCAAAATCTAAGTGAGTGGCTACCAACCCGATTAGCTAGCCCTGCTTCCAAGCTTCACTCCTTGCCCCGATCAAACGATACCAAGTAAAATAAAAGAAACCAAGATAAAAGAGAATAGACTTGGTTAATACTGCTTGTCAATCAAACTGTGAACGGTTACTTACTTGCATGCGTGTTCGCTCGGAAATATTTATCATATGCATAATACAAGTTAGAATGTATGCTCTTCTTTAAATTATGCTATGAACATAACTCATCCTGAATGCAATAATCTGATAGGGAGACTATGCCAAAGTAGCTCTCCTCCTGTTACTGTCCCGTACCTGTTATTGCCCTGATTTGCCTCAACTGCTAACTTAGTGTATATGTTGATCACGGACAACTTGTGCACAAGGTCTTAGTTCCTGCGGACGGTTGCTGGGGCACTGGCACCGATCCGGTCCGGGCGGAACTTTACGATAGTCTCACGTGCGAACGGGATGGCGTGCAGCGCCTCACGTGCTTCGTTGCACACCATCTTCGTTCAAAGACTAAACGGTCCATTATGGCTCCTAGCCAGTGATCCCAACGTGTATATTTAAACCTGTTGCATACTAACTTGTGTCTTCGTTTCAGGGAAGGCATGGTAAGTATTGTGCAGGTAATTCAGACGGTCAGGTAAAATCCACCGAACGGTGGCACGTTCATTTCAGTAAATTCTATATGCTGCTTACTTGTAAATGAACTAAGGTAAGATAGAAACCCACAAAAATATGCATGCTTCACTAAACAACGTGTTGATTGGTATAGTCAGGCTAGCTCGCCTTCACCAGCATGTTTCGATATGCTGACCCTCGTTGAAACAGGTTCTCCGCACCAAGGCGAACCGAGCGAGGAGCCGAAGTCGTCTACCCGATCCAGTCCAGCTGTTGGCGCATCTTCACCGCGCCCTCGAAGCCTTTTGAAGTCCGAAGCTGCAACTCTTCATACACAAATGCAGCTCCGTGGCAAAGCTATCCTCCAGCCTGGAGGTCCTTATCGTTTTGAGTTTATAAAGGGATGTAATGTACATGACTGCTATCTCATTTTGAGTCATCTCTTTTGTAAGCCGTTCGACATATTAGCTGACTCGTTCAGGAGTTTGTAATAGATGTTCATTATCAATAAAGAGAACTTTTCTATGTTTCAAATCTGTGTTTCAATTTATCTGCGTACTCTGAATATGTGCTTGCTATGCAAATCATTAAAGCTTTGTGCGGGCGCAACTCTAGGCCCGCACGGCGCTCACGATTCGGGGGACGCCTCATTTGATTCTACGGAATTGGGTCGTGACATAGGAGGGGGGATGCAAAAATGGGAGGATCTTGATCCCTCCTCATATATATATATATATATATATATATATATATATATATATATATATGTTTTAAAGGAGGGTTCAACTTTGTAAATTAACTTTGAGAGTTTTTTTTAGAGGGGCCAAATACTCTTTTTAATAAAAAGAAGTATGGAGGAAGAGGGACCCTTGGTTCAAGTTGGCGCGACTGTGTGGCACCTCTGGAGAGAGGAATCAGCGCATTTATGAGGGGCTCAATACTTTCCAAGTGGAAATCTTGCATAACATATAATCCGATGTAGCAGTCATGAGTCCAATAAGAGGTGTTGTTTAACCTATGAATGTAATTTGTGTTAAATTTTCAATAAAATTACCATCCCCCCCCCCCCCCCCCCCCCAACACACACACACACACACACATATATATATATATTGTGTGTGTCTCACCCGAATGTATTAGTAGGTACTAGAAATGTTAGAAAAAGTAAACGAAAAGAGTAATAAGAAGAGAAAAGGACGGAAACACTTCCCAACCATAAAGCAAAGTTCCCATGGTATACAAGTCTTTTTCTTCATTTTGGGGGGAGCGGAGGTACCGGTAGAATCTAAATATGGCTGGATTGTTACAAATTTTAATGGAGAAACCTATATATATATATATAAAACCTATATATATATATATATATATATATATATATATAATGATCATGTGAGAAACAATTATTAGGTGAGAAAATGAGAAACATTTGAATCGTTAGATTTAAGTTGAATCTAAGAGACATGTGAGATAATTTATATGTTGTTAATTAAGTGATACGTTGAGATTGACATTCTTATTTAAGGCTATAACTATCGTATTCCTCCATGAATACAAACAAGGAACAGACCCTAAATCATGGGGTTTTTTGGTTCGTTTCGACGTTTTCTTCACCTTATTTAAGGCTATAACTATCATTTTTGTCTCAACAACGTCCTTTGTCTTCCTCACCTTTTTGTCAATGGGTTCTAATATAATGGCGACCAATAAATCTTCTTTGAAACACAACATGATCTCAACGATACAAACATGTTGTATACTGCTCACAAACATGAATTTGCATTGAATCATGAATGAACGAATCTTTGGCAATTAGACACCTAACATGAGAAGCTAGCGAGGAGCCCACCACCGAGCTTGCCACCACAAAGTTGGTAGCATGGGCCTTCCAATGAGAGCAAGTTGCTACTGCTGGTCTCCGGCACTGGCTGGTGTTATCTTGGAGTCACGATCATTGACCCCAATTGGTTCTCCAATGTCTATAATGAAGACAGGCAGGCCGGTGGGGATGGTGAGCTTACCAGATATTTCTCTTCGTAGATAGCATTCCACATGTGCTAATACCAACCACTTGGTCGTTGTCCTCCACTGGCTTGTATATTGTGCGGTAACAACGACCTTCGGCACCGACTGATATGAAATCGAGAAAGATCGTTTCACCAATGGCGATAATGAGGGATTGTTGCATGGAGCAATGTAGACGATGCCCTCCATTCTTTTGGGACCTGTGGCTACATGGTGTTGGTGCTATGAAGTTCAGCACAAGATCAACAACGGGGGACCTCCCCAGTGACTTGATGGGCTTGCAGTTTTATTGCATGCATCATGAATGAATGAATATTTGGCAATTAGACACCTAACATCAGAAGCTCGCGAGGAGCCCACCACCGAGCTTGCCACCACAAAGTTGGTAGCATGGACCTTCCAATGAGAGCAAGTTGCTACTGCTGGTCTCCGGCACTGGCTGGTGTTATCTTGGAGTCACGATCATTGACTCCAATTGGTTCTCCAATGTCTATAATGAAGATAGGCAGGCCGGTGGGGATGGTAAGCTTACCAGATATTTCTCTTCGTAGATAGCATTCCACATGTGCTAATACCAACCACTTGGTCGCTGTCCTCCACTGGCTTGTATATTGTGCGGTAACAACGACCATCGACACCGACTGATATGAAATCGAGAAAGATTGTTTCACCAATGGCGATAATGAGGGATTGTTGCATGGAGCAATGTAGACGATGTCCTCCATTCTTTTGGGACCTGTGGGTACATGGTGTTGGTGCTATGAAGTTCAGAACAAGATCAACAACGGGGGACCTCCTCAGTGACTTGATGGGCTTGCAGTTTTATTGCATGCATTCATGGTGCATCAGTGAAGAATGAAGGGGGATATTTAATTTTAAGATCTTACTGTGTACATCAATAGGTAGAGCTCATTTTCTCATATTTGCACAACAGCCTGCTCGTGGGCTACTAATTTTTATTGCCAGTGATTTCACACCTAGGTTTTTTGTTTACCAGTTTGCATGGAACTTTACGCCGACGAGTTTGCACGAGCACATCTGTCAAACTCGAAATGACAAAAACCTTTTGGCGGCTGTAAATCAACAACCTCATGTTGTCATAAATTCGAAGGATCGACCAGATTGCTCCCATAAACTCCAAGAATAGAGCTATTGGGGGATGACAAATGAAAGGGATGGTGTTCTCAGGTTAGATACCATTGAAGCGGCGGGTTAACGATCAATGCCCCGAGAAGAGGATGAGGATGTTGGTGCCCCCTGACACTAACACACTTTATGTTTAAGCAGGGCTGAGAGAACCTCTCCTTAATTAATAACATAAATGATATCACCCGTCCTTAAATTCAACTTAAACCTAACGGTTCAAATGCGTTTCTCATTTTCTCGCCTAATAATTATTTCTCACCTGATCATTACTCTCTCTCTCTCTCTCTCTCTCTCTCTCTCTATATATATATATATATATATATATCTATTCTACTATATAATGCCAAAACTAGGCTTCACCGTGAAAGTTTTTCGTTCCAAAAATACCCTTCATTAAAAACAGTAATTAAATACGTATTAAATGTATGTATGCATGCATGAGGCAACTTGAAAAATGATAGTTAATAAAACAAAGATATGCATGCATGCAAAGTAGGTAGTTTGAAGAATAAAACAAAAGTTAATAAAGCATGCATGCAAAGTAGGCACATGAACCCAAGAGATGAGAGAAACCTTTTATATTCCCGTCATTTAATTTCTCCCAACTTTCATGCTCCTGGCTATTATATTTCCACGTATAATAAAATTAAGAAATTGTCGGTTGCTCTTTTAATAAACTATTTTTTTAATATAAAATACGTGCAACGCACGTGCATATATACTAGTATATATATATATATATATATATATATATATATATATATATATTCTCTGGAGGACTTGGGTCATATAAGCCTCCATGAAGCTCCTTAACTATTGATTGTAAGGAGCCAAGGACACTAATAAGTTTCGACATTATATCGACACATCATCAAGGTATATATTGGAGCGAAAGTGCCACTTCCAATATGTGTCCCACGTGACATGGATACAACACCAATTTTTTGATGTCGTGCTTCCTAGTGTAAAATTGTATACACACGAAGGAATTTACAGAGAAGGGAAGGATTGAGTGAAGAACTTACCCATCTTGTTCCATACATTGCTCTCATGGTTTGGTTTCTTTTTTCCAAGTATTCATGATTTGGGGCTTATACAGAACTGGGAAGTTTTTGTGTGATGAAAAATCGGGCGAAATGAGAGAAGATTTGAAGAAGGGTCCTGAAAGTTGTAAATCATACTTATCTTTTCACGATTCATTTTTGTATTCAAGTCTGGAATCCCTAGTTAAGTTGAAATATTAAGGTCATTAGCTGAAAGACTAGGGAATAATATCTTCTTTCTTTTAAAGATTCTCTCCTTTAAAGATTGCTCTTTTATATCTTCTTTCTTATTATTTTACTTCCCTGGCTTCTGGAAAGTTAAAGAGATGAAAAAAAAAAAAAATAAAGGACCAAGGATTTAAGCTGCTAAAAGTGATATTTTTTTTGTCTTTTCTCCTAGAGTGATTCTGAAGGCCATTTATCATTGCACCTTTATAATTAATCCCAAATAACTGTCATATCCACACCTTTTCTTTCAACTAGTTCTTTCCCAAATGAACTTGTCATCCTCATGTTGTATGCATTATTTGTTGATTTACTCTTGATAAATTAAGCACCCTGTAAACTGCTTTATTACTTACGGAAAAAAAAACTTGGCACATGGTAAGCATTATTGTAATTTTGTTACTGATTTACTGTAGGATGAGTTATATTGTAAATATAAACTGGCTTAAGTTTCCGTTGAAACACTTTTACAATATCTATAAATGAAGTTATGGGTGTTTATCTATATGTATTGTTCCGTGAAGCTCAACATGGTTCAAGTTGAAGTCGGAAGTTGGAAGCGAAGCAGATTGGAGTTATTCGTAATAGAAAGTCATAATTTTCCAAGCATTTTTCCCATAAGAATGGAGTTTGTGTGGAGCATGCGTAGACCTGTCAATGGTAACTAATAACCAGTTAACCTGACTTTATTTTTCAACCAAAAAAACCGCGATTGGATATAAAATAGGAAAACTGAATTAAGTTTCTGGTCGGGTTCAGGTACAAAATTTTAAACCTGAAATATTTTCGGGTCGGGTTTATGCCAAAAAGATAATCAGAATCCAGTTGGTGCAGGGAAGTGCCTATACTTAAAATTGACCTTATTTGATGTATACATTATTTGCCTCTTATTAATTATTCTCAAGTCTTCCTTTTTCCATTTATCTGGCCATTCATCATACACTAGATATTTTAACCATGCAAAACAAGTTTCTCCAATACCTGCCTGGAGTTCTAAAGACTTACCTTTCGTATAGGTCACCTGAAGATCATTTTCTATAACATCCTATACTTCTATTATGTGGGACAGGGGGGGTGGGGGGGGGGGGGGGGGGGGGTGGACGTGCTAAATGTCATCAGGCAAAAGTAATGCAAATTTTTGTGTGCTCCATATGCTGAGACTGCCTCTGGAATAATGTCAATATCATTTTGGCTTCTGCTCACTAAAGAATGAGGCCTAGTAGCTAAGTATAGACTTCTGTTGTTAACTTTGACAGCTTGTGTTAAGAATATTATGAAATGCATATGATCTTGTGTGGAGCATAGATCTTCCATTAGTTAACTTTGACAACTTTGACAGCTTGTGCTAAGTATAGATCTTCTATTGTCAAATTGCAGCTTTATGCACGCCTTGAAGCTGTAGTTGATTCATCGAGATTCCTGACTAAACTTGAGTCACTTCATCAAGAGTCGACTGCCATACCAAATGGTAATTACCCAATGATTGAAGCTGAAGGTTCTTCCATATAGCTTGATCTAAAGTCGACTTTTAGTTGTTAAATATCGGCACCACCTTATGGTTTTCATTGTTTTGCAGGTGAATCTGAAACAGATCTGAAAGTAATTGAACATTTAGTTGGTGGTGATAATGGGGATCCAAGTCAGTGGGCTTGGGTCACAAAAAACATGGTTCTGGATAAATTGGAAGAAGTAAGTGGAATTGATGATGAAAACTATGTCCTTGTCAGTGAAGAGAATGTGGTTGATGGTATTGCTGAATTTATAGCTAAATGCATCCATGAAAACCCAAAATCTAAGGTATTACACATTTTCACAATTCCCAGTGTACCTATTTCTACATTATTTGATCTAATGCATATTTCCATCAAATACCAGGTCTTAAAGCCAGAAGAATTGCGGAGGAGTAAGTTTATACTAACCTTATTTAAATGTAGTGTATGGTATTTTATATTGTACATGGATTCCAAAATCTGTCATAATGTTTTTTTTTTGCCAATAATCTATTATTGATATAAATAAATTGCCTCATATAGGCCAAAAAGTGAGCGGCTACGGATCGAAGTAGATATCCTTGACAATAGTGTGATAAAATTAGGATGATTGCATATTTGCATTTCCTTGGTGACGGCTATATGGGCCAGTGTCATTGTCTGATGCATATTGACTAAACTAAGAGCATTTGGCAATAAAAACATGTCCACAGTTTATATGGTCACATTGTACAAAGCATGCCACTCCAATATTGTAATATGCTTTGCAAGTATTCTAAATGTTATGCTGGTCATGGCAGCAGCCGTGGTGGGTTTACTGTGTGGCTGCCACGACATGGCTAAGTACGATTTTATGCCATTTATGTTCCATTTTTACCTTCCAAACTATTTTGTCTATGCCCATGTCTAGAGTCTCTAGACGGGTGAAATTTTCAGATTTGGTTTTTGCTTAAATATTCTCAAAACTTATGTACATGCCCCCGGGTGGTTTATGGCCATGTTTAGTAAGAATTTGCTATGAATTTGGGTTAGAAATGTCTGGATACAAATCCAGGTTGAAGCTATTGGCAAATATGGGCCGCGTCATAATCATTGTCGGTGACACTATTCCGGTGGGAAAAAAGCAAAGCAAGAAAACAAAGAAACTAGGTGGAAAATAAATAAATAAAAGAGTACTTACCAGATTGCTGGTCGTTGCTCGCCATGCCCCTCGCCGTCATTCTCTGACATCAGTTGCCATAGAGGGAATAGGAAACTCCAACTTGATCTCTATGATCAGGTTAAGCCAGACCTAGTTGATGAGTTTGCCAGAAATGTTTTAAACTTTAAACTGACGACCCACTTAATTTATATGTGGGATGGCTCTGCTCTTTTGTTACCTTTTGTGTTTTTCTATCCCGAAGGTATCACTAAAATGACCACCAGGTTGCCCAATTAACCTAAGCAACCCATGTTTTTATAACAACTTAAACCCCTTAATATATGTGTGTGTGTGTGTGCGCGCGCGTGCACGCGCGCTTGCACGCGCGTGTTTGCATGTGTGTGTGTTCAATATCTGTATTATGTTCGTATCCATATTGGTGCAACATAGCTCAGAACTGTATTATTTTCTTAAAAGTATTATGTTCTTTAGCAAGCTTTTGTCTTTAGGATCTCCGAAAAATTACTCAAGAAACTACTGCTATTGTTAGTATCTTACTATTAAAAATTTTTTTTTATCAAGAAAGGTACAAAAAAAGGGGTTTTCCTGTAATCCTGTTATTATCCTTGAATACTGCTATTGTTATTATTTTAAGTTTTTTGTCAAAACAAAATACATAAGAAAGATAATATCCTACTATTTATCTTATTAATTTCTCTTTTTGTATTTTCCACAAATATTTACATATGAGAACCAATATAGTTTTTGATGTTAGAAAGTGTAGAAGATTCACAAAATAGTATGATCTTATTGCACATGGGTCAAGTAAGTTTATTGTGCTGTATACGCCTAAAAAAGTATGTCACGATTTATGTATGATACACTTGCACCCTAACTTTGGATATTCTGTAGCTATTCCCTGGTAGACATTCTACTTCCAAAACACATATATCCCTAGTTGTCTGTTGTGCTACTATCAATGTATAGTATCTTTGTTGTCACAACTTGATAAATGCAGAGTATGAGAATGAGGTGGCGAAATGATTTTCAAATCCATAAATGTTTTAAGAAAGAAAGTTGTCAAGCTAGTAACGTCGAGTAAGCCTAAAGCTAGTAGTTCAGTCATTCAGCTAGTGTCGCTTTGAGAAAGCGTGCAAGGCGACGAAACAAAGGTCATGTGCAAGTAAGGTTTCGAGCTCCATTTGCTGGTTCAGCAGCTGCCAAACTTGAATTTGTAGCTCCGTGGATTCCAAAATAAGAAAGTCCCATCTTCTCATTTCGATTTCTTAAGGCCAACTCTCTAATCTATATAATATGCTAGCTTTATAAAAGAATACTGTCTATGAGTATGCCTAGGTCAATAGGGAAAATGGATTTGTTGTCATGAAGGTGCATTTTTGGGGAAGGTTAGGAGTTAGTGGTCAGTGGGCACATTAGCACTATTTTGGGAACTTTGGGGGAGAGGGGAAGGAAAATTTGAGAGGAAATAAAATGGAGGGGAAGGAAAATTAATTTTACCTTGTTTGGATGACAAAAAAGTAGGGGAAGAAAAGTGAAAAACTAATTTTTGTTTGTTTGTTTGTGGGACATAGATAAAATTACTATTTAGTCTTTGACTTTCTTAACATAGAAAAAAATAACAAATTAATTGAGGGACAATTGAGTAAATTTACCGAAATTCCCTCTTGTGTGTTCATTTTCCTCCCATTCTTGGGAGAAATTTTTTTGGGTGGGGCCTACAAAAATTTTTCTCCCAAATTCCTCTCCTCCACTTTCCTTCCCCTCTTTCCAAACATCATAACTTTTAATTTTCCTTCCACTTTCCCCTCAAAATTTTCCTCCCTTCCCAAACATAGCATAGATGCAGATTCTTATGAGGATGCAATAATGATGTTGTTATCATGTACTAAAAGATAGCTCTTGCAAGAAGGGTTGGTCTGTATTGAAGAAAAGTAAATATGAATTGATCTGATGAAATATGGAAAGCTTGTAAGGAGGAAGCAGAGAAGTACCAAGTGACTGTTATGTACTCTTGTTATCAAGGGCCATGGTATGAAAATTACTCAGCCTAGCTATGAAGATGATGGAGCATGGCGTTAGCAATAGTGATATTAGAATAGCGGTTCTAATTATAGCTAATCTAGAAGTCCATTCTAAGGCCACTAGACTTTCAAAGAAGCCATCTCATGCATTCTTGTGAATCTGTATATCCTTATTCTTTAATAGCAAGGATGAAATATTGTCCGCTAGTAATTTGCCAATAGGTGTCAGCACTGTTTGCAAATGATTGGAGCATGAGTGATCCACTAATGCTTTTAAAAATTGTTATTGCCAAAAACACACATATCGGTCGTATGTTTCAATATTTGGGTATGTTTCGACTCGATACATGCTAAAAATGGCTGAAAGTATAGGTAATTATCCAGCACAAGGCTGAAATGTCGGTGGACTGTGTTCATTTATTTTAAGAGCTTATTATGAGATCAGTTAAGTGAATGATTTACTTAAGATATTATATGTACATAAGCAAACCATTCCCAGTTTAAGTTCAAGAAAAAAAAATGTCAAAACATCGATTTTCTTAAAGATAGAAGTAAAATGAAGGGGAAAAATAATAATTCAATTTCAATATAAGATCAAAAAAATCAGGTTGGTTCAAGATATCGGCCTTTACATAAAAAATATCCAATTCCAATCCTGAAAAACAATACAATTTCTTTAATCAATCATATATCACCTAAGACCACCAAAAATGTTGTGCGCCAATTTGCTATGAAAGAGAAGAATTCAATATTTGTACCCTAGTTACTTAGTCAAGATCAAGAGACAGTCAACAAGCAACAATGTACTTGCATAGTACACTAAGTAGGTCTTTGGTTGCCAATATGTAGAAATGCTATTTTATAAATTGTTGCATGTAACATTTGTTGCTATAAGCCTATATGTGGTTTTGCAAATGCCCTTTTTCGTTAGCTGCAATTGATGTAGCTATATCTACGTTAAGTATTTGGTTAGCTGCAATTTGGATGTTTGGATGCCTTCACAACGGAAGCATGCAAAGAGGTACACACAAATACAGAAATAGGGAGTTTAGAACTTGTTTAATAGTTTCAAGATAGGGCTTCTGCTGTTGATTAACCATTTCTGTATGCTCATAGAGTTTGTCTTACAGTGTGCATTATTGGTTGCAAGCAGTTCACGCTGCTAAAATAAAAGCTCTCTTTCTTTGGTAGAAATGGTACAAAGTCAAGAGTCACAAAATGGACTCTCCGTTATCACTTCACTGAAACTTATTAATAAATATGCTTAGTGGTGCGCATTTACATGGATTATGATTCTTTTCTCATCCATGATCTCTAATATTTTCCTGAAGAGAGTGATCCACTATTTGGTATTTGAACTGCATGTTACTTTTTTCTTCTGCTTCATCATCTTCTCCTTGAATAATGCCTAGCTGGATTTCTTTTGTTCGCAACTCTTATGTGGTAACATAATATATTTTGAGAGTTTATTAGATTGTGTTTCAATTATAGTATATAAGGTTAATCTCTTCAATACTGCAGTGGTAACAAGAGTCCTAGGTGGCATCAAAGAGAAGAGCACGCTGAAATATTTGTGGGATGCTGGTAAAGTCATCTATGCCTTGTCAACTTGGGGCATCTGTATCGCTGGGTAAGTTGCTACTGTGCGATTTTATTGGATTTCCTTTCACCACCTCCGTCATAATAGTCTAATCTATAATATTAGGCGATCAAAGAATGCTGTTATATGACATCTTCTTCCGCTGGTATAGTTTAGTTACTAATATCCTGTCATTTGTGTATGTGGCTTAAACTTTTAGCTGATGTGTATGCTATGTTGTGCTGTTAGGAGCTGCTTTTGAAGTATTCATGCAACACTGCTGCTTTAGCTGTTGATACAATATAACATTCCAGTTAGTTTTTTCATTATTTTCTAGTATTATATGTTTCAAGTTGCTGCGTTTTACAGGCTCCCATTTTGGGGAAGTATATAATGGATAATACTTTTTACATTATCTTGTAAATTATCTTTTTCCTCGTCTTTTCTTAGTAGAAAAAGAAAATAAATTAGTCTTGAGAGTAATTTCATGTGCCCTGTCTAAATTAGGATTTACATTCCTACATTGTCCTCCCCAACCCCTCCCCACCCCCCCACCCCACCCCACCCCACCCACCCACACAAACGGTTAATGTAGTGAAGGATAACAAAGAAAATGAGCCATTGCCGTACGGAAACTTAACGACTTGGAGAGCCGAGGCAGGTAAGGGAGAGGGGAAGGTTGGCATTCGTCACTGTTCTAGCCCACATCGTTATCTGTGGGGCCTTGCCAACAATGGGTGGCTTCCAGGTTTCGTTACTGGTTCATAATTTCAAGCTTTGCCTCCACTTTAAACTTGGGGGGTTCTCACTTGTTTGCTAGTATTCTTATAAGGACACTTGAAGATCCAATGTTGGGCCTGAAGATTCATGGTTGACTTGAACCTAAACCTCTATCAGCTGCTTTCGAGTATTATGATCGTCTTTTTTAGTGATTTCCTTTTTGTTCGATTGGGTCGTCTATTCTCTATGGGTACCATTCTCTTGTTGGATCAAAAGAGTAGTAACTTTTCCGATTCTGAAACATTGTCTCAAAAGGTACTTTGTCCAAGTGACTTATTTATGTGCGTGCTTTCCCATCCCGAGCGTTTCTCATGTTGCTCGACATTATTTGGGGCCATTTAACAATGTCATACATTACAAAAATGATACATGGATGATGCCTTTAAATACGGAAAATGCCTTTGTTCACAGCAAACTAACTAATTGTGATCGTCTCCACAGTAAGTTTCGACAACCTTAACCTAATCAACCTAACCTAATCGATCTCTCCTCTTCATAGTAAAGCTATCCATTTCTTTTCAAAGATCCGACATGTTAGCATTGATTACTATAGCTTTTTCATATATTGTTAATGTTCCTGATATCTTGTTTATTTGCGAAATGGAATCCACTAGAGGGGTGTTTTTTTCTCTCTCGCTGAGATTGAACACCAATGCATACCAAGAATTGGTTTATGACGATGTATTCTCTGTTGTTGTGGAGTGCAGGTTGTACCAAGGCCGAGCTGTTGTGAAAGCTGCAGCTATAGGGGTCCATAAGGCTAGCAAAGTTATTCTGAAGGCAATCTGAAGGGGAATAACAATGGGATGCATTATAATTGTAAATATGTAAATGCTCTTTTCCTCTTGTTCTTTTGCCCAGCTACACCTGAAAACAAATTCTTGTGAGAAGATATGTGAATTGTATCCCCCATCAAAACCTGTATGAAAAGTGTTACCAATCAAACTGAAAGACGACATGTAAAAGAAAGTCATAAACAATCGTCCAAAATAAATTTGGATGACTTGAACTTGAAAATAACATACCATGACGTGATTATTTGATTTCGGCAAGACCGTAAATCCTGTCGCTTTGTATGCGCACATGTTTATGTGATCATCTGATGACGGATGGTTGAAGTGTATGTGAATAATCATCAGCCCATGAGTCTGTCCCTTATGACATGAGGCAAGATATCTTCTTCCAAGAACATCTCTCTTTGACAAAATAACTTTATAATCATCTTTGTGAAGCAAAAGGCCACTTTTATTGCCACCGTAATTTTTTCCTCGAGACACCACAAATTTTGGCAATTCTACCTCGACAGTCCTAGTCATTTGCATAAAGAAGATTGTGAAAATTTTGGCTGTCCTAGACATTTATCTGACTTTGTCAAAAAAGTTGACACTATTCTCTAGAGTTACTTGTAATTACGTTCCCATTTACTATTCCAAATTTTGTTACCTAATTACTACAACATTTTATTTTTTATTTCATACATTTAGTAAGTATTATTTGTATTTACTCTCATATTATTTAACACTAAATGGTAGTAATACTAATAAAATTAGAAGTGATAGAGGAGAGTGGGAGAGTTTGGAATAGTAAATGAGACGATAATTACAAATAATTCTATTTTATGTGCTAAAGAAAGCCAAAATTGTGGTTTTGGACCAAAATTTGTGGTGCCAATAATACTGGCCAAATGGCTTTTGCACTTTCGGAATTTCAAAATTTAGAGACGGGTCTTAAAAGCTGTTTTCAAAAGGCAAATTCTAAAGGCACTCAATAGTTACTTAGGATAGTCCATTACTTCAGGACAGTCCAGATTTTTGTAACTTTTACTTAGGACATCCCAAAATTTACTCAGAACAGCCCAATCCTTCGAAACCTTCCCAAAACTCTTCATTCTAAATTTCTACTCTCTCTTCAAATTTTCAAACCCCCAAACCCTAATCCTAACCCCAATCCCAACCGCCGGAGGAGGAGGAGGCGGCGGCGGCGGAAGACGGGGGAGGAGGCGGAGGTGCACGCGCGGGGGCTGTTGTTGCTGCTGTCACTGCTGCTGCCGCCGACCTGTCCCGCGCAGCCCCCGCACACGCCCGTCCCGAGCAGCTTCTGCACACCGCGAGCGTCCGCACCTCGCACCTCCGCGCCGGCCCCGCTCGCCGTTGCCCGCCCCCGCACCCCGCCTTTGATGTTGCTGCTTCTTCTTCTTCTTCTTCTTCTTCTTCTTCTTTTCCTCCTTGTTAGGACTGTAAACAAAATTGACAGCCTTTCCAATAGGAAGAATTGTCAAAAAAAAAAATACAGTCCTAATTATTTAGTAAAGAAATTTGATGGCAAACTTGTAAATAAACTTAAAAAAATTTAGGCTGTTCTAAGCAATTTATGTAGGAATTTTTATCGGGGCACTCATATTCTTACTCGAAACTATCCATTACTCGGGGACAGCCAGGTAGAGAGGGGTTCTTACTCGGGGAAGCCTAATTTTGACTTGGGGCTAGCCAAGCTCTCCCCCCTCCCCCAAATCCAATAAACAAAACTCTCTCTCTCTCTCTCTCTCTCTCCACACTCTTCCAACAAAAAATCCTCTATTCTCTTCCAACATTCTTCATCCAAAAACCCTCTATTCCCTCCCAACCTTCTTCATCCAAACAAAACTCTATCTTCTCCCCAAGATTTGAAGATTTCTTTCTTGAGATGGCACCCAAAATAGATTCCCAATAAAGGTACAAATTTGTTCTTTAAGTGTTTCGCTAATTCTTGTTTTATGAATCTTCTAATCTATGTTATAAATAATTTTATCGAAGTGTATAACCACAATGTATGTTTACATAGAAATTAATTCGTAGATTTTAGGGTTTTAGAAATGAGGGATCGTGTACTCGGGCCTGAAGAACACAGGACTGTAGAAAATATCTACAGTCCTGTAAGAATACAGGACTATAAAAATTTCTAGAATACATGACTGTAGAAATTACTACAGTCCTATATTTTTTATTATTCTTTCTTAACGGTATTTTTTATTATTGTTTCTTAACGGTGTTTTTTATTATTGTTTCTTAATGACATTCATAGCCGCAACCTGAAGGAGAAGGAAATCAATGCTGGAGCCAAAAGAAAGCGACCTACTACGTCTGAGCGCAGGGCACGTCAGGGAGCCCACGTTATTGAAAAATCAGTATCAATCGCAGAACCAGAGACGCTTAGAAGTCGTGGAACGAAGAAGACTGCAACTCGTTCTAAAAGGCCGGTTACCCATTTTTCTTCTTCTGATGACGATGATGTATCAGTATCAATTTTGAATGTGTATGGATGTTTCTTTTGAAGTTGTGATTTTATAATGTTGACTGTAGACTTTTTGAATATTTGTGAATGTGTATGTTTATGTTGAATGTTTTCAATATTGTAATATTATTGACAGTTATGACTTAAAAAATTTCAATGTTGTAATATTATTTCCAGCAAGTTTAAAGTAGAAATGTTGACAGTCCCGACTTTGTAATTTTTCCAACAAGTCTTAGTCAGGACTGTAAAATTTTTGACAGTCCTGCATATAGTCAGGACTGTCAAAATGTTGACAATCCTGCATATAGTCAGGACTGTCAAAATGTTGACAATCCTGGCTTTGTAATTTTTTCAGCAAGTTTGAGTCAGAACTGTCAAAAAATTTGACACGCCTGCATATAGTTAGGACTGTCAAAATGTTGACAGTTATGACTTTGTAATTTTTTCAGCAAGTTTGAGTCGAGACTATAAAAAATTTGACAGTCCCGCATATAGTCAGGACTGTCAACACAAGTTTGAGTCGGGACTGTCAAAAATTTGACAGTCCCGCATATAGTCAGGACTGTCAAAATGTTGACAGTCCTAACATTGTAATTTTTTCAGCAAGTTTGAGTCAGGATTGTCGAAATGTTGACAGTCTTGACTTCGTAATTTTTCCAACAAGTTTGAGTCGGGACTGTCAAAAATTTGACAGTCCTGACTGTCAAATTTTTGACAGTCCTGACTTTGTAATTTTTTAGCAAGTTTAAGGTAGGACTGTCAAAAATTTGACAGTCCTGCATAGAGTTTTGACAGTCTTGACTTTTTTTATTTTTTCAGCAAGTTTGAGTCAGGACTGTAGAAAATTCCTGAATATATACCCATATATAATACAAAAGTACAACAGTACAAAAGTCCTGCATATAACCATAATTTTAGAGTTTGGGTTTAGAGATTTTTAGGGAAGAAAGTACAACTTGGCTTGGGACCACATTCTCCATTCTCCATTCCAACAATTTTTAGGATTTTGGTTTAGAGATTTAGAGAAGAAAATAACAAAGAGAAAAGACAAACACAAAATGACCTTAAAAAAAAAGAGTTGACTTTTATACTCTTTGTTTGGATAGCCCCAAGTCATTTCTCTTCATGGTAAACTTATAATTAAAATAAAAAATAAATTGGATAGGTCCGAGTAAGAATATGAGTGCCCCAATAAATATTGGCTAATTATAAGGGCACTGCCAAAATTACTCGGGCTGGCCCAAATATTTACCATTGATAATTACAAGTTTGCCACTCCCAAACATTACTCGGGGCTGCCCACCCATGATTTTTTTTATAATCAGGACTGTCAAAATTTTCACAGTCATATTCATTTTTAGGACTGTCAAAATTTTGACAGTCCTTCCAATTAGTAGGACTGTCAAAATTTTCACAGTCTTGAAAATATATGTTAAATTTTTAGGACTGTCAAAATTTGACAGTCCTTCCAATTGGTAGGACTGTCAAAAGTTTGACAGTCCTAAAAATATATGTTGAATTTTTAGGACTGTCAAAATTTTGACAGTCCTAAAAATCAACATATATGTCAAATTTTGACAGTCCTTCCATTTTTTCTTCTTCTTTTTTGGTTTCATGTGTGCTGTTATTTTTCTTTGTCATTGTGCTATTATTCATGTCATCTGACCAATGTCTATGTGACTATACAGTATTCAGTTAGTAAAAGGATCATATATGGTTTGTTGAAATTAACTTATTTGTTACTAGTTTTAGGTTGCATTTAAATGCATTTTACTGGCTGTCTAAAAAATTAGGACTGTCAAAATTTTGACAGTCCTCCACGACGCTGGAGTGGAGGATCTGGTGGTAGCGGCGGAGGAAGGAGAGGAAGGAGGAGCGGCGGACGCCGAGGTAGTCGAGGGGGAGGGGAAGGAGGCGGCGGTGGAGGACGGGGGAGGAGGCGGAGGCGGAGCCCAAATCCTGGGCTAGTATGAGTAAACTTTTGGGCTAGTATGAGTAAACTTCTTTCATTAATGGGCTAGCCCTAAGTAAACTTTGTAGTGCCCTTATCAACAGCCTAAATATTCTTCATGCGGTGCCTTTAGAATTTGACTTTCAAAATCATACATTGTAAGGCTAGTGATAAGGGCACTACACATTTTACTTGGGGCTAGCTCATTAAAAATTTACAAAAATTTACAAGTTTGCCATCCTAAAAGTTACTTGGGACTAGCCCACATTTTTATCATTGATAATTACAAGTTTGCCACTCCCAAAATTCACTCGGGACTGTTATAATCAGGACTGTCAAAATTTTGACAGTCCTACCACTTGGAAGGACTGCGAAATTTTTTACAGTCCTACAAATTGTTAGGACTGTCATAATTTTGACAGTCCGACAAGCTATGTAGACTGTCAAAATTTTGACAGTCCTAATTTAAACCCACTGAAAATTTTATATAAAACTAGGACTGCCAGGATTTTGACAGTCCTACAAGAAATTAGGACTGACAGTCCTAATTTTAACCCACTGTCTCTGCACATTTATATGTAAAACTAGGACTGTCAGGATTTTGACAGTCCCACAAGCAATAAGGACTGTCAAAATTTTGACAGTCCTAATTTAAATCCACTGAAAATTTTATATAAAACTAGGACTGTCAAGATTTTGACAGTCCTACAAAAAATTAGGACTGTGACAGTCCTAATTTTAAGGAGTACTGTGTTATACTTCTTTCCTAATTAATTTGTTTGGTGTTTGATAGTATTGTATTCTTTAATCTAGTCACTATTCATATTTGTTTCCCTTCAATTCATACTTTCTTGTTTCATCTATTATGACTTCGTAGGCACTAGACTTGAAGCCAAATTATGTTCGTGCATGGGCAAATATAGGTATCAAGTCCGTTCCTTTCATAGCCATTCTAATCATATCTAAACATAGATCGAGGTAACATGGATATAGCTGTCTGCTTTCAGATTTGAAAGCTTTTTGATACAAGTAAGCTGACATCTGACATGCAGAATAAGCACTTATTAAATAGTTTGATCAACATCTAGGTTGATTACGGAATATTGATTATTGTTCAAGCATCTAGGGTTTAGGACTGTCAAAATTTTGACAGTTCTACCAATTGGAAGGACTGTCAAAATTTTGACAGTCATAAAAATTCAACATATATTTTTAGGACTGTCATAATTTGGATAGTCCTTCCAATTGGTAGGACTGTCAAAAGTTTGACAGTCCTAAAAATATATGTTGAATTTTTAGGACTGTCAAAATTTTGACAGTACTTCCAATTGGTAGGACTGTCAATGACAGTTCTTCCATTTTTTCTTCTTCTTTTTTTGTTTCTTGTGTGCTTTTATTTTTCTTTGTCATTGTGTTATTATTCATGTCTTCCACGACGCTGGAGTGGAGGACCTAGTGGTAGCGACGGAGGAAGGAGGAGAGGGAGGAGCGGCGGACGCCGAGGGTGCCGAGGTAGTCGAGCACCGAAAATGGGTACGAGACGGAGGAACGAGAGAGGAAGGAGGCGGCGGGAGGCGGGGGAGGAGGCAGAGGCGGCGACGGGAGGTTGCGGTGGAGGACGGGGGAGGAGGCGGAGAAGGAGGACTCCGACAAGAAAGGGAGGAGGGAGGAGAACTCCGGTGGAGATTAGGGGGGTTTGGACTAGTATGAGTAAACTATTGGGCTACTATGAGTAAACTTTGTTCATTAATGGGCTAGTCCGAATCCTGAGCTAGCCCTTAGTAAAGTTTGTAGTGCCCTTATCAAAAGCCCATTGTAAATGAAAGTTTGTGTTGCGGCCAAATCCTAGTAGCGCGGCCTGAACCGGACCGCCGCTTCGTTAGGCCCTTCTCCTTGCTTCTCTACACAATTCCTCTCATGCTACTAAGAAAGGAGAGCAACAATGGAGGAGAAGGCGAAGGAGGAGCTGGAATCGGAGATCTCCCAAGCCATGCTCGCTCGCATCAGCGATTTCAAAGAAGCAGCAAAGTAAGACGTCGAATTCCCAAATTTTAAATTTTCAGTTTCGATAATCCGCAGAATTCATAGCTAGGGTTTCTAGCGAATAACGTTATGTTAGGTTTTGTTGGTTGCTTGGTATATATGTACAGAAATCAGCTTCTCTAGGCCTCGGTCTGTGCTTTTCTTCGTAAACCCTAAACCCTTGTGGAAGTAATTAGAGTTTTTTTTTTTTTTTTTTTGGATTTTGGATTTTGATGAAATTGGCGGACTTTCCGACCAAGGAGGTTGATAAAGGAGGCTCTATTGGTTGCCACAACTAGGGTTTTATTTGGAGCCGGGGTTGGGGTTGGGGTGGGGGGGGGGGGGGGGGGGGTGTGAACCTAGAGTTTTTGTAGATAAATATAGGAATTACAAGGTTCTAGGGAATTTTTTCTGGATAGGTTGTGGTGGAAATATCCGTAGCCGATTCCAAGTTTGTGGTGAACAACTTATATGAAAGTCCGCTTGATAGTAACACTACCCGTACCTGTTGGTTTTCGGTTCGCCAGTGGGAATCACACTTCAACACTTGCCAACATGCTGTTGGGCCGATAAGTTGATAACCCTTTGTACTTCATTGATATCCTATGGAGTAAGATAAGTCACCCTGCTTTGCCAACCCTTGGGCCGATATTCTCGACCTGCGATGGACATATGGAGGACAACTCCATATGTACACGTCATAATCTGGTTATTATGTCAACCAAAGTGGTTAAGGTGTCAGCTTAGTTGTTCCCTTGGTTACCAAGTCCACTAGAGTCAATAATGCTGTGAATATCCAAACTCCAAATACCATAGGTAACCAATTCTGCGCTAGCATAAGCCTAACCATATCCTTCAAGGTTCTATCCATCCTCTGTAAATACCTTATTGTTGAGGATTTCCTAGTGACCTTTGTGACCTTATACCATGTTCATGAGATACTCAAGAAACTCAACAGAAATATAGTCTCCTACTTGATCAAATCGAAGAGTCTTAATGGTTTTATCAAATTCGTTTTTTTCATCATGTCATCATTGAACTTGTCAAAAGAATGAGATTTTTGTTGCATGGGATGCAATCTATATCCTGAATAACCATCGGTGAATGTGATGGAAGAATGAAATAACCTTTAGCAGTCACACTTCTAGCCCTGCATCATACGTATGTATCGACTACAATGGTTTGGAGATAACAGCTTAGTCAGCTTCCCATGCAAACAAGGTTTTCGAGTAGGTAAAGTATTCTTGGGATTTGTATTTAACCTTTTTTCACTAGCCCACCGATAAGTTCCGAAGATGTGAACGAAGTCTAGCATGCTATAATAAATCAATTTCTTGAACAAATACGAGTTCTCTTGTTCATCCCATGTTTCTCTATCATGGAGTTATACCATTATACATCATCAATCATTAAATTAGACTGATTAGTCAATGCAAGGATATGCTAACCTTTCACCAAAGATCCAATTTTAAGAAGTGGAGCGGTGTAGCTCATATAAAGCTTGGGACTAAAACTACATTGATATCCAAATTGGATTAATCTACAACTACAAGTAGGAAGTTACTCTCACCTTCTTTCAATTGCTTTGGAACTTATCATCTTCAGGAAAAATAGAACTCTTTCTGTGAATAGATAAAGATTCCAAGGTGAAGTACTTATTGCTGATTTTTGTTGGAAATTTTGTTAGATAATTAGGTTTTTAATGAGGTTAATATGTTTGGTTTAATTGGTTCTCGTTAAATATGGAGGTGAGTCTGAACAATCTAGTGTTTAGTATATTCAGTAATAAATGCTTAAATCCAAAAGTGAAACCCCTAAACCGCCTAAATTAGGAACTACATGTGTGCTAAATTAACCATTTTGGTAAATAAATATGCTAAATCAAAGATACTATAGACCAACTCCTAATTGTTTAATAATCCTTTTATTCAATTCTTTCGGACTAAAACTTCTCTTAGATATCCATCTAATACCCAGATATATGTAAACCATATACTTCCCCATACCCCTCTAGCCCTCTATTCTTAATACAATTTAATAAAAGCTCGAAACTTACAGTAGACTCCTTAATTAACACTAAACCTACACTAATTAACTATAAGATACTCTCACTACACCTGCTAAACTAAACCAGAATATATGGATAGAGAACTACATTGTGGACAACCTCTCTGCTGTATCTTCATAATAATATAACATATACTACTTTACAACTCTAATAGATTGGTAGAAATCTAATAAGAATATGTCTCATAAAATTCATATAATAAGTGTGACTCCTATTGTGATGATGTACACAATTAGATGCAGTGCAAGACCAGCCAATAATAGATTAGAATATACTAATATACCCATGAAGATATCAAGTGTGTGTACCCTTTCTGAGAAGTACTGATAATAACATGTATCATGGATCGTATTAGTTGGAAGTTGGAACAGTTGTACATTCTTAAGCAAATAGACATCACCTGATATATGCTTCTTTATAAATGCATGTGCTTCAAGTTCAACCCAGTGTGGTGGGACTTCGTCACCTTCACAGTAGATGAGTGTAGAGTTAAATCTTTTTCTTGATACAAAATTTTGTAGCACTTTTAATTTGCCAATCTCACACTTGGAAGCAGTTGCAAGATCATTTGATAACCATCTCTAGGATAGGCTTGGATAATATCTCGTATTTGAGTTTTGTTATATGCAAGAATTGTTCATTTCTGAACTTTTATGTTCTGTATACATTGTAGGATTAGTCTTCTAGAAGTCAGCTATACTGCCTAATACCCGTGTTATGATTACATTTTTGTGCCTCTCCAGATGGCGATAACAATTTTCTTAGATGCTTAATCAAATAGGACTATTAATCAATTCCTTCCATGCCAGATTTGGCTTTGCTACTACTTGCTTTTCAAAAAGCAGCAGCTGCTTTTGAAGGCAGCCTCCTCCTTCTTCAAAAGTCCCCCCCCCCCCCCCCCCCCCCCCCGGCCAATTCCTCCATATATTGTTAGTATTGGTGATTTCTGTACACATTTTATTCTTGGCAGTTCTTTGTTCATTTGTCAGCATATAGTAACATCATTCTTATGTATGCCCCTAAGACAATTGCAGCTTCTATCGTACTCTACGATTATCTACATTGTTATAACCTCTATCTGGACTGATACTGAGCTTCCAAGCACATCATATTGCCTATCGGAGTAGTTGTGAGGCGCTTCGTAGAAAGATGGAATTGAATATAAAAGGCTTCTGACTGTCTGACATAACTTTATTTGTTCTTGCAGTAAGTTGACTCTTGAGGGTGTTCGAAGGGCATTAGAAAAGGACCTAGGGTTGAAGAAACTTTCATTGGATGCACATAAGAAGTTTATAAAGCAGTGTTTGGATAAGGTATTTCTGTCAATTAGAGATCCATATCATCAATCTTGGACATACAAGTCAAAGCGATTGGTCATGTGGTCATACACTATAAGCTAATTCTTCTTTGTATTGGTTTACTCCTTTTGGTTCTCTGTTCAGTTACTGCTGTTAAATAATTAAACACTCCCAATAGTTAAATGTCAAGACTTGTTTTTTTTATATACATAAGCTATTAGATTACCATCATTTTTCAAATAGCAACGAAGTTTCATATATTTTCTATAAGATCACTCTGTAATATAGATGCCTGAAAATACTTGTTAGATAGGTCAACATTTAGGACATTTTGTATATTGTACTCAGATTGTTTTTTAAATCATCAACATTAGGTGTCTGAGATGTTGTCACTATTTACATATGTCCACGATATATTGTCTGATATCCACTATTGGAGATGCCAAACTTCAATCTAATACGAAACCAATATCTAGGCCCTTGGATATGAAATTATGAATCAATGTTGTATTAAATTGTTACACTTGCACAAGGATTCAGGGCCAGTTGATTGTAATCAGAGTATGCTGTCTGCTTGCAATTACAGATCACCTGAATTCTGCTTAATTGGCCATCCCCTTAATCTGAACACTGTACTGCATACCTCTTTCCAACTTAGACTGCTGCTGTTTGTAGTTTAGATGTATAGCATCCACATAGCCAAGATACCCCCTCACAACCTATCAACCAGATCACTTTTTCTGTGCCCATGTTCCTTATAACACAAACTTTGGATCTCTATCTTTATATAGCAATACTGATTTTTCTCCATTGACATTGAAGAATTTCTAATTCTATCCTAGATTTCAGTCCTCAAGGGACCAAATCACACTTTAGATTCAACAAGCGAGGATTCATTTTGCATGCGTTGCACCATTCCTTTGCCAACAAAATGTATTCAATCATGATACAAATATTCCTTAAACCTAGGACTGTAAAAACCCTGATACGAAGTGGATGATTGACGTGATATACAATAGCTGTTTTTTTTTCCTTGCAGTTTCATCTCCTGGCAAAAGAGAGTCTCAAAATACGAAAAAAAAAATTTGGAATATCTGTTGCTCATAAAATTGCTCACTTGTTCTTCATAGTTTTTTTTTTTTGATCTATGTCTATTTATTTTACTATTGTCTTAGAAGCAAGTGGTTCTTTCTTTCTGTTACATGGGATTTACTAGCGATTTGATTAATCTTTCTGTTCATTAAAAGCAGTTCTATTATGGTGCTGATGATATGTCCAAAACCGAGGAAAAGGTTGCAGAGGAGCCTCTTCTATCAGAGAAAGAAGAAACATCAAGAGAACGTGACGACTTTCAGCCAGCAGCAGATCTTAAAAACAGCAATTCTGATATCAATGAGACTAGAGAAGGATCTCCTGCTTTGGTCGGAGAAGAAACTCCGGATCGCGAAACTGAAAAAGAAAGTCTCTATCCTGAAAATGACAGCAATATAAGTGAAGATGCTATAAAGAAGGCGATAAGAAAAAGAGCTGCATATTTAAGATCTAATCTTCAGTATGTAATAGTAATATAGTATATCATCTTATATTCGCTTACAATATCTGCTAGATAACTAATATACCAAGCATATTGTTTGCTATTTATTTTGTAAACTATGATGCAGATTGTGGTTTTTGTAATGCCAACTTTTTTAATGCTTGTTTTAGTACGTGATAGTTGGTCTACATTTATTTATTTAGGATCACTTTGGTTAAAGTTCGCCGTCTGTTGGAAGAAGATCTTAAACTTGAAAAGAACAGTCTGGATGCTTACAAAAAGTTG
This sequence comes from Iris macrosiphon, assembly GCA_036927795.1. NCBI lineage: Eukaryota > Viridiplantae > Streptophyta > Magnoliopsida > Asparagales > Iridaceae > Iris > Iris macrosiphon. The sequence goes on along the minus strand of JAYESA010000015.1, from coordinate 19,684,281 downwards.
ATTGGTTCTGAAGTAGATGAGGTAAGTGCTGCCATCTTATATTATTTACTTTTTATAGTTTATTCTTCTGACTAGTGAAGTAGATACAACTTTCTTTCCTCAAACTACTTTTTATGTTTTAGATCTTGCAATCATCTGAAACTGTTGAAGCTACAGATGGGGCTAAAAAAGAACACAAGAAAGCATCCAATAGCAAAGGCACAGGAAAAACAAAAAGAGGTGCTAAAAAGGCCAGGGATTCAGATTCTTCAGAATCTAAGGATGTTATTAGTGAGAACGAGGAAAGTGATGACGAAGTAAGAAGACCAAAAAAGCGACCTGCTCAAAAAATTAACACAAAATTTTCGAAGAAACAAAAAACTTCAACAGAAAAAAAGACATCAGTCTCTGGGAAGAAAAAGCCAGTGGAGCCAGATCTAGAGAAGAGTGATGAAAGTGGTGATGGAAAATCTCCTGAAGGTAGCCATTCCGAATCATCTGGTGAAGAGGAAGACAAGGTTGTTGTTTATATCTTTTTGAAGAGTTTGTAAAGGGTATTTTGCTTATGTTATTTATCTTCCTAATTGCAGAAGAAAAGTGAAAAACCAACACAAGTGTACGGGAAAAAAGTGGAGCATCTTAAATCGATAATCAAATCTTGCGGAATGGGGTACACTTTCTTCTAAACTAGCTACTTTAGAATGTCAGAACGAGCATACTAAAAGTTTTTATATATGCTTTCTTGGACCAGTATTCCTCCATCCGTTTATAAGAGGGCTAAACAGGCTCCCGAAAGCAAACGGGAAGCTTTCTTGATTAAAGAGTTGGAGGAGATTCTTGAAAGAGAAGGGTTATCAACTAATCCTTCTGAGAAAGGTAAATATCTATTACCAATAGTGTGAGTACTTCATTTCAGTATATTTAAGATGATTAATATTCTAACTTCAAAACTTTTACTTAGGTTGTTGGAAAGGAATTTGCACTAAAAGGATTTTTTTTTTCCATATTGTTGCTGTTTATGGAGAGATTTGTTTGCAAATATTTAAGCAGAAATGCCATGATATTGTGAAAAAGCAGACAATTTTTTTTAAAGTAAATAATGATAGGATCAAATAAAAATGTAGAAGGCCCTGTTATATAAACGCAGATGGATTCTTGTGGTAGGTGCGGGTGAAAATTTCATTTACTAAGGGAACACTATTCCTTTTCGCTCTTTGGTGTAATGTTCTCAGGGATGAATGTAACGTTATGGAAAATTGCATGATCTTATCTTTTCATCTAGACTCTTTCTAGGCTAGGAGAGTTTGGAAGGTGGTCTGTGGTTGCATCAGCATAAACTGCATGTCCAAAGAAGGAGGTCTACCTACTTGTCAACTGGCCTTCTAGTTTTATGGTGAGGATCTCTCTTGTCCATAGCTACCTTGGCTGTGAATATTGATTTACTTAGGCCGGGTTTGGGATTTCTTTCTTATCATGTCTGCTTCTGCTTATCTTTTTGAAAAGCAGTCCAAAAATCTGTTTGGTAAGCAGCTTATCAATTTTTTTGAAAAACCGGTTGATAATGGGGCAACTTTTGACAACAGGTGGGAGACTGCTGTCAAAAGCTGCCTCTGCTGCAGCTTTTTTTAATGCATAAGCAATCCCAAACCAAGCCTTAGCCCACACCTATCTTCGAACTTGTCGCATTGAACCGCCATTTTTCCATAATGTTCCTGCTCCTTCTTTGATGATAATGTAATAGATGAATAATAATTTTATTATTGGACTTCCCATCAGAACTAAGTATACTTTCCATCATTACATTGGGATTGTTAACGAGTTGGTACCAAAATAAATGATTTTCTTTGACACCAATATAGAGAGAGATCATGTTGACAGATGGTCAAAAAAAAAAAAAAATTCAGTTATATTATGGTGCTTCCATATCCGACCCAGTTCCAATGGAAGAAGTCTTGGATGACGATGCCTGGATTATTTTGATATGTTAAGAACCATAGTACACACACGTGTGCTTGCACACTGTATATTTCTTGTTTCACTAATTTCTTCTCTTTCTCCTTTCTTGCATGCTCTGAATTTGTCAATTTTGCTTTAATTTTCTTCATGTGATCATAGCTAAACCTTGTAGAAGTTGATTTCACCAATAGCATACCTATAGAGCCCTAGGCCCTTTTCTTACCCAACCTATGTTGCAAGAATAAGGATACGAATAAGGATGCAGATACCGATAGGGACACAATATGGATACGGGACAAACATTTTTAGAAAGAGTAATGTTACCTATATTGCACAAATCCGGATACAGACAGTATGAATATGGACACCATTTTCCCATGTTTGTGCGACATACTACCCGACCTATGTTGCACAAATACGGGTACTGACATGATATGGATATGGGATGCATGCATTTTCAGATAAGTATAGTAGAGTTACCAATATTTTACGAATACAAATATGGATACGTTTGTGGACACGACACGAATACGGACACCTTTTTTCCGCGTCCATGCAACATAGAACCCCACTAATTCTTAGAACATAAATTTTCACATTTAAGGGTCATACTACAAACTGTGTTCTATCTCACCTTTCGTTTGAACCCTTCCAATCAGTAAAAAAATTCAAATGTCATATAGGAGTATTCTACATCAGAAGATTCAAATTACTGGTAGATAATGAGTTCTCTCTTAGGGCCTGTTTGGCGAATTGAAAGTTAATGGAAAGTAGGGAAGTGTAGAAACTATGACTACTTCTCATTTTGTTGCTTGTTAGGTAGTTGGAAAGTAAGCTAAGAAACTAGCAGAACCCACCAACAAAGTGGAAACTACTCTTCATTCTACATCCCATCCAAATAGGTGGAAAGTCTTGGAAAACAATTATGATCCTATTATTATTATTATTATATTTACTTTTGAAAGCAAACACCCACTTTTAAACCCTTTATGTTTGTTATTTTTTGTTACAACCATATCATTATTGACTACAAGTTTCTACCTTTTAGTTTCTTACAAACAAACAACATTTACAATTGAAAACTTAGTTTCCTTAGGTTTGCAGAAACTAAGGGACCGTTTGGATAGGCTTTCTGAAGTTTTGTTCTGAAAACAGTTTTCTGAAAGTAAGTTATAAAGTTGTTTTCTGAGTATAAAATTTTTGGCTTTGCGTTTGGTTACTTTCATCTGGAAAGTAATTTTAAGGAACAAAAAATAAAGATTTTGTTTTGTAAAATATTTTTAGAAAGTAGTTTTTTTAATTGTGTCCACATTGTTCGTGGCCAACTGTGTGTTCGAGTTCGTATCGTTCGTGTCCGTCGTGTCTTCGAGTTCGTTCGTCGTCGACGTGTCATCATGTTCGAGTTCGTCGTGTCTTTCGTCGTCGACGTGTCCTCGACCCTTGATCGTGACCTCTACCTCAGCCGCATGATGACCTCCACCTCAGCAAACCGTTGTCACCGCGGACGAGGGTTCAGGGATCAGCAGTCGTCCTCACCGAGGATGAGTTCGAAGTCGAGGGCGTGGTGCTCGACGACGAGGCCGAGGACGACCCATGGCGCGGTGCTCGACGACGAGGTCGAGGACGACCGATGGCACGGTGCTCGACAAAAAGGCCGGGGACGACCCATGGCGCGGTGCTCGACGACGAGGTCGGAGACGACGAAGACGACGAGGCCGGGGACTCACGTGCTCGACGACGAGGTTGGTGGAGGTGGGTGGTGCTCGACAACGAGGCCGGTGGAGGGCGGACGCCAGAACCCTAACCCTAAGTCGAGTCGTCGTCCCCTTCGAGTCGTCGTCCCTGTCGATTCCGTCGAGTCGTCGTCCTCTTCGCGCGCGCGAGAGAGAGTTTGGGAGGAGAGGGCGTCTCCCGTCTCCAGTTTCTTCTGGACTCCTCCAAATGAGGAGAGAGAGAGAGAGAGCTAGAGAGTTGGGGGGGGGGGGGGGCGGAGACTTGAAAAAATGAGTTTAGAAAGCTATTTTCAGCCGTTCTCTAAGAGTAACGTTATAAAGTAGGTGTTTAGAAATTATTTTGGAAAGAAAGTTTTCAATGTTTGAGTGCCAAACACTCTTTCTGCTGGATTCTGAGTTTAAACACAGAAAATCGCGTTATAACGCATAACCAAACAAGGCCCAAGGGTCTGTTGGCAAAATAGAAACTAAGAAACTTAGTTTCCTTTAGTTTCTACAAACTATAAGAAACCTAAGAAAACTAATTAGAAATGTTGTTTGTTTGATAGAAACTAAAAGATGAAAACTTGTAATTAACTATGACATGATAATAATAAAAAATAATTAGAATTGAGTATTTAATGGTAGGTGTTTATTTTTAACTTTCAAGTGTAAGTAATAGTAGAATAGTACGTCGTAATTGCTCTGAGTGAGTTTTCATAACTTTCCACATATTTGGATGGAAGTGTAGAAAGGTTTCCACTTTGGTGATGGGACCTACAGTGACGTACTTTAGATTTTGAGACTTGAGACAAACTTTAAAAGTAGTGCCCTGAAAGCTTAATGTTCATATTATATTATTTTTTTCATCGATAATGATACAATAGTATTTTCAACCCAAAATTCAAAAAATAAACACAATAAATAATTAGCGACAAATAAACAATCACCAATAAATATAAAAATATTTTATTTCTTAGTTTTTTTATTAGTTGATTTCAATCTCAATAGGAATAATTATGCAATCAAATGACAAAAACATATTTTTTCAATAAATTGATCTACCGCATATAAAGATAAAGTAATTTATACAAAAATATATATTATAAATGATAAAGCTCACCTAATGGAAAGTGACTTATTCCAATAGTTCTTTAGGAACTCCAGGAGCCGGTCACATGAGTTCCCTTTTTTAAAAACCTACAAAAAAAAATTACAATTAGAACACACTTGTGGAGAAAAAAATAATTAATAAATAACAAAAAATACAAGTAGAACACACCTGGATCATCAACATTACAAATACATATATTAATAAATTACAAAATTCACCTACAATAATTTATATTATTATGTACAAAAATAAAAATAAAAACTCACATGTGGAGTAAAGACTAAAGAGAGGGCCGATTTGTTATTTTCTTTTGCTTCTAAAAGGGTCTTCCGGAGCCGGGCGACGACACTCTCTTTAGAATACAAAAAAAAAATAGTGAACATCATGTAAAGCCGTCCATGCCCCTCCCTAATAAAAACCTGAAAAACTTACCTTACCTAAAAGAACTTCCGGTCGGATCAATGAGTCATTACTGCAGTGGGCGGGAATGTATAAAATTAAAACATAACCCAGTCAACCCAATTGCAATTTGCTATATTATATATATACTAAAAAAATTAAAATTGGTGCTCTCTAAATTTTTGGGCCCGAGGCAAAGTGCCTCATGGGCCTCATATTAAGTCCGGCCCTGGGGACCTACTAGTTTTTTTTTACTCATTTTCTAATTATCAAAAAAAAAAAAAAAATAGAAACTAGTCATAGTCACTGTTTTAAATTCCGGTTTGAACCGGACGGTTCGACCGATTGGATTGCAAACCGGTGACTTCTCCTGGTCAGTTCAACTATTTGAACCACTGGAGTGCTTGAACCATTCTGAAGCGGATCGTACCGTTTGACCTGATTATGGTTCATTATGGTTGGTATGAACCGTTCGGTTCACAAATAGTAAGAAAAACATTAAAATTTGTGGCCAGGAAGGCTTGAACCTGAGTCTACATGCTTACAAACCACAACCTAACCCCCACACCATCTTCAGTCTGGTGAAAGAAGGCTGCATCTACTTATATATTTTTGGTAAGCAGATTAGTTTTTCTTGTTAGTGTGCAAGTAATAACTAATAAGCACTTTGATAGAGATTGTTGCATGTCTTAACTCTTTCGTACAAAAATTTAGTTGATTTATATAATTTTGGATTGCGATCATCCAAAATCACCATATTAAATGCTTTTAACTTGTATTACATCTAAACACAAATTAAAAGTAATATATTATCTAAATTCATGGTCCAATAGTTACTCCAAATAGTAGTAGATAATTTAATTATTATTACAATAAATTAATAAATAGTAAAGTAACTATTTATAATCCCAATAAGTATTCAAACCCTAAAGTATTAGGCTATAAAATTTAAAACATATGATATAAATAGTAAATGTAATTTAAGTAATTTAAAAATAATTATTACTTCAGCATCTTTGAACCGAACGGTTCGATTGGTCCAACCTGTGAAGTTTGAGTTCACCGGGTTAATGGTTGATCGGGTTTTAAAACATTGGTCACAGTTTCCACTACATTCCTACTTTTCCTCACTTTCCATTTGCCAAATAGGCATAGGAACTAAATTTCTCAGTTTCCATATGCCAAACAGGCCCTTAGGGTCGACTCCTTTCGTTTTTTTCCTTTTGCCCTTTGGACTCCATTTCAATGTTAAAAAAATTGAGTAGCCGAATTGATAATGTTCAGAGGCATGAGCAGCGAGATAGATTAAGAAATGAGATCATTCATGAGAGGTTGGTTAGAGGTAGCTTCAACTGAAAGCAGATGCAAACAAATCATCTGACAGTTAATTTGGGTGTATGCAATGGGAGATCGTTTGATGCACTGCTTACAACTATAATTGTAGTTCAAAGTCTCTTCTGTCCGTGTGTTGGTGGTGGTTTTTTTTTTTTTTTTTGGGGAGGGGGGGGGGAAGGGTTTGATCAAAATGAACATGGATGGAATCTGTGAAAGATTATTGTGGACTTGCTATGTAGTGAGGAAAAGGCCCTTAATGGAGCTGAGTGAAGAGAATGGATTCTTCTAGACGACCCAAAAGATTGGGACTTGTGTTAATAGTATTGCTGGTTTTGTTTGCCATATGGACTCAAAACAAAAATGTTCTTAAGAAGGTGAACACTCTCAAGGGGGCTATAGGAGAAAATAATTCCCTTACGCTGGAAGTGTATATGGTAGTCACTTATAGTTTTTTAGCGTGTACTAGCTTGTTGCATCTCCATAGAAGACTGCCTCAAGCCACTACCCTTTAGATAGCACCACTCTGTCAACATTGGCATTCCCCATTGTCCTAAGCAGAAAATCTGCATCATCATCAATTATTGTTCCAACACTTTTTTTTATCGCAACTATACCATTCCCATGGTTGCGGAATTTATTGCTGTGGCACCACGCTTCATGGTTACACTGCTATAGTCCTTATGTAGGTTGTCAAATCGAGATATGTATTGTGTATCGGTACTCTTAATTATCATATATAACGTCATGTACTTTATACATCTTTGCATAGAAAACTTGGTTGGAAGTTAATATAACAATACATATATGGGTAAACTAAGGCAACGAGCATCATCAACATTAAGTGAGAAGTTCAACATAAAATATATATAAGAAAAAAAATGTAAAAGTTAGTATTAAATGATGCCTGATGGTGTACTATTGCATCAGTAAGAACCTAATTGTTGAAAATCAATCCAAAAATATGTTTGTTATAAATTCTAAATATTTAAACAATGTAGAACTTGTTAAAACCTTATAAAAGAAAGGTGGAAAACCCTCCAGGAAAAGAGACCACCCCCCCCCCCCCCCCCCCCCCACCCACACACACACACACAAAAACATAGAGGAGGTTCAAGAAATCCAAAAGAAAACATATAAAAGTATCTATAAACATCTTTGTCTATACTCTTTTACAGTCTAGGGGACGCAGTGGATGCTCCTTGGTTGCATGAGCTTAAGTGCATAGCCAAAAGGTTTTTATCTACCCGCCAACTTCCTATCTAGGTTTTATGGCATGGCCCTCTCATGGAGTGTTGTTAGGTTGACAACCGGTTATAAAACTGTCAATTCTTTTATGGAGCTTTCTTATGCCTCCCATATCCGACCCCATTTTGATGTGGGGAGGCTTGGATGGTGATGGTTATGAAGTATTTGTAAAAGACAAAATGTTCCTGTTTTGGAAAAGAGCAAACTACTCTACTCCCAGAAGATGTTTATGTCATCCATTGAAGATGCTGGATGTTGTCATTACTCCGAAGTCAATGAAGGATGTTAGAAAGAAGGTTCTCGACCAAAGAGTTTGCTCAGAAGTGGTTGTTTGAAAAGGGTTTTAAATGATTATATGGGTATTTTGGTTGATTCTTGAGTTATAGGGTTGGGTTATAAAGCCATTAATTTCTAAACTACTGTTTGGTTTAACTTAATAATTTTAGTATCAGCCAATAGTTGTATCAGGTGATACTCATTGTATCATCAAATACAGAAAGTATTTTGTAGGAGAAGTTGCCCCCTTTCTATCGTTCAATGAATCTTATCATCTATACGTTGTTTCATACTGTATCAGAATATCCATATTGTATACTATAAGATACTCAAGACATAAATACCTATCATCAAGTATGCGTGTTGCATTACTGCCAACTCTTTGATCGTCAATATTGCCAACATTTGCTCGTCCAATGCTTGAAGATTATGAAGACCCTTCGGTCCCTACCTTTAATGGCTAGACATACACTTGTACATAGTACGTGGGCAAGGACGAAGTGAAGTTTGGAGATGGAGAGGAGAAGGGAAAGTAGGAGAAGAGAGAATATGAGAAAGGAGATTGCAAGGCCTTTAAACCCTAGGTTGCATCTCATGTCTATTTATATTGATATGCAATACACCCACAATTACTATTATATCCTCATATGATAAATAACAAAATAAAATAACTCTAACAGACGATAAATTAGGGGATGGGTTGGTTATCATCAATGAAATCCCCAACAGGAGCATTTATGTTGATCATGATCAAAATGGATGGAACTTATATTCTGGTAGAGATCTAGTTTGAGTGTGGTTTGGTTTATTTTTTGAGTTTTGAGTTCGGGTCATGTTTTAGTTGGTCTACTCTAGGCGTTCTTTTTAGTAGGTTGAGTCATGTTCAGGAATAGTTTTATTCGGGAATCTGTTTGCTTGGTGATCAAGTGTGAAAGTTATAAATAAGGTTCTAATAAGACTTTTATTAGAAGAAGAAGAGTTATTCAAAGATTAAGACGTTTTTTTTAGATATATGGCCATGGCATATGTTTTATGAATATGGACACATTTTTCAGATGTATGGCCGTGGCCTAAGTTTTATGATATGGACACAAATACAGATAATGATACTCTAGGGATATATGATAAGTAATCACATATGTTGCACGATGGGGATACATGCACGATTGGTATAAATGAAATATTTTCCTGGGTCCGTGCGATAGTTAATAACTCATGAGACATCGATGAAAGAAATGTGGTAACAAACACAAAGTCAAAGTTGAAAGAAAGTGTAGAACTATGAAGTCTTCATGAGAAATGTGCAACAATGGAGCCCCAACTTTCTCTGCAATTGAAAGTATCTTCTAAAAAAGCAAAATTTTAATGAGATTTAATGCAAGATTCGTATCACCAAATTTGGTGATCTGGGTCGAGTACCATAGTGATCCATATTGAAGATGTACCCCGAACTGGAACACTCATATTGGGGATTAGGGTGCAGCAAGTAACTTTGAGCGAGTCCCTAGTGTGAAGCCCGAGGAAAATTCTATCTTCACTTTATTTGCCACAGCCACCAAACAGCCTTCCTCGATTACTGCTGCCTGAACCCCCAATACCCTTGTATTGCTGCTGTTGCTTCTGCTCAGGACAACCACATCCCCACAGATTATCCAACCCTCCCCTTTGGTATACCCTGCCTGGTTCACCTACACAGCCAGCTCCTCACATTCTTCCTTCCATCCGCCTGCAAACCAGCAGGGTCCCGACCACATGAGACCCCCCCTACTTCCTTGTTACCTTGCCTCTGGTCTCCCCAAGCCTTCCCTCTTGCACCACCCTGCTGTGCTGAAGAACAAAACAGTGCCCCAGCAAACCCTAAGCAACCCAGTTACCCCTCCTTGTCCCCCCTATTCCATTGTTGCAGAACCCGAGAACCTACGCCCACCTCCTTCGGGACTTCTCTACAACAATCTACCAGCGTTTAAGATCCAATGATTGCATTGTGGTTGATTGACCCTTCGATCTTGGATTCCAAGGCTTCGGAGAGGTGGAGCATCTTTCGAGATTTGATTTCGCATGTTTTGATTGTGATGCTTCAAAATCCCTCAGGTCAGACTTCTAACCTAATTCTTCAATCAATTGCATACTTTGAATAGTTTGTACGTTTTTTAATGCTAGATATGCAATTCTGATTGGTTCTTAATGCTGGACTTGCAATTCTCATACTAAGATACCTTGCTTAACATTGTATATCTACAGATATAAAATATGTGAAAAAGAAGAAAGAACGAGCAAAGGAACTTGAAGGCATTGACATGAGTAATATTGTTACTAGTTCTCGGCGAAGAAACACATCCAATTTCATACCTCCTCTAAAACCTAAAATAGAATCTGATAGTGATGAAGATGAGGATGACAACAACAATGAAGATAGTGATGATGGCGATAGTGAGGGTGGTCACGCGAGTGAAGGATCTGATGAAGGTACATCTATGCTTTTTAATGGAAAAGCTATTTCACATTAATTAAATTCATATAATATTCGATTATGGATCTTACATTGAGGCTCATTGGCAATGGTGAAATCTGGTTTTATCTATCCTTCAGGATCCTTGGACATGTAGGCTCAGTAATGCCACCACTAGTATAATTTGAGTTAGGATTTCTACTTCATCCATTAAATGTTGATAACCGACTATATTCTAGTCAAGTTCACAAGGTTTGCTTGCGACTTTGTGTTGCATTTTCTCGGAGAAATTTATTTAGCTTTTCTTGGTTGGGAGGACTTAAATGATATTTCTTCCTGTGTTAACCTTTCATCCTCAGTTGTGTTCCAAATTCCAAAGTTGAATTTCTCTTCATTTTTGTTTTCGTCACCTATCATCCTCTGTTGTCTTCCAAATTTCAAAGTTGAATCTCTCTTTATTTTTTGTTTTAGTCATCGTGGCCAAGCTGTTCTAAAAATGAATCTAGTAGTTCTGGGAAAAATAAGATAGATGTGGTCTCTAGTACAAGTCTCTCTACTGGGCAAGTAACTCAGTGGTTAGAAGAGATTCTGTCTTGTATGTAATTGGTTTTTTAGTAGTCATGTATGTCGCTGACTTTTCTGGCTCACTCCTTTTGCAGAGGATGTGGTAGAAGAGAGCGATTGAAGCTCTTTGGCCTCTGCTTATATTTCCTGTCTAGTTGAAGCCAGGAATTGGAACTTGCAGGATCAGAAACCTTCTGTGCCCCAAGCGCCAAGTTAATTGTAGCGAGTCATTTTAGTTTAGCAAGACATGCTTGTTTAGCTGGGCTGATCACATCTTATGATTCTAATTTTGGTAGGACATTGCATATAATGTAGTTTTTGCTAAAGACTGTTGGATTAAGGATTTGTCCTGTTTGCAAGCTGTGTGGTTCCTGTATTGTCAATTCGACGCTGAGTGCTGCTGAAGGAACATCATGCTCTTAAGTTGATATTACTGTTATTGCAAAGTAACTATTGTAATGGAGATGCTTGTTTTTAGTACGTTGGGAAAGAAATTATGAGTTCACAAATGTGCTATATAAATTTGCGCTGGAAGGACTGTTTGGTATTTCAAGCAGATATCGATAATTTTGCTGCTAAGAAACTATTTTGGTAGAGATTCATTGAAGATCGTCCAAGTTGATACTGCTGCTGCTGCTGCTAAGGAACCATTTTGGTAGAGATGCTTAAGTCTGCTGAAATGGAAATTCACACAATTTACAGCTCCAAATAATTTTCAACTTCGGAAACTTGACAGTAGGCGTTGGAATAGCTGCAAACAAGAAATGACCCAGTATGTAAGTGAAGGCTGTCTATCTAAGTTATTTGAAAAATGGGAGTAGAATTTGGAAATTCATATTTAAATTTTGGTCTTAATCTTGAGTTTTTTCAGAATTTTGAATTTAGATGCAGATCCAGTGTGATTTAATCCGAACTAGACTTTTGGCAAACAGATTATGAGCCTGGAAAGTAGACCTAACTAGGAGTGAGCATTCAGTATCGAAATAGTCAAAATTGAATAAATCGAAATTCAAAAAATTCAAAACCGAAACGGGATCAAAATTAGTCAAAACAAAATTTGAACCGAATAAACTATTTGGTTTGTTCAGTTAGATTATTGTTATTGTTTAATGGATCGGATCCAATGTTGAAATCGTGATTAAATTATAATTTTATACACACATTTGTTGTATTTCAAAGTTGTGTCCAAAGTTGTAATTCAAAATATATACATAGAATTATTGTTTTTAAAATATACATATTTTTAATCACAAAATATGTATAGAATTAGGGTATTTATATAATTGCATGAATCTTATTCGATTTTGGACCGAAATTTAAAATCGAAACCGAACAAGAAATTTTAGTATTTTTAAAACCGAAATCGAATCGAATTTTTTTTAAAACCGATATTCAGTTCGGTTTAGTTCTATTTTTTGTCCAAAATCGAATAATGTTCATCCCTAGATCCAATTCTCAAGATTGGTAAGGTTAGGGTCATATAAATGCTAAATCGGTTCGGGCGTAAAAATATATAGAGAAATTTTTTAATCTTAAAGCTCACTGTAATTTGTACCCATTTTAGTGTAATATCTGGATAGTTCTCATACTTGATTTAGGACCGACGTGTTGTGTAGTGACCATGTAGCGTACAAGAGGATCATCCAGCCCAAAGGTCGGACCAAGCCGGAAGTTTATACAGATAGTCCAGATCGATACCGTGGAAACAGAGGACTAGCGGATACGAGTCCAATACTGGATCTACCCAAACCCAGTAGCACCCAAATTAGCAAAATCATTTTCAAAAACAAAGAAGTATATACCGGACCTTCAAAGTAAAAATTTCCATCCGATATCTCGGCCGGCATAGTAAGCTCTAGCAGATCAGACAGCGTATGTACCCACGTGTCCTTTATATAGGCTAATTCTAAAGGCACTTCCAAAATTACTTAGACTAGTCAAAATTTGTGTTTTAGTTATTTATAAATTTACCATCGAAACAATTATTTCAGACTAGTCCATTTTTTTTCAGGATTGTCAAAAAACTTGATAGTCCTTCCAAAAGGCTAGTCCATTTTTTTTTCAGGATTGTCAAAAAACTTGATAGTCCTTCCTTTTTGAAGGACTGTCAAATATTTCAATAGTCATAATTTTAGGACTGTCAAAAATTTGATAGTCATAAAAAATTAGGACTGTCGAAATACTTGACAGTCCTTCCTATTAGAAGGACTGTCAAGTATTTCGACAGTCATAATCATTTCTTTGGAGCTGAGGCTGCCGACGGAGGGGCCGACGGAGGGGCCTGACGGGAGCGGAGGAGGCAGGAGGCGGAGAAGAGGAGGTCGTCGACAATGCGGTGGGAGCAGGGGAGGCGGGTGCTGTGGAGACAGGCGGCGAGGTGGAGGGTGGCGTCGCGTGCGATGCCGATGTCCGAGAGGGTGGAGGCGAAGTCGAGCTGGCGGCGAGCGCGCGAGCGGCGAGTGGCAGTAGAGAAGCGGCGAGCCCCCGACGATCGGCGAGACGACGGTGGGGGTTGGGATTAGAGTTAGGATTTTGGGTGGAAGAGGGAGGTGTGGGCAGCCCAAAGTAAATTTGGGACTGTCCTGAGTAAAAATTGTAAAAATCTGAATTGTTCTGAAATAATGGACTGTCCTAAGCAATTTTGTAAGTGCCTATAGAATTGGCCTTTATATACAACGACAAAAAACTAAGAGCTAATTAGCGTTTAGATCTTGGATTTTATATCAAGTTCTAATATGTCCAATTGAAAAGTTTAGATTCTAATTTTTTTTCTCAATTATTCTTAAAATGAGTACGTGTCCTTTATATACTACAACAACAACAACAACAACAACAACAACAAATTAAGATCTAATTGTTATAACGTGGGTTACTAAAGGGTTAAATTTTTTACTTTGTTTTTAGTCCCACATTGGTTAGAGATTAATATTACATCTTCATTGGGTTATATAAATAAGACATTTGTCTCCCACTATGTGATTATATTAATAAGAGATCTTCTCTCATATTTTCTTCTTCCTTCTTCTACGTTTATTCTAACACGTTATCAGCACGAAGCTCTAACGGAAAGAAATAAGCGAGAGCATCTCAGTGAAGCCGCCATTTGCGGATTCTCCACTTCGGTAATATGTATGGTTATTTATGTTTTTTTTTGCATATGCATATCCTAGGCGCAGTCTGATGTTGATGTTTATACATCTCTTGGCATACCGCTAGGGCAAAAATAATAATTTGTATCAATTCATCTCACTTCTTTTAGTTAACTCTGGTAGCAATCCGATGCTAATCACATATAGATCTCTCGGAGAGAAAGCTGAAGTTATTCTTTATTTATTTATTTCTTTTATATATGTTAATACATTTAGATCAAAACCATCAGAGATCTGATGACCATGAACATGAATTGTTTGGTCTATATATATATAGGACTTCTGGAACATCATTGTTCGAAGCATACCATATGTGGTATTTTGAAAGACTTCTTGAACATAATCATTGTTCGAAGCATACCATGAACACGATTTGTTTGGTATAAATAGACTTCTGAAACATTATTGTTTGAAGCATACACCATGAGCATGAATTGCTTGGTGATTTACCAAGTTCTTATGTTAACTTGTTATTATTGATCTTATACAGCAATATGTCGAGCCTCACAAAGCATGATTTCAAGCCTCTAAACCTAGAAGTGTCACGCCCCAGTCCCAAAATACCGAGGGACCGGACGCGTGGCAATGGCCAGCAGTACGCACCGATGGACAAATCCAATTTAATGGATCCATCAGGGCATACTTAAGCTGTAAAATCAAGTCTACGACAACAGGCACAACTAATCTCATCCACACAAGATATAAAATATGATCCACAGAATAAATAAGGAATGTAAATCATCAGCTAATCTCAACAAAGTGCTTCGGGGAACAACCCGATAAATATCTGATACAATGGTTCAACAGACCAGAAATAAATGACTGAAATAAATAAATAAATACTGAGCCACAAAACATGGATGCTCAAGAGAAGTCCTCGGCTAACACCTCGTCCTCGGATGGCGGTACAGCTCCTGGATCAGTTCCTGCTCCGGTCCCGTATATCTCGGGATAGATCTCGTCCTCAAATCCTGGGGATATAATCCGGATCCAGGTTCTCAGGGGACATAGCAAGGTACAAGAAAGCTCATGCCAAAATAAATGCAGTGCAGCAGATAATGAAATAAATAGGGCAAGTAAATAACCATCTAAGTAAAAATGCAAGTGCGAGCAACACGAGTACTCAGGCTGAGCCACTACAAGCTCTGTGTCGGGGAGCCGGTAGTGGTAATAACAAGTAATGTGCCTAGCTCTGCTACGAGAGTCTACGACCTCACAATAGTAGTAGATATATATAGAAAACAGCCTGTAGCCTGTGTGTCTCTCCCCACCCCATGTAACCACGCATATCATGACCATAACGTCTCATGTCCATGTCAAGCGGGATCATCACTAATTCAACAAGTCATATGTATCTATGAATATAGTATCTCTGTCAAGTCCTGTATCCTATACAGAATCACCACGAATATCTCGGGAATATCCTGTCTCATGAACAGTGTCAAGTGTCCTGGGTCATATGGTACTTGATAAGACAAGTACGAGAATAACAAGTGTCACGAAAGTCCACCTCTAAATGACAGTACCCAACTCTGTGTACAGTGTTGGCACCCGACTGATAATCGGACGCTAAGTACGTCACACGGTCTTAGGTTGAGCATGCACAGCAATATAATAAAGCAAGGAAAAAAATATATATAGAGACTGCAAAGTTTGGCAAGGTACACTTGCCTGATGTCCGAATACCAACAACTATCCCTGTATCGGTGGATCCGGTAGGTACTACTCCAAAAGCTGTAATAAACATCACCAACCATCTCAGAAGATATCAAACTGCTAGAATTGCCTATCCTTACGTCCAATTTGGACACAGGGGCAAAAAGGTCATTTTTGGGCCAAAGCGGGGTCCACATGTGGGCCACTTTGCACCGAAAAGCGGGTCAGGGTCAAAGGTCTCCAAATTCTGCAAACTCAGTATCTATAATTCAGGAATGACGTTACGAACCCAATGAAACTTTCAGAATTGGATTCCGATGAGCCGATCACAAAATCGCCCGTCAAGTGGAGCCTGTGGGGCCCACGATACGCGATTTTGTCAACGTTCTCAGAATCGGACCAAACTTGGACCACAGGACCAGCGTATTGCTACGAGTCCGATGGCGCAAGTTTCGTCTCGATCCGACGTGTGTACACAAAGTTACAGCGCGTTCCAGAAAAGTCGGATACGGGGTGTTGTTCGCGGATACGCGTTGATTTCGGGGTGCACGCACCTCCGAATCGACTTCTGCGAAATCCCACACGACCGTATCGACGACGCGCATGTATCTGTGAAGACGGCACGCGACCAAGTCGTCCCGTTTGGTGGGGCGCACTCAGTTCCGGGGTGAAAGAGGGTATTATTTTTCCTGTTTTTGGATCGCGGTGTGCGATCACCACAGGACGCGATGCACCGAGCGAGTTGCACGGGCACCGAGAGGGTTATACAGTCTACGCGTAGAAACTGATGAAAATTAAAACGGAGTTGTGAGGTGAGAGAAAATGGTACCTGAACAGGGCCCCGTGAATTTCTTTTTCACGTGTCCGAGAATCCAATTTGTGTCCTGGACACAGATTCCAATTTGGGCAGTGTTCTGCCGTGTCCGAGCTATGCTTCAGGTGGCCAGCGGCGGGCTTCGCCGGAGGGGCCGGGATCGGGGTCGGCAAGGTCGGGCTAGGGCGGCGGCGCCGGGGGCTGACCGAAGTCGACGGGGAGACGTCGAGGGCTGCTCAGATGGGAGGGAGAGGAGCCGTGCTCGCTGGGGCAGCGGTCGGCGGGCTGCTGACTCGCCGGAGGGGTCGGTCTCGGGGTCAGCGGCGCTCGCGGTGGCAGCGGAGATGGGTTCAGCCACGACGGACTCTGGCAGCGGGGACTCAAGCAGGGGGGAGTTGGGGTTCTGCAGGCTGTTCGAGGCGGGGACTCGTCGACGTAGGCGGCGGGTGGTGAGGTCGAGGGGCGGCGAGGGGAACGAGCGGCAGGGAGGAGTTGGGGGACGGGTTCGAGCTGAGGGCGGAGGGGTTTTCGGCCGGCCTGGATCGAGCGGGGTGCGACGAAGATTGGTCGCTGCTCGAGGCGGGCTGATCGAAGGAGATGACGGCGCCGGCGGCAAGGGTTCCAGAGGGCTTGGCACGGATGTCGAGACAGCCTTTTTATAGGCTGCTACAGGAACTCCGGCGGCTGCTAGGGTTTCCCATCTGATGTCGGGTCCGGGTCGGGTTTGGCTCGGATCCGACCCGACCCAATCCAATGTTTTGGTTCAGCCTGGGTTGGTTCAGTGCAGGCTTGGTTCATGCTTGGTTCAACTTGGGTTTATAATTCCCATAGCTTTTTAAGGATTTACACGCTACTCCGGAGCCCAATAAATTCACCGAAAAATACCACATGACCGGTGTTCCATTTTACACCGTAAAATATTATTTCCATACTATTTTAACACTAATTTGCCATACTTAAAATTCTTTAAATCACAATCACCTTCGTTTTAAATTCCAGAAAATTCCGAAAATTTGTATTAACATTTATTCTGAAAATTTAGGGTGTTTATAATCTTCCCTCCTTAAAAGGATTACGTCCTCGCAATCAAAGAATAAGTTATAATGGAAGAGTTATGGAAATACAAGATTGCTTAGTTTACAACTGTCTCCTCAAACAGGTGGGGGTAACGCTGGCGCATACTATCTTCTCGTTCCCAAGTCGATTCTCCAGGGGAATGATGTTTCCATGCTACACGAACCAGTCTGATTGTCTGTCCCCGCAATGTCTTCTCACTGATGTCGAGGATGCCAACCGGTTGTTCTTCATATCTCAAGCTTGGGCCTACTGCGATCTCTGAATGATCGACTACGTGACTTGGGTCGGTCACGTACCTGCGCAGCTGTGAGACGTGGAATACGTCATGCACTCCCTCTAAGGATGGTGGTAATGCAAGACGATATGCCACCTCACCAACGCGCTCTAGAATGTCAAATGGCCCAATGTACCTTGGGCTCAACTTGCCTCTGCTCCCGAATATGATAGTACCCCGAGTGGGCGAAATCCTCAAGAACACGTGCTCTCCTTCTTTAAACTCCAGGGGACGTCAGTGCGTATCTGCCCAATGCTTCTGTCTGTCCTGAGCTGCTCGTAGATAATTTTGAATCTGTTTCACCTTTTCCACTGTCTGCGTTACCAATTCTGGACCCAGTATTTGACGTTCACCAACGTCACTCCAACATATAGGCGATCTGTATTTCCTTCCGTATAAAGCTTCAAATGGTGCCATCTGAATGCTGGCCTGATAACTGTTGTTGTAGGAGAACTCCACTAAGTGCAAATGATCTTTCCAAGATCCTCCAAAGTCTAGCATACATGATCGTAACATGTCCTCCAAGATCTGAATGGTGCGCTCCGATTGGCCATCTTTCTGTGGGTGGTAAGCGGCGCTGAATTTGAGTCTGGTGCCCAGACTCTCTTGCATGCTTCTCCAGAAATGAGAGATAAATCTCGAATCTCGATCCGATACAATACTAACAGGCACTCCATGTAGTTTGATAATTTGTCGCATATACGTGTCAGCTAGTACCTCTGTGGACTGTCCAACTCTAAATGGCAAGAAGTGTCACTACCCGATTCTAGAAAATAGGGTTTTTTATTTATTTATTTATTTTTAATTGGTAAATTGTGTATTGTATTTAAATAATTATAATTGTATTTAAATAGTGATTGTATTATTTTTTATTATTTTTATTTTGATTGTTTTAGGGTTTTGGCTAGCCTGGACCCATGTTCGACCCTAGTGGACCTATGTCCGACCCAGCCCACACCCTTGTGAGAATTATTTTGGGGCTTAGATTTATTATTTTATTTTTAGGAGGTTAGTTGGAGAGATTTGGAGCTAGTTTGAGTGCATTTGGAGACCCGGAACCCGAAACCAAGTTGAGTAGGGGCATTTTGGGAATTTAGAAACTTGTGTAAACCCCTTTATTAGTTGGCCGGCCCTACCTACCCGTTCCCAACCGTGAGAACCAGCATAGAGCAGCAGCCCCCTTCCCCCTTTGCTTCATTTACTTCTTCTTCTTCATTCCTTCTTCTTCTTTACTTCTCCTTTCTTCTTCCTTCTTCTTCCAAGTAAGCTTCTCTTCACTTTTCTTCTTTCTTTCTTCCATTCCTTCTTCTTTAAGCTAACCCTAACCTTCCATTTTCTCTAACCTAGGTGTGAGGAGCTTAGATCTAGTGTGAGAGCTAGATTTGGTGGCTTGGAGCTTGAGGGAGGTGATTTCTAGGGGTTGTGAGACTTTGGCCTTGGGATTCCAACTCCCAAGAGGTAAAACCTAACTTTTTTCTTCCTAATTATTTTTGTGTAGTGTAATTAGTGTTGTAAAACCCTCCTAGATCCTAAGCCTACCCGTAGGAGGAAGTTGGAACTAGTTTGGTTGAGTGTAGAGACTTTGACATTAGGTTTTGTGTCGAATTCGGGTGGAATCCGAATTTGGCCCAATTTTGGGTGATGCCCTAGGTTAGACGGACCTAGGTAGACGTTGTCGGATGTCTAGAGGGTGAGTCCGTGTCTCCGTTTGGACACGGGAAGTCGTGTCGCGGAGAAACGGGCGTTTCGGGCGAAATTGGGGCTTTTCGTCGTCGCCGATTCTAAGTGCGTGCGCGTTTCCGCCACGGGCCTAGAATCGACATAGGAGCGCATTTTCTAGGATCTAGGCATTGTTTAGAGCGCGTGGGTAAATTTTGGGCCGATTCTGAGTTCGTTTGGTGTGCGTTTCAGGAGGTTTTCCGAACCGCGCACCACGTGTTCGTCGAAATGACCGAACGGCCATTTCGACTTGGTTTCCTCGTTTCGGCTTTGTGCGCACGTTGGGTTAGTATCGAGGAGTGTGTGCTAGAGTTTTCGAGCTATATTATATATATTTTAGGGTGTCGGTGAGTGTCGGGGTCGTTGGGCGTGAGTGGGGCGTGTGGGTTGAGTGTTGTGTGCGTGGTTGTGTTTGTGTATATGTGTCCATATATATATATGTATATATTTATTTGTATGAGTGTTTATGTATATATATTTATATATATATGTGTGTGTATTTAGATCTACGTGCTTGTGTATGTATGTGTCTATGTATATAAATATGTATGTATATGTGTAAGTGTGCTTGTGTGTGTATATGTATATATATATATTTATGTGTGTGTATATATATATATATATAGTTGAGAGTGTGTGTAGATATATATATATATATATATATATATATATATATATATTAAGTGTATATATATATATGTAGATATGTATATATATTTGTGTGTGAGTGTGTGTATTAGTGTGTTTGTGAGAGTGTAGGTGTGTGTGTTAGAGAGTGTTTAGAGTGTGTATATATATATCTATCTAGTAGTTATATATATATAGTTATATGTGTGTGTATATATATATATAGAGTGATATATATATATGTATGTTTATAGGCGTGTGTGTGTGTGTGTGTTTGTGATGGAGGGGGGGGGGGGGTTCCAGCCCACTGCAGCAAGACTGCAGCAGCAGCCAACAGCAGCTATATGCTGCAGCAGCAGCAGCCATATGGAGCAGCAGCAGCAGCTCTAAGAGGCACAACAACAGCTGCAGTATGAAGCAAGCAAGAGCAGCAGCAGCGTGTTGGCGAGGGATAGGTAATTGATAGGTAGATAGTTAGGTTTATAGATAATAGATATATCTATATAGATAGATAGATACATAACTAGTTAGATAGATAAGTTATTAGATAAATAGATAGTTAGATGGCTAGATTAATAGATAGATAGCTAGGTATTTAGATAGATAGATACTAGATAGGTAGATAGATAGTTTTATCTATCTAAGAGATAGATATCTATATACCTATAGTTATATATATATATATATAGATATCTTGATAGGTATATATATATATATATATGTTATGATTAGGTAAGGAAATGGGTAATGGGTATATATGTGTGGATATATATGTATATAGGTAGATACCTATTTAGATATATATAAATATGATAGGTAACTATATTACCTAGCCTAGATTAATAACTAGGTGCATAATCAATAGCTAGATAGCTAGTTAGAGGGTTTTAGAGCGAAACCTCAATACCTTGAGATACCGAGGTATCTCGATACCTTGAGATATTCAAGGTATTGAGTTTCGAGCGGAGTATTTGAGCATTAGCCTAGGAAATGCTTGGGAGTGATTTTTATATGTTTATATATATATAATTACGCGTGCTAGCATAGGTTTTAGCGGGTTTAGGCGGGGTGCGTGGCCTAGGGCGAGGTATCGGATACCGAGGGTATCCCGGTATCTCGATTAGGCGAGTTTGTGAGTTTAGTAGCTTAATGAGCTCGGTTTGACCTAGAATTTCAGGGGCACCCTAGTTTGACCTAGCTTTGACCATAATTATCCCCGTTGACCGTAAAAGTCAACGTTTGACCTAGTTTTGACCTAGAGTTGACTTTTTGGACCTAGAGTTGACTTTTTGACCCGAATTTCACCGGTTTGACCCGTTCGACCTAGAATAGCCCTAGAAGCCTGTTTTTAATTATTTTATATCAGTTTAAATGCTTAGAACCCTGTTTAATTCTGCTTTTCGCTTTAGGTCCTTGCGACACCGGTCCGGATCTCGATCCTCATCAGTTGCTCAGGACATCAGGCGAGTACCTACCTCTGATAGTTTCTATTTCATGATAGCGTTTATATCACCTGTTCTAGGACTGTGATACTTGATTCTGACACATTGTTACACGAGCTGGTACTAGTGGATCCCGTCATGAGGTGCTATCCCCCTTACCGTGTTCAGCGGGTACTCTATCACGTGTATTTCATCATGTGCTTCGGGTATTGATTCTCATGTGCTATCATGTGCTTCTTGTGCTCTCGCCTTCGTGTGCGCAAGCTATTATCATGTACGTAGCGTGTTGTGGTTGGATCCAATGGTATTAGTGGGGGAGGGGAGTAGGAGTTGGTTATATGATCAAAGCCAAACAGTATTCATGTGTATGTCGGTTATGCAACTCACGCATAACGGAGTTATCGTAGTGTTCTTCATGTGCAACCTAAGCCGATCATATAACGAACTTGTGCTCAAGGCACTTAGCTAGTATTCATGTTTCTCACCTGCAGTTACTTTTCCAGTACTTGTATTGTTCTCCAGTTTATATTGCAGCTACTTATTGTGCTCCAGCATATATTTATTTTATGTGCATCTTGTATACTTTTCTATTGCTCGTCATATACACCTTACCATGTATTTGGAGTTGCTTTCAGAGTTATGTACTTCGCTCCAGTCCTGACTGGGCATATTTTTTCCAGAGGATCCTGAGGACTATTGCCCTACGTTCTACGGGCCTGGTGTTGACGACTGTTGTGACCCCGAGGAGGAGTGCGCCGAGGAGACGCCGATAGCACCCTAGTTAGCTAGGTGGGTTTCTTGGGTTATTTCCAGTGGTTTATATTTTGGATGACTGTACTTATTCTTTTGATGCTGTGATGTTGTAGCTATTTTGGCTTGGACTGTATTATTTTGGATTGTCTTGCTCTCTTGGTTCTGTTTCTTTGTTTATATCATATCGTGCTTATATTCTTCCTCTAGATTTTGTGATTGAGATCATTGATATATATATTGCGTGGTTGCCTCCTTTGGGAGAGGATTTTATATATATATTGCGTGGTTTTGCCCTCCTTTTAGAGAGGTCATGCCGGATTTTTCAGTGAGATATAGATAGATATGGTTGACCAGAACGGACCTTTACAGCGTTCTACCGCCGATTCTGCGGCGTAGGCTGGACGTACCCACGGCTCATGCCCGATTTTCTGGTGCGGGTCGTGACACATTTTTGGTGGTGGCCCATGCAGGTCTGCTTTTTAGGGTTACCTGCAATAGGATATAGGAGATAGGCTGAGAGAGAGAGAGTGTCTCAATCACAACTAGGACCCTTCCTACTTCCTTTTGCTATCTTTAATTTTTCTGAAATTGTTTTCTTTTGCAATATTATTGTCCTTCATTGATGTTATCGTTTCTTGCACTATATTGACTTCTTTTGATCTGTGTTCAGGATGCCTCCGAAGACCAGATCTCAGCGCACCGCCCCAGCAGCTGCCACCGAGAGGTCTGCCACCTCTCGACCTGCTCGACGTCCGGCAGCCGCTACCGCTCCACTCGCCACTCCTGCGGTTGAGGGAGCTTCAGTTTCTCTCGGAGATCCCCTTACTCCCATTGATCCGAGAGCCACCCCAGTTGTCCCGGTGGTACCTCCTCCACCACCGCCTGCGCCAGTAGATGCTGCGCAGTTGTTCGCATTCTTCCGAGAGATGATGGATGCGCAGCACCGCCAGGCAGATGTTTTGAGGATGGGCATTGAGAATGCTCATCAGGTGGCTTTGACAGCGGTCGACAGAGTGGCTCAGATCCAGCCACAGCCAGAGCAGGCTCAGTATCCTAGGCCAGGTACTATTATCGATTTTCAGAGGATGCGGCCTAAGGAGTTCCGCGGCACAGAGGGGATCCTGTATGCCGACGACTGGATCGAGCATATAGAGGGCATCTTTCGGCTGGCGATGATCCCAGCCAGCATGCAGATCGAGGCAGCGGGCAGCCAGATGTTCGACCTTGCCCTCACTTGGTTCCGCACGGATACGCGGATAGCAGCTCCGAGATTGACTTGGGAGGCTTTCAAGAAGCTTTTCAAGGAGAAGTTCTTCCCCGATGTGGCTCTCAGTGCCTTAGAGAGTCAGTTCGAGGCGCTCGTCCAGGGGAGTATGTCAGTGGACGAGTATGCAGCGGAGTTCTGCTGTCTGGGCAGATTTGTTGAGGGGTTGTCTGAGGCAGCGAAGGCGCGGAAGTTCCGCAAGGGCTTGGTCATGGCGGTCAAGTCCTTGACTAGGAGCGACCGCGAGGCAACCTTCGAGCAGATTGTCAACGACGCTCAGAGGGCTGAGGATGATTTGGAGCTGAAGACGAAGAGGAGCAGAGATGCTTCAGGAGCAGGTAGCAGTGCAGGCCCAGCCAAGAGGCCATTCCAGCAGACCCAGCAGCACCAGGGTCAGGGTCGTGCGCCCTTCCGGCAGGCGCCCCAGCAGCAGAGACAGGGACAGCAGCAGGGCCAGAGGCAGCCCATCGTTTGCCCTTTCTGTAGGAAGCCAGGGCACGGATGGGACATATGCAGAAAGAGGCTGGGCAGATGTTTATTGTGTGGCGCCGCAGACCACCAGCTGAAGGATTGTCCTTCAGCGCTTGCCCGTACAGCTCAGGGCGGAGGAGCCGCTCAGAGGGCACCAGCCAGAGCACCTGCAGCGCAGCAGAGAGGTCAGCCTTTGCAGACTCAGCAGCAGAGGTTCGCCCAGCACCAGCAGCAGCACCGAGGAGGACAGCAGGGGCGAGCTTTTGCCCTGACAGTAGACGAGGCCGAGCCAGTTGGTGACGTTATCTCAGGTTCTGTTCTCCTTGATTCCATTCCAGCACTTGCTTTATTTGATTCTGGTGCTTCCCATTGCTTTGTGTCTGTATCTTTTGCTGTTAGACACCATCTTGTTGCTGAACCTTTAGCTAGACTCTGCAAGATCACGACCGGGGGTGGTATCATCCTAGTCCGTGATGTTTGCAGAGACCGGAGAGTTACCTTGGGAGGCCGGGAGTTGAGTGTGTGCCTACTCGTAATGCCACTTCCGAGCTACGATGTTGTACTCGGGATGGATTGGTTGAGTACGCATTGTGCTAGTATAGATTGTCGTGGAGGCAGAGTTTTGTTTAGTCCGCCGGGTGAGCCAGAGTTTCAGTTTTCCAGAGGAGCAGCGGAGCAGACCGAGGGAGTCTTCTGCGGAGCCCTGGTGGTAGAGCCGAGGTCGCTACATCCACTGATAGAGGAGTATATGGATGTCTTTCCGGACGAGTTGCCAGGGTTACCTCCGGACAGAGATGTGGAGTTCTCTATAGACTTGGTGCCAGGCGCGGAGCCGATATCCCAGTACGTCTATAGAGTCAGCAACAGTGAGCTGATAGAGTTAAAGAAGCAGGTGGATGAGCTTCAGGACAAGGGATTTATCAGATCTAGTTCTTCTCCGTGGGGTGCTCCGGTACTTTTTGTGCCGAAGAAGGATGGGTCGATACGGATGTGTATCGACTACAGGGCTCTGAACAGCCTCACAATCAAGAACAAGTATCCGCTGCCGCGTATTGATGATCTATTTGACCAGTTGAGCGGAGCGAGGGTGTTTTCCAGGATTGATCTGAGGACAGGCTACCACCAGGTGAAAGTCAGGAATGAGAATATTCCGAAGACAGCTTTTCGGACCAGATATGGACAGTATGAGTTCTTGGTGATGCCGTTTGGGTTGACTAATGCCCCGGCAGTGTTCATAAATCTGATGAACAAGGTGTTCCATCAGCATCTGGACAGGTTTGTGGTGGTATTTATAGATGATATCTTGGTGTATTCGAAGACCCCAGAGGAGCACGAGGAGCATCTGAGGATAGTGCTGGAGACTCTCAGGAAGGAGAAGCTTTATGGAAAGCTTTCGAAGTGTGAGTTCTTTCTTGACAAGGTTGAATTCCTTGGTCATGTGGTGACTGGAGAGGGTATCTCGGTGGATCCGAGAAAGATCGTGGCAATTGAGGCATGGAGTGCTCCGAGTTCAGTAGCCGAGGTCAGGAGTTTCTTGGGACTGGCAGGCTACTACAGGAGATTTGTTCAGGATTTTTCCCGGATTGCAGAGCCGTTGTCCAAGCTGACCCGGAAGGACGTGGAGTTTGTTTGGTCAGAGGAGTGCCAGATCGCCTTTGATGAGCTGAAGAGGAGGTTGACGACAGCTCCAGTATTGACGTTGCCATCAGGTTCTGGAGGTTTCATATCTATAGTGATGCATCGGGAAAGGGACTGGGTTGTGTGTTGCAGCAGAATGGGAGGGTGATTGCCTATGCTTCCAGGCAATTACGTCCTCATAAGAAGAATTACCCTACACACGATTGGGAGTTGGCAGCGGTCATTTTTGCTCTGAAGTTGTGAAAACACTATTTATACGGAGAGCGTGTGGAGATCTTCACAGACCACAAGAGCTTGAAGTATGTGTTTACCCAAAAAGAGCTGAACATGAGGCAGAGGAGATGGTTGGAGTTGATGAAAGACTTCGACATATCATTGCAGTATCATCCAGGGAAGGCGAACGTAGTTGCGGATGCATTGAGCAGGTATCCGGTAGCTATGTGTCTAACTACAGATCGTTATCTTCTGGCAGATCTAGAGAGCTTGGGCATTGAGGTGATAGTGCCTGGAGTTGAGATGCAGATGTGGGGACTGCAGATTCAGTCAGAGTTGGTAGACCGGATCAGGGCTACACAGTTTGAGGATGAGTCCCTGAGGAGCATCAGGGAGCAGGTTCAGATGGGTTTAGCAGACGACTTCACCATTGCTGATGATGGTTCATTGCGGCACGGTACCAGGTTGTGTGTGCCGAGTGGGTCATTGCGCGAGGAGGTTCTCCAGGAGGCGCATCGATCCCAGTACTCTATGCATCCCGGTGCCAACAAGATGTATAGAGATCTGAGACAGCATGTATGGTGGTACGGGATGAAGCGGGAGGTAGCGCGCTTCGTATCCCGATGCTTAGTGTGCCAGCAGGTGAAGGCGGAGAGGCAGAGGCCAGGAGGATTACTCCAGCTGTTACCCATTCCGGAGTGGAAATGGGAGCATGTGACAATGGATTTTGTTTCTGGACTTCCCCGTTCTCCAGGCGGGAAAGATGCAATTTGGGTCATCGTGGACAGGTTGACCAAATCGGCCCACTTTCTACCATTCAAAGTGGGTACGTCTACAGAGAGACTAGCAGAGATGTATGTGCGCCAGATAGTCAGACTGCATGGAGTTCCAGTGAGCATAGTATCAGATCGGGATAGTCGCTTCACTTCGCATTTCTGGAGGAGTCTGCAGGCTAGCTTGGGCACCCAGCTCAAGTTTAGTAGTGCGTATCACCCGCAGACAGATGGTCAGTCAGAGAGGACCATTCAGACACTTGAGGACATGCTTCGCACCTGTATTTTGGATTTCAGAGGCTCTTGGGAGGATCACTTGCACTTGGTAGAGTTTGCTTACAACAACAGCTACCAAGCCAGTATCGAGATGTCACCTTTTGAGGCGTTGTATGGACGGAGGTGTCGCACTCCGTTGTCATGGGATGATGTAGGTGAGAGAGCTTTGCTTGGCCCGGAGATGGTGGTTGATGCAACGGAGAAGGTCAAGCTCATTAGAGATAGACTTCGGGTGGCGCAGGACAGGCAGCGGCATTGGGCCGATAGCCACCGGAGACCTTTGGAGTTCGAGGTATAGCTTAGAATCTAGATTTTGTTCTTGTGTTTGCTTGTGATTGCTTGTTTTAGACTAAGTGCTGAGACCATGTTTGTGCTAGGTTGGAGATCTGGTGTTCCTGAGGATTTCTCCGACGCGGGATACTATTCGCTTCGGTGGAGGCGGGAAGCTTAGCCCACGTTTCGTCGGACCCTTCCGTGTTTTTGAGAGGGTCGGCGCCGTGGCGTATAGGCTTGAGTTGCCGCCTACGCTGGAGGGAGTTCATGATGTGTTCCACGTGTCGCAGTTGAGACGGTACGTGGCGGATCCCAGTCACGTATTGGATCACTCGGAGATCGCAGTGGGCCCTACTCTTAGCTATCCAGAGCAGCCGGTGGAGATTCTGGATCGGCGGGAGAAGGTGTTGAGGAACCAGACTATTCCCTTGGTTCGCGTCGCGTGGAGGCATCACTCTCCAGGGGAGTCGACCTGGGAGAGGGAGGATGAAATGCGCGAGCGATACCCCTATCTCTTCGAGCCCTGAGGTATGGTTCTTTCTTTGCATTCCTGTCCTAGTTTCGTCTTTTAATTTCGAGGACGAAATTATTTTAAGGCGGGTAGGCTTGTCACTACCCGATTCTAGAAAATAGGGTTTTTTTATTATTATTTATTTTTAATTGGTAAATTGTGTATTGTATTTAAATAATTATAATTGTATTTAAATAGTGATTGTATTATTTTTTATTATTTTTATTTTGATTGTTTTAGGGTTTTGGCTAGCCTGGACCCATGTCCGACCCTAGTGAACCCATGTCCGACCCAGCCCACACCCTTGTGAGAATTATTTTGGGGCTTAGATTTATTATTTTATTTTTAGGAGGTTAGTTGGAGAGATTTGGAGCTAGTTTGAGTGCATTTGGAGACCCGAAACCCGAAACCAAGTTGAGTAGGGGCATTTTGGGAATTTAGAAACTTGTGTAAACCCCTTTATTAGTTGGCCGGCCCTACCTACCCGTTCCCAACCGTGAGAACCAGCATAGAGCAGCAGCCCCCTTCCCCCTTTGCTTCATTTACTTCTTCTTCTTCATTTCTTCTTCTTCTTTACTTCTCCTTTCTTCTTCCAAGTAAGCTTCTCTTCACTTTTCTTCTTTCTTTCTTCCATTCCTTCTTCTTTAAGCTAACCCTAACCTTCCATTTTCTCTAACCTAGGTGTGAGGAGCTTAGATCTAGTGTGAGAGCTAGATTTGGTGGCTTGGAGCTTGAGGGAGGTGATTTCTAGGGGTTGTGAGACTTTGGCCTTGGGATTCCAACTCCCAAGAGGTAAAACCTAACTTTTCCCTTCCTAATTATTTTTGTGTAGTGTAATTAGTGTTGTAGAACCCTCCTAGATCCTAAGCCTACCCGTAGGAGGAAGTTGGAACTAGTTTGGTTGAGTGTAGAGACTTTGACATTAGGTTTTGTGTCGAATTCGAGTGGAATCCGAATTTGGCCCAATTTTGGGTGATGCCCTAGGTTAGACGGACCTAGGTAGACGTTGTCGGGTGTCTAGAGGGTGAGTGCGTGTCTCCGTTTGGACACGGGAAGTCGTGTCGCGGAGAAACGGGCGTTTCGGGCGAAATTGGGGCTTTTCGTCGTCGCCGATTCTAAGTGCGTGCGCGTTTCCGCCACGGGCCTAGAATTGACACGGGAGCACATTTTCTAGGATCTAGGCATCGTTTAGAGCGCGTGGGTAAATTTTGGGCCGATTCCGAGTTCGTTTGGTGTGCGTTTCAGGAGGTTTTCCGAACCGCGCACCACGTGTTCGTCGAAATGACCGAACGGCCATTTCGACTTGGTTTTCTCGTTTCGGCTTTGTGCGCGCGTTGGGTTAGTATCGGGGAGTGTGTGCTAGAGTTTTCGAGCTATATTATATATATTTTAGGGTGTCGGTGAGTGTCGGGGTCGTTGGACGTGAGTGGGGCGTGTGGGTTGAGTGTTGTGTGCGTGGTTGTGTTTGTGTATATGTGTCCATATATATATATATGTATATATTTATTTGTTTGAGTGTTTATGTATATATATTTATATATATATGTGTGTGTATTTAGATCTACGTGCTTGTGTATGTATGTGTCTATGTATATAAATATGTATGTATATGTGTAAGTGTGCTTGTGTGTGTATATGTATATATATATATTTATGTGTGTATATATATATATATATATATATATATATATATATATATATATAGTTGAGAGTATATATATATATATATATATATATATTAAGTGTATATATATATATGTAGATATGTATATATATTTGTGTGTGAGTGTGTGTATTAGTGTGTTTGTGAGAGTGTAGGTGTGTGTGTTAGAGAGTGTTTAGAGTGTGTATATATATATCTATCTAGTAGTTATATATATAGTTATATGTGTGTGTATATATATATATATAGAGTGATATATATATATGTATGTTTATAGGCGTGTGTGTGTGTGTGTGTTTGTGATGGAGGGGGGGTTCCAGCCCACTGCAGCAAGACTGCAGCAGCAGCCAACAGCAGCTATATGCTGCAGCAGCAGCAGCCATATGGAGCAGCAGCAGCAGCTCTAAGAGGCACAGCAGCAGCAGCAGTATGAAGCAAGCAAGAGCAGCAGCAGCGTGTTGGCGAGGGATAGGTAATTGATAGGTAGATAGTTAGGTTTATAGATAATAGATATATCTATATAGATAGATAGATACATAACTAGTTAGATAGATAAGTTATTAGATAAATAGATAGTTAGATGGCTAGATTAATAGATAGATAGCTAGGTATTTAGATAGATAGATACTAGATAGGTAGATAGATAGTTTTATCTATCTAAGAGATAGATATCTATATACCTATAGTTATATATATATATATATATAGATATCTTGATAGGTATATATATATATATGTTATGATTAGGTAAGGAAATGGGTAATGGGTATATATGTGTGGATATATATGTATATAGGTAGATACCTATTTAGATATATATAAATATGATAGGTAACTATATTACCTAGCCTAGATTAATAACTAGGTGCATAATCAATAGCTAGATAGCTAGTTAGAGGGTTTTAGAGCGAAACCTCAATACCTTGAGATACCGAGGTATCTCGATACCTTGAGATATTCAAGGTATTGAGTTTCGAGCGGGGTATTTGAGCATTAGCCTAGGAAATGCTTGGGAGTGATTTTTATATGTTTATATATATATAATTACGCGTGCTAGCATAGGTTTTAGCGGGTTTAGAAGGGGTGCGTGGCCTAGGGCGAGGTATCGGATACCGAGGGTATCCCGGTATCTCGATTAGGCGAGTTTGTGAGTTTAGTAGCTTAATGAGCTCGGTTTGACCTAGAATTTCAGGGGCACCCTAGTTTGACATAGCTTTGACCATAATTGTCCCCGTTGACCGTAAAAGTCAACGTTTGACCTAGTTTTGACCTAGAGTTGACTTTTTGGACCTAGAGTTGACTTTTTGACCCGAATTTCACCGGTTTGACCCGTTCGACCTAGAATAGCCCTAGAAGCCTGTTTTTAATTATTTTATATCAGTTTAAATGCTTAGAACCCTGTTTAATTCTGCTTTTCGCTTTAGGTCCTTGCGACACCGGTCCGGATCTCGATCCTCATCAGTTGCTCAGGACATCAGGCGAGTACCTACCTCTGATAGTTTCCATTTTATGATAGCGTTTATATCACCTGTTCTAGGACTGTGATACTTGATTCTGACACATTTTTACACGAGATGGTACTAGTGGATCCCGTCATGAGGTGCTATCCCCCTTACCGTGTTCAGCGGGTACTCTATCACGTGTATTTCATCATGTGCTTCGGGTATTGATTCTCATGTGCTATCATGTGCTTCTTGTGCTCTCGCCTTCGTGTGCGCGAGCTATTATCATGTACGTAGCATATTGTGGTTGGATCCAATGGTATTAGTGGAGGAGGGGAGTAGGAGTTGGTTATATGATCAAAGCCAAACAGTATTCATGTGTATGTCGGTTATGCAACTCACGCATAACGGAGTTATCGTAGTGTTCTTTATGTGCAACCTAAGCCGATCATATAACGAACTTGTGCTCAAGGCACTTAGCTAGTATTCATGTTTCTCACATGCAGTTACTTTTTCAGTACTTGTATTGTTCTCCAGTTTACATTGCAGCTACTTATTGTGCTCCAGCATATATTTATTTCATGTGCATCTTGTATACTTTTCTATTGCTCGTCATATACACCTTACCATGTATTTGGAGTTGCTTTCAGAGTTATGTACTTCGCTCCAGTCCTGACTGGGCATATTTTTTCCAGAGGATCCTGAGGACTATTGCCCTACGTTCTACGGGCCTGGTGTTGACGACTGTTGTGACCCCGAGGAGGAGTGCGCCGAGGAGACGCCGATAGCACCCTAGTTAGCTAGGTGGGTTTCCTGGGTTATTTCCAGTGGTTTGTATTTTGGATGACTGTACTTATTCTTTTGATGCTGTGATGTTGTAGCTATTTTGGCTTGGACTGTATTATTTTGGATTGTCTTGCTCTCTTGGTTCTGTTTCTTTGTTTATATCATATCGTGCTTATATTCTTCCTCTAGATTTTGTGATTGAGATCATTGATATATATATTGCGTGGTTGCCTCCTTTGGGAGAGGATTTTATATATATATTGCGTGGTTTTGCACTCCTTTTGGAGAGGTTATGCCGGATTTTTCAGTGAGATATAGATAGATATGGTTGACCTAGAACGGACCTTTACAGCGTTCTACCGCCGATTCTGCGGCGTAGGCTGGACGTACCCACGGCTCATGCCCGATTTTCGGGTGTGGGTCGTGACAAGAAGTGTGCCGATTTAGTGAGTCGATCCACTATAACCCATACTGCGTCTCTTCCGCTGGGGCTCTTCGGAAATCCTGTGACAAAATCCATCGTGATGTGCTCCCACTTCCATTCTGGTATAGGAAGTGGCTGTAACATACCTGCAGTCCTCTGATGCTCGGCCTTTACTTGCTGGCAGACTAAGCATTTGGCCACAAATCTCGCAATCTCCCTTTTCATTCCATGCCACCAGTAATACTGTCTCAAGTCTCGGTACATCTTGGTTCCTCCTGGGTGAACTGAGTATATAGAGCTATGTGCTTCAGTCATTAACTCCTGTCTCAATTCTCCATTTGGAACATACAGGCGATTTCCAAACCTCAATGTCCCGTCTTCGTGTATGCGAAGTCCTGTCTGCATGCCTGCTTCTGTCATCTCTTTCAACCTTCTAAATCTAGCATCGGTGGGCAATGCCTCCTTAATCTTCTCCACGAGTGATGACTTAATTTCAAGATTAGCCATCAAGCCTTTCTGTCCTGGTAAGACCACCTCTCTGAAGCTCCTGTAGATCTTTTAATAACTCCGGCTGCATCGTCAAAAAATAAGCCGTAGGCTTCCTGCTAAGTGCGTCTGCTACGACGTTCACCTTTCCCGGATGATATTGCAGATCTATGTCAAAATCTACCATCAATTCAAGCCAACGTCTCTGCCTCATGTTGAGCTCCTTCTGAGTATATATATACTTTAGACTCTTGTGATCAGTAAAGATTTCTACCTTCTCCCCATAAAGGTAGTGCCTCCATATCTTTAATACAAATATAACTGCTGCTAACTCTAGATCGTGTGTCGGGTAGTTCTTCTCGTGGACCTTCAACTGTCTTGATGCATAAGCAATAACTTTGCCGTGTTGCATCAAAACACATCCTAATCCACTGCCTGATGCATCACTGTATATAACAAAATCTCCTGACCCTGAAGGAAGAGTCAAAACAGGTGCTGTTGTTAATCTTTTCTTCAATTCTTCGAAGGCCTTCTGGCAGTCTTCGGTCCATATAAACTCCTGGTCTTTACGTGTCAGCTTCGTCATCGGTTCTGCAATCCTTGAGAAATTTTCTACGAACCTTCGGTAATATCCCGCGAGTCCGAAAAAACTTCTCACCTCTGCAACTGATGTGGGTGTAGGCCAAGTCTCTATTGCCGCAACTTTCTCCGGATCAACTGAAAGTCCTTTTCCTGATATGATATGTCCCAAGAAAGGTACTTTGTCCATACAGAACTCACACTTACTGAGCTTGGCGTATAACTTCTTCTGTCTCAAGGTCTCTAACACGATTCAGAGATGTTCCTCGTGCTCTTCATGATTCTTGGAATATATGAGAATGTCATCAATGAACACCACCACGAATTTATCCAAGAACTGATGAAAGACTCTGTTCATTAAGCTCATAAACACTGCTGGCGTGTTGGTTAAACCAAACGGTATTACCAAGAACTCATAATGTCCATACTTGGTCCTGAAAGCTGTCTTCGGGATGTCTTCCTTCCTCACTTTGATCTGATGATAGCCGGATCGAAGGTCAATCTTCGAAAATACCCTTGCACCACTCAACTGATCGAATAGATCATCAATGCGTGGTAAGGGATACCTGTTCTTGATGGTCACAGCATTCAGTGCCCTGTAGTCAATGCATAACCGTACTGTTCTATCCTTCTTCGGCACAAATAATATGGGTGCTCCCCAAGGTGAAACACTGGGCCGAATGAAACCCTTCTCCAGAAGATCATCAACCTGTTCTTTCAACTCTACTAACTCCTTAGGTGCTAGCCGATATACCGATGAAGTGATAGGCTCTGCTCCTGGAGTTAAGTCTATTGTGAATTCTATTTCCCGATCAGGTGGTAAACCTGGAAGATCATCAGGAAATACATCCACAAACTCAGAGATGACTCTTGGGTATGTCTCCTCTTCTACAGATAATACCCTAAGAGTAGGCTGAACTCCTTGCTCTACTGCTCCTCGAAGAAACTCGAATTCTGGGTGTCCAGGCGGTCTAAATATAACCTTTCCAAGCCGACAATCAAGAGTCGCATGATACTGACTTAACCAGTCCATACCAAGTACAACATCATAGTCAGGCATAGAAAAGATCAGAAATTGAGCTCGCATTTCTCTGCCACAAACTACTACAGAACATGATCTACAGACGTCACTAACCGGAATAATTCCACCTCCCGTAAGAATCCTCTTCATCTTCGGAAGGGGTACGGTAGCTACTCTATGGGTGGCTACAAATCTAGCTGCTATAAATGAATACGATGCTCCAGAATCAAATAATGCTACAGCTGGTAATGAAGCTACTAAAATAGTACCTGCGATGACCTCGCCTGCTGTAGCCTCTTGCTCAACAGCTAATGTGAATGCCTGGCCTCTTCCCTGAGCTGGTCCTCTCTGCTGTTGCTGCTGAAATAGGGCCGCCTGTGGTGCCAGTGGTGGTCTCTGCTGATAGCCCCCTGTAGCTGGTGGTCTAACTCCTCCAGCTCCTGTCTGCTGTGCTCCTACTGCTGAATGCGCTGGTCGTGGTGCAGGTAAGGCCAGTCTCGATGCTCCCTCTCTTGGTTTAGTGCAGTCTCTAGAATAGTGCTGGTCTGATCTGCAAAGCAGGCATAGTCCCAACTTACGCCTGCATTCTCTCTCAATGTGTCCTACCTTGTCGCAGTGGTGACAGGTAGGAAGAGATATGGCCCTGTGTGCCGCTCTCTCCGGTATACTCCTCTGAAATCGTTTTGCAGAATCTCTAGGTGCTGTCTTGGTTGGTGCGGATGTGTTTGGCCTCTTTAGATTCGATTCCCTTCTAGTGACGTGCTCCATGCGTCGTGCTGCTGCAAGGACCTCAGTATAAGATGTAGGTGCGACCGAGCCAATCAATCTCTGAAGCTCGAACTTCAGTCCATCAAAGAACTTTTCAGCTTTCTCTTCCTCTGTCGAAATCAAGGTTGGAGCGAAGCGACTTAGGCGTATAAATTCCGCGTTGTATTCTTCCACTGTCATACTACCTTAGATGAGGCGGTACAACTTGTCTCTGAGCTCTGATCGTGCAACTGCCGGAATGTACATCTCTTGGAAGAGTCTGGAGAACTCTTCCCAAGTGACTCGGTCCTGTCCGAGCCTCCTCTCTTCTGCTAGCCACCAGTGATGCGCATTATCAGTTAACTGCATTCTGACTGCAGTCATCCACTTATCTCTCGGAAGTTCAGCGGCTTCCAACTGATGCTGGATGTTAGTAAGCCATTCATGAACTTCTGTTGGCCCTTCTTTGCCAGAAAATGTACGAGGCTTGAGATGACGAAAATCGGTGATAGATCCCATCGCTGTTCGCCTCGTTGGTGGATTTGCCTGCTCCAATGCGGACACCAGGCTGGTCCTCAGATACTCTGCCTCCTGGCGATGGGCCTCTTGCTGAATCTGTTGTTGTGCTTGCATCATGGCATACATCATCTGGAACATCTGTTGCCCGTCCATGGCTTGTCCGGGCGGGAAAACTGGCATCTGGGGAGTGAACTGTGGTGGAGGTGGGATGTCATCTCTCCGGAACCTTGGATTAGGTTGACCGGTCTGATCGCTCTGCGATGCTTGTCCTCCATCCCCTGGGGTCACTTTGTTTGTATAAGTAACCACAGCATCGTGTGGCGTATCCAAAGGAATCTCGTCTCCATTCCTGGGATCCATTACTCTGCAATCAAAAGATAAACTGTAAGAACGCTCAGAGGAATCAAACAGGATGCAAATAAAGTGACAATTTTGAGTTTGGTATAGAGTTCATTAAGGGTTTAAATGATGTATGAGATCCTATAACTTATCCTATTCTTAGGGCAGGCTGGTTCGGTCCCTAAGTTGAAACCGAACTATTTAGTCGTAGACCTGCATGGGCCACCACAAAAACTATGTCACACCCCAGTCCCAAAATACCGAGGGACCGGACGCGTGGCAATGGCCAGCAGTACGCACCGATGGACAAATCCAATTTAATGGATCCATTAGGGCATACTTAAGCTGTAAAATCAAGTCTACGACAACAGGCACAACTAATCTCATCCACACAAGATATAAAATATGATCCACAGAATAAATAAGGAATGTAAATCATCAGCTAATCTCAACAAAGTGCTTCGGGGAATAACCCGATAAATATCTGATACAATGGTTCAACAGACCAGAAATAAATGACTGAAATAAATAAATAAATACTGAGCCAGAAAACATGGATGCTCAAGAGAAGTCCTCGGCTAACACCTCGTCCTCGGATGGCGGTACAGCTCCTGGATCAGCTCCTGCTCCGGTCCCGTATATCTCGGGATAGATCTCGTCCTCAAATCCTGGGGACATAATCCGGATCCAGGTCCTCAGGGGACATAGCAAGGTACAAGAAGGCTCATGCCAAAATAAATGCAGTGCAGCAGATAATGAAATAAATATGGCAAGTAAATAACCATCTAAGTGAAAATGCAAGTGTGAGCAACACGAGTACTCAGGCTGAGCCACTACAAGCTCTGTGTCGGGGAGCCGGTAGTGGTAATAACAAGTAATGTGCCTAGCTCTGCTATGAGAGTCTACGACCTCACAATAGTAGTAGATATATATAGAAAATAGCCTGTAGCCTGTGTGTCTCTCCCCACCCCATGTAACCACGCATATCATGACCATAACGTCTCATGTCCATGTCAAACAGGATCATCACTAATGCAACAAGTCATATGTATCTATGAATATAGTATCTCTGTCAAGTCCTGTATCCTATACAGAATCACCACGAATATCTCGGGAATATCCTGTCTCATGAACAGTGTCAAGTATCCTGGGTCATATGGTACTTGATAAGACAAGTACGAGAATAACAAGTGTCACGAAAGTCCACCTCTAAATGACAGTACCCAACTCTGCGTACAGTGTTGGCACCCGACTGATAATCGGACGCTAAGTACGTCACACGGTCCTAGGTTGAGCATGCACAGTAATATAATAAAGCAAGGAAAAAAATATATATAGAGACTGCAAAGTTTGGCAAGGTACACTTGCCTGATGTCCGAATACCAACAACTGTCCCTGTATCGGTGGATCCGGTAGGTACTACTCCAAAAGCTGTAATAAACATCACCAACCATCTCAGAAGATATCAAACTGCTAGAATTGCCTGTCCTTACGTCCAATTTGGACACATGAGCAAAAAGGTCATTTTCGGGCCAAAGCGGGGTCCACATGTGGGCCACTTTGCACCGAAAAGCGGGTCAGGGTCAAAGGTCTCCAAATTCCGCAAACTCAGTGTCTACAAGTCAGGAACGACGTTACGAACCCAACGGAACTTCCAGAATTGGATTCCGTTGAGCCGATCACAAAATTGCCCGTCAAGTGGAGCCTGTGGGGCCCACGATACGCGATTTTGTCAATGTTCTCAGAATCGGACCAAACTTGGGTCACAGGACCAACGTATTGCTACGAGTCCGATGGCGCAAGTTTCGTCTCGATCCGACGTGTGTACACAAAGTTACAGCACGTTCTAAAAAAGTCAGATACGGGATGTTGTTCGCGGATACGCGTTGATTCCGGGGTGCACGCACCTCCGAATCGACTTCTGCGAAATCCCACACGACCGTATCGACGACGCGCACGTATCTGTGAAGACGGCACGCGACCAAGTCATCCCTTTTGGCGGGACGCACTCAGTTCCGGGGTGAAACAGGGTATTATTTTTTCTGTTTTTGGATCGCGGTGTGCGATCACCACAGGACGCGATGCACCGAGCGAGTTGCACGGGCACCGAGAGGGTTATACAGTCTACGCGTAGAAACTGATGGAAACTAAAACAGAGTTGTGAGGTGAGAGAAAATGGTACCTGAACAGGGCCCCGTGAAT
This sequence comes from Iris macrosiphon, assembly GCA_036927795.1. Taxonomy (NCBI): domain Eukaryota; kingdom Viridiplantae; phylum Streptophyta; class Magnoliopsida; order Asparagales; family Iridaceae; genus Iris; species Iris macrosiphon. Next base: position 19,646,114 of record JAYESA010000015.1, on the reverse strand, counting down.
TTGTTTTTCACGTGTCCGAGAATCCAATTTGTGTCCTGGACACAGATTCCAATTTGGGCAGTGTTCTGCCGTGTCCGAGCTATGCTTCAGGTGGCCAGCGGCGGGCTTCGCCGGAGGGGCCGGGATCGGGGTCGGCAAGTTCGGGCTAGGGCGGCGGCGCCGGGGGCTGACCGAAGTCGACGGGGAGACGTCGAGGGCTGCTCAGATGGGAGGGAGAGGAGCCGTGCTCGCTGGGGCAGCGGTCGGCGGGCTGCTGACTCGCCGAAGGGGTCGGTCTCGGGGTCAGCGGCGCTCGCGGTGGCGGCGGAGATGGGTTCAGCCGCGGCGGACTCTGGCGGCGGGGACTCAAGCAGGGGGGAGTTGGGGTTCTGCAGGCTGTTCGAGGCGGGGACTCGTCGACGTTGGCGGCGGGTGGTGAGGTCGAGGGGCGGCGAGGGGAACGAGCGGCAGGGAGGAGTTGGGGGACGGGTTCGAGCTGAGGGCGGAGGGGTTTTCGGCCGGCCTGGATCGAGCGGGGTGCGGCGGAGATTGGTCGCTGCTCGAGGCAGGCTGATCGAAGGAGATGACGGCGCCGACGGCAAGGGTTCCAGAGGGCTTGGCACGGATGTCGAGACAGCCTTTTTATAGGCTGCTACAGGAACTCCGACGGCTGCTAGGGTTTCCCATCTGATGTCGGGTCCGGGTCGGGTTTGGCTCGGATCCGACCCGACCTAATCCACTGTTTTGGTTCAGCCTGGGTTGGTTCAGTGCAGGCTTGGTTCATGCTTGGTTCAACTTGGGTTTATAATTCCCATAGCTTTTTAAGGATTTACACGCTACTCCGGAGCCCAATAAATTCACCGAAAAATAACACATGACCGGTGTTCCATTTTACACCGTAAAATATTATTTCCATACTATTTTAACACCAATTTGCCACACTTAAAATTCTTTAAATCATAATCACCTTCGTTTTAAATTCCAGAAAATTCCAAAAATTTGGGAAAATTTGTATTAACATTTATTCTGAAAATTTAGGGTGTTTACAAGAAGGCCAGAACTTTCTCAACTGGAGATTGGATGCTGAATTGTACCTTCAAGCCAAAAGCTTAGGTGACGTAATTGTGGATGATAAGCCAATACCTACACAAGATAAAGCGAAGGCTTTAATTTTTCTAAGACATCATATTTATGATCATCTCAAGACTGAGTACTTAACAGTCAAGGACCCATTGGTGCTATAGAATTCTCTAGCTGAGAGATATGATCACCAAAAAATGGTCATACTACCAGTGCACTCCATGAATGGCTCAATCTACGTTTCCAAGATTATAAGACAGTTGCAGCCTATAATTCAGCTATGTTTAGGATTACTTCATAATTGAAGTTATGTGGTGAAGAAGTGACAGAGCATTCCATGCTAAGAAAATATTTACCATATTTTATGCGACTAATATGACCCTACAACAGACGTATAGGAAGAGAAATTTTAAGAAGTATTCCGAACTCATTGTTGTCTTACTCATGGCCGAGAAAAACAATGAGTTATTAATCAAAAATCACACTAGTAGACCAACTGGGTCTGCACCAATTCCAGCTGAAGTGAATGCGACTAGTGCTCAAAAAATATGACCAATACTAGGGGTCGAGAAAATCACAGAGGTAGAGGGCATGGACGCCGTGGAAGCCAAAGAAATGGCTATAATTCGGGTCCAAGGAACGATACACAGTTCAAAAATAAGAAATTTAATCCTCGAAGAAATAATGTCCAAATTTCCAATCCAGCTGCTCAAACTTATATTTGCAAACGTTGTGAAAGAGCTGGTCATTGGATGTGAAACTGTCGCACCTCACAAAAGAAAGTGGACGAGTATGAAGCCTCAAGGGGTGTGGAGACTAATCTCATGGAGGGTACAATACACATGCATTTGAATGATTTCTTCCAAGATAAGGATGGAAACACAATTTTGGAAGACCAGTTCAACGCCACGATAGACGAAGTAAATGAATAGTTATTGTATGCTTATCTAAGTTTATTTACTTTCCACTTTGAATAAATTGGTCATTATATGATCAATAGTCTAGGTAGTTTACTTTCTTTGAAGCTGTTTCATTTAGATTTAGATCAAGTTATAATAATTGGCAATATGCTAAGTTTAACCATTTAGTAGCATATTAATATATTATTAATTTTTATTTTTTAAAGGTATGAACAATGATGATGTTATATGCTTGATAGATAGTGCAACAACTCACACTATATTGAAAACTAGGAATTTTTTCACAGCATATGCCTCAAACACTGCCAAGGTGACCACCATTGCTGGACCCGTGTAGATTATAGAAGGTTATGGTAAGGCCGATATTGTGTTGCCAAATAGAACACACTTAGTCATTCAAAATATATTATTCTCTAGTAGATCTAATAAAAATCTACTCAGCTTTAGAGATATTCGAATGAACGGGTTTCATGTTGAAACCATGAACGATGGTAGCAAAGAGTATCTTTGTATCACTTCTAATGTTGGAAGCAATAAGCTAACATTAAAAAAGTGCAAGTTAATCTCCTCGGGGCTATATCAAACTACTATGAAGGTAGTAGAATCTCACCCCATCACTAGCAAAAGGCTAAATGATCCAAGGAACCTAATCCTTTGGCATGACAGATTGGGTCATCCAGGATCGACTATGTTGGGAAAGGTCATCAAAAATACCAATGGGCATAATTTATCATACCAAAGTCTTTCCTTTCCTACTGAACATTTGTGTGTAGCTTGTTCACATGGCAAACTCATTACAAGACCTTCACTTCTCAAAATAGCTTCTGAATCACCACAATTTCTTCAGAGAATACAAGGTGATATTTGTGGACCAATTGTCACGACCCGCACCCGAAATAAGGGCGCAAGTGGTGAACAACGTCCAACCTACACCGCAGCATCGACGGTAGAACATTATTTGTGTCAACATAACTATCTACACATCTGTCACAAAATATATATGGTACATGTCATGCTATCTCAACTCCAAATAGAGGACAATATGATACTATGGTAATGGTAAACAATACTCAAATCACAATAAAAAACTAGAGGAAGAATGGCATGATATGGATTAGAAGAAGAAGAAATACAAGAGTCTCAATACAAGTCCAATATCAATATATGTCTCAAAATAATAATACATGCTATGAAGTCTACTAAAATAAAATATAATTCATACTAAAAAGTCTAAGTCTCTCCAGCTGGTGGTACTATCTCAAGAGGCTCTACGGGTACTGGCTCAACTGCCTCACCATCCTGCGACCCATAATACGTAGGACACCATTCCTCTAATGAATTATCTGAAAAATATATATCCAGTCAGGATTGGAGCGAAGTACAACCCAATAGCAGTTCCAATAATTGACAAAAACTATGAAACAACAATAGTAATAAAAATAAATGATGGAAGTAACTGAACTAACAGATATCACGAGCAAGAGTATCATAGTAAATAATGGCAAGAACTGAGAACAATATGGTGGTGAACAGTAATGTAAAGTACTGGAATAAAGGAAACAATAATAATGAATGTGCCTTGAAATATTAGCAAAATATGTGATCGGCTTGGCCTAACACGAGCTATATAATAAATGGGAGCTAGCATGACCACACGTGAATTGCATGATCTGCTAGCTATCACGGGCTACATTATATCACGGGCTATAAGGTATGATAACATATTTACTAATATTCTCCCATCCTCCGACTAGTACACGGATCCAAATCACAACACGTTATAACACGTATACCACGATGCACGGTCTATAATATCATGCACTATGATCACGGTCTATATAATCACGGAGATATCACGTAATCACTAAGTAATCACAAAGCACGACACGGTGATCATTGAGTTATCACGACAATAATATCTCATGACAAGGATCCACGTATACCAATCCGTGTGACCATCGTGTCAGGAATCAAATATCTCAATACTAAGTACATGAAACATAGAGACTACCAAATAAGAAAACTACCAGAGAATGTACTCGCCTCTGTCCGGCGCAAAGGATGTCACTCGGTGTCCGATCTAATGTCACACACACCTAGATATGAATGGTATGTCAATTTGGGGGTAATGAAGGAGAAATAAATTATAATGCACTATTACATGCTATTCTAGGCCATTTCTAGGTTCATACTAGGGTATTAGGTCTAACTAAGGTATTACTAAGGTTATTACCTATCTATGGGTTAATACCTTAACTGTTACTAACATACTTCCATAGTTAACTAATAACTAGTTATATATTAACTTACTTAGTATCTAATAGACTAATTATTTAACCACTACCATATCTCGATAAAGTACACATCTGAATACTAAATTAAGACACTAAGAGCTGATATCTAACTAAGTAATACTTATATATATAACTGATACTTACTGCTATTGAATATGAACTATAATACACTAACAGTCATGATAACCCAACTTACTATCTGATACAATATATCCTAACCAATTAACTTCTCTATTGCTACTGACTTCACTAATAATATAAAGTACACTAACTGGCAACTACTCTTAGCTAAAACCTGACACACTTAAGGATACTAACTGTTAATAACATTAACTGATACACTAACTAAGTCTACTATCTGCCATCACTAGTACTATTACTAATCCATTGGTAGCTACTGCTACTGTAGTCTCACATATCTGGGTATTACCCATACACATGTTACCTAATCCAGTCATAACCTCCCCTTTCAATATCCTATCTGAACACAACTGCTATCAATCCCCAACATCTCCACTTGACTATGCATCAAGTGGTGCACAATTGCTAACTCTAACCCTCCAAACACTTGACACTACACATTATGCATTCTCCGGTACCAACTCAGTGCATTCCCTGATGCAACTGATCACAATACCTTAACCAAAAATCTAACTGCTAACAATCACATACTAAACTAATGGTAATTCCACCTTCTACTATAGATGTTTAGTTCCTAGGTAATTCTAACATTCAGTAACCAACTGCTACCAAAATATACACCAACTCTAAGATCACTCACTCGAGCTCACATTACCTGATACTCTCCCATGGACACTGTCACTGCCTACTTATCTGTGCAGACAGGCCCCCCTTACTTGCACTGTCTCGTGCTTCACTTGATGTGCACTGATGTGCACAACACATGTTGTATCTTCCTCTTCCTCCTACAACTGCACACCACTACTACCAATTTACCCAAACAACTACATAATCTAACATACATTCTAACACTAAGCCAAACACCCCTTCACACATGTATTAACCTTACTCTGCCTCCAAATGCATCAGTGTAGTTCTGTACAAACCCGAGCCTAAATTCCTATCTATTGTGTGCAACTGCACACAACATTGGTCCAGATTCCCTTCTCCTCATATAACTCACTTACACACTAGTCTCCAACCCTTGGGTTAATGATACACTCACTCAAGGCTATGCCAATTTGGCACTTACACAAATATTACTGATACATATTATTCTAATTGATATCACTTGTATACTGCTAAGATCATGCCTCCATGAATACTTAACTAACCCTCTAATTGTGCACACAGTGTGTACATGCATTTAATCACCATTGCACAAGTATGAACTGAAACCCATCTTACTGCTATAACTAATGCTTTTCCTTGCTGCTGCTAAGGATGTATGCTGCTGCTGCCTGCTATGCTCGAGTACACAACATGTGTGCAAGCAGCTGTTGATGTTGTTGTTGCTTGCAACTGCCATGAGCATCAAAACCCGACCCCCAGACACTACACTGTCTGCACATCCTCCTAATACTTGCATCACCCTACTCCTCACAGAATACATCTCTACCTATACCAACACCACACACACATAGAATACTAGTGTCAATTAATCGAACACCGAGGGTGTATAGTTGAGATACTCATGATACAAATCCAATTTAAGAGTCAAAATTCACAATTCTCTACCAATAATCATTAATATATCTAAATTACATATTTATATAACTAATATAACTAATTACAATAGGAATAGAAAAGTAATTACACAAACTACCCAAAAATGAACCCCGTATCACATCGTATCATACTTTATCGTAAAATACTATGATACGCTCTACTCGAGTCCAATTGTGGACACGTACCTAGTCCCACAACCCCGATTTATGTATAATTAGATCTAATTGGTCTTATGACACACACTTGATGTATCAATCTCGTAATTCTCCCAAAATACACACAAAAACCTATGTAGAATTCTCTATACACAACCAATTGGCCTAAAACTTGTTCCTATTGGTAGTCCTATGCTATGGGGTCATTCATAATGGTTAAATACATGATTTAGGAGCTAGAATGAAAAAAAAGTTCAGATTTTACCAATTGGAAGATGGATTCCCAATAAAATGCTCAATAGACACGGTCCGGACACGATCTCTTCACCAAAGCTCCTCTTCATTGTGCTCCTTGCTTCTGCAAGCACTAGGGCTCCTTGAAGAATGAAAATGAGAGGGAATGTGAAGGAATTGAGAAAGAAATTGATGAAGGGAATGTAGAAAATTGGGGATCTACAACTTGAGATCTAAAATGAATGCAAATGAGGAGAAGAGAGAGATGAGACCCCTTATGTGTGGCTGACCCCTTCTTCCTTCCTCCTTCCTCAAGTCACATGTTAAAGTCCCATTTGCCCCTATATAAAGAATTATGAGAAATAATTAAAGATGGATACTTTAGGAAGTTTCTACACTAATACAAATTAAGCTAATCCTCGTAATTAATTAGTGTGAATGGGTTTATTGGGCTTGGTCCATGTTGGGCTCACTATTTGTCATGACAAGTCTAATTGGGTTCACAAGTGTCAAGTCTGACTAATAGACTAGTCCACTAATATATAAATAATTAGCACAACCACCAATATTAATTATTAGCACTATATAAATGAATATTAATCTCTAAAAATAAATATATGCAAGTTGACTAAAATACTCTCATTGGAAAAAGTGAGGGTGACAAGTCTATCCTCCTTAGAAAAATTTTGTCCTCGAAATTTAAAGAAGAAACTAACTACAACAAGCAATTACAGCAAGCAAGAAAGACTCATACCTCACGGCTCAAAAAGATAAGGGTATCGCTCGCGCATCTCGGATTTCCTCTCCCAGATAGACTCTTTTGGAGAGTGATGCCTCCACGCGACGCATACCAAAAAAATCGTCTGGTTCCGCAGCACCTTCTTCCCGCGATCCAAAATCTCCACTAGCTGCTCTGGATAACTGAGAGTCGGCACCACCTGGATCTTCGAGTAATCCAATACATGGCTAGGGTCTGTCACGTACCATCTCAGCTCGACACATGAAACACGTTGTGCACTTCCTCTAGTGCAGACGGTAAGTCTAGTCTGTAGGCCACTGTATCGACCCTCTCATGAACACTAAAGGGTCCGATTTACCATGGACTAAGGTTCCCGCCTCCACCAAAGCGAAATGTGCCCCGTGTCGAAAAAATTCTCAAGAACACCAGATCGCCAACCTAATACAAAATAGAGTCTTAGCGCTCCAACCAAAACAAAACAATCACAAGCAATACAAACAAAACTTATACCTCAAACTCCAACAGTCTCCTGTGGCTATCGGTCCAATACTGTTGTCTGTCCTGCGCCACCCGAAGTCTAACCCTGATAAGCTTTACCTTCTCATCTACATCCATGACCATCTTTGGTCCCAATAAGTCTCTCTCACCAACATCATCCCATGATAATGGAGTGCGATATTTTCGTCCATACAACATCTCCAATAGTGACATCTCGATACTGGCCTGGTAGCTGTTGTTATAAGCAAACTCCATCAGGTGAAGATGATCCTCCCAAGAGCCCCCAAAATCCAAAATATATGTGCGAAGCATATCCTCGAGAGTCTGGATAGTCCTCTCCGACTGTCCATCTGTCTGAGGGTGATATACGGTATTGAACTTGAGCTGGGTGCCCAAGCTCGACTACAAACTCCTCCAGAAGTAGGATATGATGCGACTATCCGGATCTGAGACGATGCCTACAAAAACTTCGTACAATTTGACTATCTGTCGCACATACATCTCTGGGAGCTTCTTCGTAGACGTACCCACTTTAAATGGCAAGAAGTGGGCCAATTTGGTCAACATGTCTACGATGACCCAAATTGCGTCTTTACCTCATGGAGAACGCTGAAGCCCTGATACAAAATCTATCGTACGTAGTCCCACTTTCACTCTGAATTGGGTAAAGGCTGAAGTAAACCAGATGGTCTGTGTCTCTCCACCTTTACCTGCTGGCATACCAGACATCTGGATATGAAGCTCGCCACCTCCCTTTTCATACCATACCACCAAACATGCTCTCCCATATCTCTATACATCTTGTTGGCACCTGAATGCATAGAGTACTGAGATCAATGCACCTCCTGAAGAACCTTCTCGCGCAACGTCCCACTCGGTACACACAATATGATACCGTATAGCAATGATCCATCCTCTGTAATAGTAAAGTCCTCTGCTAATCACATCCGAACCTGCACTCTGATGCTCCTCAGAGACTCATCCTCGAATTGTGTGGCTCTAATCCGATCCATCAGCTCTGACTGTACCTGAAGTCCCCACATCTGTGTCGCGACTCCAGGAACTAGCACCTCTATACCCAAGCTATCAAGATCGGCTAATAAATGTCTGTCCCTTGTCAAGTACATAGCCAAAGGATATCTACTCAAGGCATCAGCGACTACGTTGGCCTTCCCTGGATGGTATTGCAAAGAATCCAACCAACATCGTTGTCTTATGTTGAGCTATTTCTGTGTAAACACATACTTCAAGCTCTTATGGTCTGTAAAGATCTCCACACGCTCTCCATACAACTAGTGTTTCCACGACTTTAGAGCAAAGATGACTGCTGCCAACTCCAAGTCATGGGTAGGGTAATTCTTCTCATGAGGGCATAATTGCCTGGAAATATAGGTAGTCACCTTCCCGTTCTGCTGCAACACATATCCCAAACCCTTATCCGAAGCATCACTATATATAAAAAATTCTCATGTCCCTGATGGCAACGTCAATATTGGAACCGTAGTCAACCTCTTCTTCAGCTCCTCAAATGCGACCTGACACTCCTCTGTCCAGACGAACTCCACGTCCTTCCCAGTTAGCCTAGTCATCGGTTCCGCAATCCTAGAGAAGTCTTGAACAAATCTCCGATAATAGCCTGCCAATCCAAGAAAGCTCATGATCTCTGCCACTGAACTCGGGGCAGACCACGACTCAACTGCTCGTATCTTCTTCGGGTCTACTGAGATTTTGTCTCCTGTAATCACATACCCGAGGAATTCAACCTTATCAAAAAAGAACTCACACTTTGAAAGCTTGCTATAAAGCTTCTCCTTCCTGAGGGTCTCTAGAACTATCCTCAGGTGCTCCTCGTGCTCCTCCAGGGTCTTCGAGTAAATCAATATATCATCAATGAAAACCATAACAAACTGATCCAGGTCTTGATGAAACACCTTATTTATCAGGTTCATGAATACCGCCAGGGCATTGGTCAACCAAAAGGGCATCACCAAGAACTCAAACTGCCCATACCGAGTCCTGAAAGCTGTCTTCGGAATGTCTTCCTTCTTCACTTTCACCTGATGGTACCCCAACCTCAAGTCTATCTTTGAGAATACCTTCGCTCCGCTCAACTAATCAAATAGATCATTAATCCGCAATAATTAATATTTGTTCTTGATAGTGAGATTGTTGAGAGCCCTGTAGTCGATACACATACGTACCGATCCATCCTTCTTCGGTAGAAACAATACCGGAGCACCCCACGGTGATGAACTAGACCTGATGAAGCCTTTGTCCTGTAACTCATCCACCTGCTTCTTTAACTCTACCAGTTCGGTGTTGTTAACTCTATAAATGTACTGTAATATCGACTATCTGCCTGACACCAAATCTATAGAGTACTCAACATCCCGGTATGGCAGCAAACCCGGCAATTCCTCCGAAAAGACATCCATAAATTCTGTAATCAAAGGATGTGGTAGCTCATGCTCTTCTACTGAAGCTCCACAGAAGACTCCCTTTCTCTGCCCCGCTGCTCCTCTGGCGAACTCAAACTCTGGCTCTTCCGGCGTCTGAAATAAAACTTTGCCTTTACAACAATCGATACTAGCATGGTGCCTCCTCAACCAATCCATCCCGAGTACTATGTTGTAGCTCGGAAGTGGCATTACGAATAGACACACGCTCAACTCTCGGCCTCCCAGAGAAACTTTTAGATCCTTGCAAGCATCACTGACCAGATAATGCCACTCCTGATCGTGATCTTGCAAGTCATCTCTAATGGTTCAGTCTCAAGATGATGCTTCAAAGCAAAAGATACAGATACGAAACTATATAAAGCACCAAAATTAAATAAGCATGAGCTGAAAAAGAATCAAGATAGACTGAACATGAGTTGACATCTCCGACTGGCTCCTCCTCCTCGATCGTCATGGCAAAAGCTCTCCCATGACGCTGAGCACCTCTCTGCTGCTGCTGGTGCTGAGCGAACCGCTGCTGCTGTGGAGATTACGGAGGTCCCTTCTTCTGTCCTGCTAGTAGTCTCGCGGGTGCTCTCTGTTCTTGGCCTCCACCCTGACCTGCTAAAACGGGAGCTAGAATACAATCTCTCAACTGGTGGCCTGCCTCCCCACGATAGAGGCACACCCAAGCCTCTTTCTGCAGACCTCCTGTGTATGTCCCATCTTTCCATAGTGAGTGCACTGTGGGGCATGATGTGCCGGCCTCGGGGCCTGGTGCACCGGTGCCCGGAATGGTGCCTGAAACTGCTGTCTCGACTGCTGTTGAAAGTGCCTCTGCTGCTGCTGATGAAAGTGAGGCCGCTTTGTTGGGCCCGCACTATTACTAGCCCCTGAATGATCTCTCATCCATTTGGAGCCGAGTTCCAAATCATCCTCTGCCTGTTGTGCCTCTGCTAGAATCTTCTCAAATGTAGTGGTACGGTGTCCACTAGTATGACATTTAATCTCCATGTTCAGGCCTTTTCTGAACATTCGGGCCTTCCCCTGGGGATTCTGCCCCTCCACGAAGTGACCCAATCTACAGTACTCCGCTGCATACTCATCCACCGTCATACCTCCCTGGACGATGTACTGAAGCTGGCTCTCTAGAGAAGTCAAAGCTACATCTGGGAAGAACTTTTTCTTAAAGATCTCCTTAAAAGCTTTCCAAGTAAGTCCCGGTGCTGAGATCCAGGGGTCCGTCCTGAACCAAGTCAATACGATGTCAAACATCATGCTTTCTGCGGCCTCTACCTGCAACCTCTCTGGAATCTGTGCCAGCCACAGGTTCCTCTCATTGTCTTCTATCCAATCATCAGCATAAATAATTCCCTCAGTGCCTTTAAAGTCCTTCGTCCCCATCCTCTTGAAGTCTATGATAGTCCCCGGCCTCGGCTGCTGCGAGGTGAACTGAAGTGGAGCTACCTGTAGCTGGACCAAGATAACTCACTTGACTGCTGTAACGCCCCACAACCGCTCGGAGCGTTACGCTGAGTCGGATTGAATAAATCAAATACTGGTTACATTTGAAATGTTGGATTTTAGGAAGAAGGATTAATCGAGTTGGTTTCAATGTGCAGATGGCTAGCGGATTCGATAGAAATCAGGTGTTCATTCAGAACATTTCTTAATAGCTGGATGGAAGCGATAATACCGTCTTCCTTAATCCGATTGGTCGGATGATTTGGAGAGCACGGCCTGCTCGCACGGTCATACCAGTTGAGTAGATCGCGCTTGCATCGGACCACGGGTTCAAGGGATTGGCCGTATCGGCAGGACAGGATGCCTAACGGGATCAATCATTGTGAGTGGGCTCTTTTCCTTCTCCTGTACTCCTTCATGCCTAATAATATGGAAAACATGTAAAAGGTTTGAACACTTGGGCTGAAATATTGAGAATCACTACACTGAGGCGTGCATAGAGTGTACGTCATTGACTTGGTAGGATTGTGGCTTGGAATGATTTACGCATTGGATAGTTGGAGCTATAGTTGGATTATCACATTTGAGGCGGTCGGTTGGATGCTTGGGATTATACTTGGACGGTTGGAATGATACATTTGAGGCAATTGGGAATATCGAGAATTCGGGCGAGCGAGCGTGCATCCGTGCGCGAGTATCACTTGGTCGCTTTGTCTTGCAAAGCGAGCAGTTGTGGTTCGAAACCGAATAACTGCATCGGCGAGGACGTTGTGCCGCTTGATGGGGCATCGTGCCACGAATGGGGCATTGTGCCACTGAAACGGCATTGGGCCATGGGATTTGCTTCGAGCATGGGTGTTGCACCAATTCGGACTCTGTGTTGAGAAGAGGCATCGTGCCTATGAAATATTTGATATTTTGGCACCTTGGGCTATATGTTGAGGTCGAGATTTGGATCTCTTGGTTGGATATGTTGGAAGAATGGTTATGGATATTTGGTTGGATATCGGTTGAACGAGTCTAGGATCACTTGGTGGGGCGAGAATGTTTCGATCCTCTCGTCATACCTACTGTGTCTGCATTGTCACGGATAACCTGTGTGGCACAGGGTTTCATTTCCTAGAACGGGATGAGGCACCGAGACCGTTCCACCATGGAGGAAACAATGGGCATCGCGCGATTAGGCGCATTGCTGGTAGTCCGATACCACCAGGCGGGAGTAGCTGTCCAACCCTGGATCGGGTAGGATTACCCTGTTGATCTTGGTCCGATCAATGTCCTTTATGGCTTTTTGGCCAGTGACTTCATATAGAATAAATGTTGGCTTGCTTTAATTTGGTTGGTTTGTTACATCGTGTAGGCGCGGCCACCTTGCCTCGGCAAGAGTGTGTACTTGAGTTTGGAATAGAATACTTTGGTTGAGGATGGATATTGAGGCGAGACTGATGGTTCGATATGTTATCGTTGAAATCGATGGCATTGAGTAAGACGCGTTGGATATACATAAATGCTTGTCGTTTGGTTTGAGATTGAATGCTTGTATGCGTAAACTGCTTTACTGCTTTCCTTAATATGTCATTCATATACCATGAAACGAATCTAGGATTCAACTAGAAAGATCACCATATAACTGGTTGCATTCACTATTTTACTTAGTGTCGGCTTAGACGAGTGGGTTACCCCGCTCACCAGTACGGCTGTGTACTGACCCACGTTTGTGGGCAATATTTCAGGTACGCAGGCGTAGCGGCGCTGCTTGGATATACGGGACAAGATGTATGAACTGTAAGTACCTTTGTGGGCTAGAGAAAAGAGCAAGAGATTTTATCGTCTCCGTGGCATCGCCTTTGTGGCATTGCCTCGGGGCATTTTATTTGGACCCTATCGTGAGCTTCGCTGCATATACTCTGATGTGTGCTTGGTACACAAATCGGCTTCCGCTATAATTTGGTTGTTTCGATGATAACTTTGGTGTTTGACAACATCGCCTTGTACGAGCGCAACTCCAGGCTCGTACGGCATCACGTCCCGATGAGAATGATTGTCCCGCGGGAGAGCTGCAACGTGGTGATTTCACGTTCAGCAGGGACTATTGAGCTTGCGGGAGATTGGGACATGACAACTGCGGCGAGTGCTAGCTGGTGGGCATTCTCAATGCCCTTCCTCATAACCTCTGACTAAGGCTGCTGGGCCTCTATCATCTATTGAAAGAGCGCAAACACATGCGTCTGATCAACTACGAGTGGTGGAGGTGGAAGATCCTCTGAGACTGTCGGCACTGTCCTCTGTACTGGAGGTGGAGAACCCCCGAAAGCTGCTACAGAAATGCCCACCTGGACCGGTGAAGCGGACCTCTGAACCGAAGCTGCTGGAACAGTATTTGTGGGTGCTTCCCTCAGAGGCGACGAAGTGACTGACCTCGCTGACACTGCACCTGAGCATTGGGAACGCGTCTTCGGCGGCATCCTGAAGATAGATTGCAACAAAGAAATCAATATTGAGTAAGATATGGTATCATCAAGGAAGGACAAAATTATTCAAAGTAAAGAAATCATTCAAATAGATAAGGATAGCAAAACAGATATTTGAAAGTGTTCTCTAGTTGTGATTGAGTATACCCTCAGCCTATATCCTATATCCTAAAACAGGCTCGTAGTAGTACAACTAAGTCGTTACACTACCACGACATCGCTTTAATCGCGACTCTAGACCTGCATGGGCACCACTAAAAATGTGTCACGATCCACACCCGGAATAAGGGCACACGTGGTGAACAACGCCCAGCCTACGCCGCAACATCGATGGTAGAATGATGTCTGGGTCAACATAACTATCTACACATCTGTCACAAAATATATATGGTACCTGTCATGCTATCTCAACTCCAAATGGAGGACAATATGATACTATGGTAATGGTAAACAATACTCAATCACAATATCAACTAGAGAAAGAATGGCATGATATGGACTAGAAGAAGAAGAAATACAAGAGTCTCAATACAAGTCCAATCTCAACATAAGTCTCAAATTAATAATACATGCTATAAAGTCTACTAAAATCAAATACAACTCATACTGAAAAGTCTAAGTCTCTCTAGCTGATGGTATTATCTCAAGAGGCTCTACGGGTACTGGCTCAACTGCCTCACCATCATGCGGCCCATAATACGTAGGACACCAGTCCTCTAATGAATTATCTGAAAAATATATCCAGTCAGGATTGGAGCGAAGTACAACCCAAAAGTAATTCCAATAATTGACAAAAACTATGAAACAACAATAGCAATAAAAATAAATGATGGAAGTAACTGAACTAACAGATATCACGAGCAAGAGTATCATAGTAAATAATGGCAGGAACTGAGAACAATATGGTGATGAACAGTAATGTAAAGTACTGGAATAAAGGAAACAATAATAATGAAGGTGCCTTGAAATATTAGCAAAATATGTGATCGGCTTGGGCCTAACACGGGCTATATATATAAATGAGAGCTAGCGTGACCACACGTGAGTTGCATGATCTGCTAGCTATCACGGGCTACACTATATCACGGACTATAAGGTATGATCACATATTTACTAATATTCCCCCATCCCCCGACTAGTACACAGATCCAAATCATGACGCATTATAACACGTATACCATGATGCACGGTCTATAAAATCATGCACTATGATCACGGTATATAATCACGGAGATATCACATAATCACGAAGTAATCACGAAGTATGACACAGTGATCACCGAGTTATCACGACAATAACATCGCATGACAAGGATCTACGTATACCAATCCGTGTGACCATCGTGTCAGGAATCAAATATATCAATACTTTGCACATGAAACATAGAGACTGTCAAATAAGAAAACTATTAGAGAATGTACTCGCCTCTGTCCTTAGCAAAGGATGTCACTCGGTGTCCGATCTGGTGTCACACACACCTACATATGAATGGTATGTCAATTTGGGTGTAATGAAGGAGAAAGGAATTATAATGCACAATTACATGCTCTTCTAGGCAATTTCTAGGGTCATACTAGGGTATTAGGTCTAACTAAGGTATTACTAAGGTTATTACCTATCTATGGGTTAATACCTTAACTGTTACTAACATACTTCCATAGTTAACTAACAACTAGTTATACATTAACTTAGTATCTAATAGACTAATTATTTAACCACTACCATATCTCGATTCAGTACACATCTGAATACTAAATTAAGATACTAAGAACTGATATCTAACTAAGTAATACTTATATATATAACTAATACTTACTGCTATTGAATATGAACTATTATACAATAACAATCATGATAACCCAACTTACTATCTGATATAATATATCCTAACCAATTAACCCCTCTATCGCTACTGACTTCACTAATAATATAAAGTACACTAACTGGCAACTACTCTTAGCTAAAACCAGACACACTTAAGGATACTAACTGTTAACAACATTAACTGATACACTAACAAAGTCTACTATCTGCCATCACTAGTACTATTACTAATCCATTGGTAGCTACTGCTACTGCAGTCTCACATATCTGGGTATTACCCATACACATGTTACTTAATCCAGTCACGACCCCCCCTTCAATATCCTATCTGAACACAACTGCTATCAATCTCCAACATCTCCACTTGACTATGCATCAAGTGGTGCACAGTTGCTAACTCCAACCCTCCAAACACTTGACACTACACATTATGCATTCTCTGGTACCAACTCAGTGAATTCCCTGATGCAACTGATCACAATACCTTAACTTAACCAAAATCTAACTGCTAATAATCATATACTAAACTAATTGGTAATTCCACCTTCTACTATAGATGTTCAGTTCCTAGGTAATCCTAACATTCTGTAACCAAATGCTACCAAAATATACACCAACTCTGAGATCACTCACTCGAGCTCACATTACCTGATACTCTCCCGTGGATACTGTCACTGCCTACTTATTAGTGCAGACAGGCCCCCCCTTACTTGCACTATCTCGTGCTTCACTTGATGTGCACTGATGTGCACAACACATGTCGTGTCTTCCTCCTCCTACACCTGCACACCACTACTACCAATTTACCCAAACAACTACATAATCTAACATACATTCTAATACTAAGCCAGACACCCCTTCACACAGGTATTAACCTTACTCTGCCTCCAAATGCATCAGTGTAGTTTTGTATAAACCGGAGCCTAAATTCCTATCTATTGTGTGCAACTGCACACAACATTGTTCCAGATTCCCTTCTCCTCATATAACTCACTTACAAACTAGTCTCCAACACTTGGGTTAATGATACACTCATTCAAGGCTATGCCAATTTGGCACTTACACAAATATCACTGATACATATCATTCTAATTGATATCACTTGTATACTGCTAAGATCATGCCTCCATGAATACTTAACTAACCCTCTAATTATGCACACAATATGTACATGCACTTAATCACCATTACACAAGTATGCACTGAAACCCATCTTACTTCTATAACTAATGCTTCTCCTTGCTGCTGCTAAGGATGCATGCTGCTGCTGCCTGCCATGCTCGAGTGCACAATATGTGTGCAAGCAGCTGTTGTTGTTGCTGTTGCTTGCAACTACCATGAGCATCAAAACCTGACCCCCAGACACTACACTGTCTGCACATCCTCCTAATACTTGCATCACCCTGCTCCTCACAGAATACATCTCTACCTATACCAACACCACACACACATAGAATACTAGTGTCAATTAATGGAACACCCAGGGTGTATAGCTGAGATACTCATGATACAAATCCAATTAAAGAGTCAAAATTCACAATTCTCCACTAATAATCATTAATATATCTAAATTACATATTTATATAACTAATGTAACTAACTACAGTAGGAATAGAAGAGTAATTACACAAATTAACCAAAAATAAACCCCGTATTATAGCGTATCACACTGTATCTCAAAATACTATGATACGCTCTAATCGAGTCAAATTATGGATACGTACCTAGTCCCACAACCCCGATCTATGTATAATTAGATCTAATTGGTCTCATGACACACACTTGATGTATCAATCTCGTAATTCTCCCAAAATACACACAAAAATATATGTAGAATTCTTTATACACAACCAATTGGCCCAAAACTTGTTCCTATTGGTAGTCCTATGCCATGGGGTCATTCCTAATGGTCAAATGCATGATTTAGGATCTAGAATGAAGAAAATTTTAGATTTTACCAATTGGAAGATGGATTTCCAATGAAATGCTCAATGGACACGATCCGGACACGATCTCTTCACCAAAGCTCCTCATCCTTGTGCTTTTTGCTTCTCTAAGCACCAGGGTCCTTGAGGAATAAAAATAAGAGGGAATGTGAAGGAATTAAGAAAGAAATTGATGGAGGGAATGTGGAAAATTGGGGATCTAGAACTTGAGATCTAAAATGAATGCAAATGAGGAGGAGAGAGAGAGAGATGAGACCCCCTTATGTGTGGCCGGCCCCTTCCCCCTTCCTCAAATCACATGTTAAAGTCCCATTTGCCCCTACATGAGAAATTATGAGAAATAATTAAGGATGGATATTTTATGAAGTTTTTACACTAATGCAAATTAAGCTAATCCTCGTAATTAATTAGTGTGAATGGGTTTATTGGGCTTGGTCCATGTTGAGCTCACTATTTGTCATGACAAATCTAATTGGGTTCACAAGTGTCAAGTCTAACTAATAGGCTAGTCCACTAATATATAAATAATTAGCACAACCACCAATATTAATTATTAGCACTATATAAATAAATATTACTCTAAAAATAAATATATACAAATTGACTAAAATACCCCCATTTGGAAAAGTGAGGGTGATACCAAATGATCCTGCTAGCGGACCTTTCTGGTATTTTATGGTTCTAATAGATGCTTCTAGTCGATGGTCAAATATTTCCTTACTCTCATCTAGAAATTTTGCTTTCTCCAAGCTACTTTCTCAGGTGATTAAGCTTAAGACTAATTTTCCTAACCAACATGTTAGAACGATTCGACTTAATAATGCAGCTGAGTTCACTTCCCGTACTTTTGATGATTATTATGTTTCCATAGGAATAGAAATTGAACATTCTGTCCCTCATGTTCATACCCAAAATGGTTTAGCAGAGTCCTTGATTAAGCATTTTCAGCACATAGCAATGTCTTTACTCATGCAATCAAATTTATCCTTTCTATCTTGGGGACATGCCATATTACATGCTGCTAAATTGATCATTGTTAGGCCAACTGTATATCATAAATTTTCACCATCACAACTTGTGATAAGCCATCAACCTAACATCTCTCATTTGCGTAAATTTGGTTGTGCTGTTTATGTTCCTATTCCTCCTCCTCAGCGCTCTAAAATGGGACCTCAGTACGGTTTAGGAATTTATATTAGTTTTTATTCGCCCTCAGTCATTAGATATTTAGAACATTTAACTAGTGATATTTTTACTGCTTGATTCGCATACTGCCATTTTGATGAGACTAAATTCTCGCCGTTAGGGGGAGATAAGAACGGAAAGAATGTTCTTACAGAACCATTCGTCACAAATAAATGACATAAATTATCGTGGGATAATCCCACTCTGTCTCATCTAGATCCTCGTACCAATCAATGTGAAACTGAGGTACGAATAATATTGCATCTACAGGAGATTGCAAATCAAATGCCAGATGTGTTTACTGATGCAGCTAAAGTGATTAAATCACATAAGCCCGCTGCAAATGCGCCTGCTCGAATTGATATCCCCGTAGAAAAAATAGCAGAGTGGCTAATGAATCTACTGTACGCCAAAAGCGTGGTAGACCTCTAGGTTCGAAGGACTTAGTCCCTTGAAAGAAAAAAATGTCCAAGTAACGCTCTTAAGGAGGTTACACATAACGCTCAAGAAGAGGTTATGAATGACAGATACATACTCTCTGAAAATCCAGAAGAGGTTACTGTCTTAGAAAAGACACAAGCCCAAGAGGAAGATAAGGTACCTGAAAGCAAGTAGATCTCTATATTTTATACATATACAAGAGAGGTATGTGATCGCAAATATATAACAATAGATGAGATATTCTCATTCTCAGTAGCTACTAAAATATCTAAGGGCATTGATAACACTGAACCACGTAGCATCGATGAATATCGACAAAGAAAAGATTGGCCAAAATGGAAGGATGACATTCAAGCAGAATTGGATTCCCTTAATAAACGTGGAGTATTCGGACCTATAGTACAAACACCAAAAAATGTCTGACCGGTAGGTTACAAATGGATGTTTGTAAGAAAGCAAAATAAAAAGAATAAAATCGCTCGATTTAAGGCACTATTAGTGGCACAAGGGTTTTCTCAGGGAAATGGGATTGATTACGAAGAGACGTATTCTCCCATAATGGATGCAACAATGTTACGTTATTTGATAATTCTGACAGTTAAGAAAAAACTGGACATGAGACTTATGGGCGTTGTAACAGCCTATCTATATGGTGATTTAGATAGCGATATCTATATAAAAATTCCAGATGGATTTAACCTACCTAGCTCAAAAGCTAAGAATATGTATTCCATAAAGCTAAGACGTTCATTGTACGATTTAAAATAATCCGGAAGGATGTAGTACAACCGTCATAGTGAATATATGAAAATGGAGGAATATGAGAATAATCCTATATGCCCATGTGTCTTCATAAAGAAATTTAAGGAGGGTTTCACTATAGTTGCAGTATATGTCGATGACATAATCTTGATTGGGACAAGACATAAAATCAATGAGATTGCAAACTATCTGAAAAAGGAGTTCGAGATGAAAGATCTCGGAGATACAAAATATTGTCTCGGATTACAAATGGAGCATTACACTAATGGAATTTAGTGCATCAATCCAAATACACAAAAAATATATTGAAACGGTTCAATATGGATAAAGCTCATCCCCTTAGCACTCCAATAGTTGTTCGATCTTTAGATATCAATAAAGATCCATATCGTCCTAAGGACGACAATAAAATAATGCTAGGACCCGAAGTACCATACCTTAGTGCCATTGGGGCATTAATATATCTATCACAATGTACAAGGCCAGACATATCATTCTCTGTCAATCTGTTGGCTAGAAATAGCTCGGCACCAACTCGTAGACATTGGAATGGCATTAAATATGTGATGAGATATCTTCGTGGAACTACCGACATGGGATTATTTTATACTTGTGGTTTATCTGACATCGCGAATCTAGTTGGCTTTCCAGATTCAGGTTATTTATCAGATCCCCATAAAGGTTGTTCACAAACTGGATATGTGTTTCTTAATAGCAATGCAGCTATTTATTGGCGTTTAAAAAAACAGACAATGGTTACTACCTCCTCAAATCACTCAGAAATATTGGCTCTCCATGAAGCAAGTAGAGAATATTTTTGGCTGAGATCGTTGATTCAACACATTCGTAGCTCTTATCACCTTTCTCCTACCACATATACTCCAACTGTTATTCATGAGGATAATGTAGCATGTATTATACAAATTCAAGGTGGATTCATTAAAGGAGACAAGACCAAGCACATCTCACCGAAGTTTTTCTATACTCATGAACTTCAGAAGAACTTTGATATTGACGTTCAATAAGTTTGCTCAAGTGATAATCTTGCAAACTTGTTCACCAAATCATTGCCGAAGTTAACTTTTCAGAAACTAGTTTATGGAATGCGACGTCTTCATCAGCTGACTGTTCAGGATCAACATCATCAGGGGGAGTGATTATTTTCTGGGGGGGATACATTTTGTATGGACTATAATGCATTGTACTCTTTTTTCTTAGTCATGGATTTTTTTATTGGTTTTTCCTGACAAGGTTTTAATGAGGCAACATTAAGCGTGTCCAATACCTATCTAAGTCATCCTAAAGATTGTACTCTTTTATTTCGCACAGGTTTTGTCCTAATGGATTTTCCTGACAAAGTTTTAACGAGACAATAGGCTTAAAGATGATGGTCATCCAAAGGGGGAGTGTTATAACGTGGGTTACTAAAGGATTAGATTCCCACTTTGTTTTTAGTCCCATATTGGTTAGAGATTAGTATTACACCTTTATTGGGTTGTATAAATAAGGCATTTGCCTCCCACTATGTGATTACACTATTAAGAGATCTTCTCTCCTATTTTTTCTTCCTTCTTCTACGTTTATTCTAACACTAATTAACATTTAGATCCATTTAGAGTTTAAACTCCGTTGAGTACAAGAGCAACAACAAAATAATGATATAATAAAAAAACTAAAACTAAAAATGTAGCGTCCAATTTTTTTTAATTGGACGTATTAGAACCTAAACTAAGCTTATATAACTAATTAGTCAAAAACTAACTAAGAAAGACAAAATTAATCAGTAACAAAAAAATAATAATGATAGGGACTGTACCACTGACATGTGAGCATGTAGGAGACGAGTAAGAAGATGTAAAAGCCGCAGATTTTAGACTGTCAAAAAATTTGACAGTCCTTCCTATTGGAAGGACTGCCAAATATTTTGATAGTCCTAATCTTTTCTTTGGGGCCGGCTATGTCGGCGAGGGAGGGGGGCGGAGGGGGCGAGGCAGGAGCAGAGGAGGCAGGTGGCGGAGAAGAGGAGGTCATCGACGATACGATGGGAGCGGGGGAGGCGGGTGCTGAGGAGGCACGCGACGAGGTGGAGGGTGATGTCGCGGGCGATGCCGGCATCCGAGAGGGTGGAGGCAAAGTCGAGCTGGCGGCCAGCGTGCGAGAAGCGAGCAGCGAATGCAGCGGAGCAGTGGCAGCATATCAGCGATGAATGCAGCGGATCAGCGACAACAGATCAGCGACAACAGATCAGCGACGAGCAGCGACGATGAATGCAGCGGCGAACAGTGCTAATTAGTGTTAGGATTTGGGGTGGAAGAGGAAGGTATGGGCAGCTCAAAGTAAAATTGGAACTGTCCTGAGTAAAAATTACAAAAACTTTGACTGTCCTGAAGTAATGGACTGTTCTAAATAATTTTTGTAGTGCCTATAAAATTGGCCTTTATATACAACGACAAAAAACTAAGAGCTAATTAGTGTTTAGATCTTGGATTTCATATCAAGTTCTAATATGTCCAATTGAAAAGTTTAGATCCTAATTTTTTTCCTCAATTATTCTGAAAATGAGTACGTATCCTTTATAATAAACAAAAACAACAACAACAAATTAAGAGCTAATTAGCATTTAGATCCGTTTAGAGTTTAAACTATGTTGAGTACAAGAGCAACAACAAAATAATGATATAATAAAAAATGGCTAATTAGAGTTTAGACCTTGTATTTTATACCAGCTTAGAGTTTTTGTCCTGACTTGTTCAATTGGAGACTTTAGACCATACATTTTTATTATTTGATTTATTTTTTCTTTATACCCTCACTCTCATGTAAACAATAAAACCTTCCAATAAAGACTAGGCAGGGTAAGATAGTAAAAATAAAATAAAAATAAAAATTTAGGATCTAAACTTTCCAATTAGACATGTCAGAGCTTAAACTCTAAGCTGGTATAAAATATAGGGTCTAAACTCTAATTAGCCCATAAAAAAACTAAAACTAAAAATATAGCGTCCAAATTTTTTTAATTGGACATATTAAACCTTAAACTAAGCTGATATAACTAATTAGTCAAAAACTAACTAAGAAAGACAAAATCAACCAATAAAAAAAAAATAATGATAATTTTATAGGCACTTCTAAAATTACT
This sequence comes from Iris macrosiphon, assembly GCA_036927795.1. Taxonomy (NCBI): domain Eukaryota; kingdom Viridiplantae; phylum Streptophyta; class Magnoliopsida; order Asparagales; family Iridaceae; genus Iris; species Iris macrosiphon. Next base: position 19,622,855 of record JAYESA010000015.1, on the reverse strand, counting down.
TATGACATCTCATTACTTCAGGACAGTCTAGGTTTTTGAAATTTTTACTGAGGATAGTCCCAAATATTTTCTCAGGACAACCCAACCCTCCCCTCCCTCCCACCCCAAACCCAAACCCTAACCCTAACCGTCGGAGGAGGAGAAGGAGGAGGCGGCAACGGCAGCGGTGGGAGGAGGAGGGAGGAGGCAGATCCCAATTTATCGTCCTTAAGGATTGTCATTTGACAGTCACTCCAATAGTCCTTTCTATTGGAAGGACTGCCAAAAAAAATTTAGGACTGTCAAAATTTTAATATAAAGGACTGTAAAAAATTTTGACAGTCCTGAAAATGATTGGACTAGCTGAAACAATTTTTTCGATGACAAATTTATAAATAACTAAAATTAAAATTTGGACTAGTCTAAATTTTTTTGGCTTGTGATAAAGGCACTACAAAGAACACTCAGGGCTGCCCATTTTTTAACCCTTAAAAATTATAAGTTTGTCACTTCTAAAACTTGCTTAGGGCTGTCCATACCAACCTATATAAGTAAAATTATTTATCTTCTTTTTTTTTCACCTACAAATGAAGAATCCATCATTCTCTCCAAGTCCTATAACCTAAACCTAACTTTGGAATTTGATTGTTGTGGTCCCAAGTGGAAGAAAATTCTGATTTGATAATTCTCCAACGAATATTCTTTGTTAAATTCGGTATATCTTCGATAACATACAATGAATAAGTTTTTGAAGCGTTCAAAATATAATAGTATGAAAGGAAAAATGGCGATGCAACAAGTATTGAAGTTGCTTGACGAGCATCACTATGTGGATTACCATAGAAGACATCCACAAAATGATGAACTCCTTTCATTATTTTGGGCTCATACTGATTGCACACACTTGGCTAGATCCTTCACAGACGTATTTTTCTTTGATTGTACATATAAGACTAACAAGTTCAAGTTGCCTCTTTTTCATATTGTTGGGTTTACGTCTACAGGAAAAATATTTTCAGTCACTTTTTATTTTATGAAGAATGAGATAGTTGAGGATTACACTTGGGCATTGAGAAAACTACAATCCCTTTACACAGGATATAAAAATCCTTCTATTTTTGTTACTGACAGAGAATATGCGCTGATAAATGCTATAGATATTGTATTTCCTCATGTGCATAGACTACTATGCACTTGGCATATAAATCATAATATCCATGCTCAATGCAAGAGCAAATTTGAAAATGTGGATAGTAAAATCGAAAAGCTTTGCTTCGAAGAATTCTACAATGATTGGAGTCTTGTAAGGCGAGCAAGTACTAAAGACAGCTACGACACAGCATGGTACATATTCAAATAAAAGTGGGAGACGAATAACCTGAAATGCATTTCTTATATCAAAGATACTTGACTAGAACCACATAAAGAATAATTCGTCTTAGCATGGATGAACATGGTAAAGCATTATGGCACAATCACTACGAACCAGGTTGAAGGATCACACTCAAGTTTAAAAAGATATCTACGATCATCGATCAGTAATTTTGTCTCTGTTTGGCAATCGATTCATTTGATGATTATTTTCACAGTGAACGAGATTGTAGCATCATTTAAGACGAGCCTCAATATTGCAAAGCATGAATACAAGCATGAACACCTCTTGGATGCTTTAATCCATGTAATATCTCACAAGGCCTTGGGTTTATTGTTTGAGGAGATTGGTAGGTCAAAGTTTGTTGGTTATGATCCCAAGGTTTGTGGTTGTTCATATCGACATTCACTCGGCCTTCCTTGTGCACATGAGATTAACGAATATCGTCGTCAATCTATACAAATTCTAATAGATGTTGTTGATCAACATTGGAGACAGTTGTCGATCATGCTGACGGTGAAAGTTCACGTATGATTTTTTTTTCTTTACCACAAGTGAAACTCCTTCACGCAAGGTGATGTGTCGCATCGAAACCGACGAGAAAATCTATTAAGGTTAAAATCCAAAAAATTGCAGTCGCGATAATAATTTGATTGTAAGAGCCATATGTTGTTCAAGCTCCTAAGGGAAGACCACACTCAAGAATCAGTAGAGCACAAAAAAAGGAGGTGGAGTCAACTAAAAAAGATCTATCCTTATTTGAACATATTGAACACAATTTAGAGCAAGTTGAGTCAAAGTCGGTTATCGAAAGTGTGGTAATTTCGAAAAGAAAGAGTAAGCTTACTATTCGAAGGAGAAAGAAAGAGAAAACGAACGATGCAGTCACGGGCGAGGGTTTGGATAAATTCTCTGATTCATACAGTCTATACATTCAAAATTTTCTACCTGAGATACGGGATTTTATTTGGTCTATTGTTGATGTTCCTAAGGATGGCCATTGTGGATTTTATGTACTCGTAAGTCATCTTGGCTATTCAGTTGAAGCAGGATGGAGACAAGTTAGGAAAGAGCTGTACGAGGGGTTGGAGTCTCGTCTACCCTTCTATAGGCAGATACTCGACGAAGAAATTGTTGGAGATTTGTTGGCAAGTATACCTTGTACTGACACAGTTACCGAACCAGACCATTACATGGATGTTCCGCCTGCTGCATACGTATTCTCTAATAGGTATAAGATACCTGTTATAATTATCTCAGAAGGCATTAACAATACTTTCTTTCCAATGTGCGCTCCCCCGGCCAGACACAGACTATCCAATCTATGTTCAATAAGGATTGTCGGACAACAGTTCCCAAGGTTGATCGATCATTCTCCTATTCCTCCACCTTCTACGCTTTGGTATAAACACGCACCGTAGGAAGCGATCACATGGACGACACCCTACATGGATTCAATTGCTGGCTATAAGAAGATGATGAAGATGGAGGATCCTAAAAACTTGCCTAAGGACTACTTTGATATTCTAATCGATTGATACATCTTATACTTTTGTATCATTTTATAATTTTGTATGCAATAGAAATGGAATATAATATCTTGTACTTTTGTAGCGTGATAATACAATAGATAGTGACTATGAAAGAAATAAAATTAAGTACTGTATGTTGTGCAATGAGTCCAATTTTTTATTAGATAAAACAAGGTCTGTCAAGATTTTGGCAGTCCCATTAGCTATTAGGACTGTCAAAATCTTGACAGTCCTAGTTTTGATCCCCTGTTTTTGCACATATATATAAAAGTTATAAAACAAAACTAATCAAAACTAGGACTGCCAAGATTTTGACAGTCTCAATATCCATTAGGACTGTCAAAATCTTGACAGTCCTAGTTTTAATCCCCTATCTTTACACATATATATAAGTGCCTGAACATACCAACTCAAAACTAGGACTGTCAAGATTTTGACAGTCCCATTAGCTATTAGGACTGTCAAAATGTAAACCCCGTCAATTTATTCTGTAGATAGTTAGAGTGGACCAGGAAAATTTTTGATAGAAGATATTGAGGTTTAGAGTAGAGGATATTTACCTGGAATTTTAATCCAATTAATTTAAACCATTGGCACACCCTATCTTTGTCAAATTATTTGGAGCCCATTATCCGCCCATAAATTCTGTACAATTATTGTACTTCCGACTCAACTCGCCAAATTATGCACTGGACTTTTCTGACTGTTAAAATCAACTTTTGTGTGCTCTAAATTAATTGTGCAACATTCCGAAAATCGTAACCCATATTTAATTTCGTGTCGGACACCTGTGTCGTTACCCTCGATTTTGGGTGTCACGCCCCAGTCCCAAAAATACGTAGGACTAGGACACGTAAGCATGCCAGCCGCATGGATATGGCAACTCCAATATATGGAAACCAAATCCATACGTACGCTGTAATATGAATATAAAATCCACAAGTGGTATAAAATGTAATACAAGTCACAGGGTAAAATCTAAATCTCATCCACCAAAATCATATAGAAATAAATAACCAGTATCTATGAAACTAGATCTCAATAAGAAGTATCTAAGGATGATAGTTGGATGGAAACAAATCCACTACCAACTCGAATATAAGAGCAAATACAATATGAGTACAACACCACAACACAATATAAGAATACCAACTATCCATCATAGCTCGAAGAGAAGACATCCTCGGATCACATGTAACCATCCAAATCTGCGCTCCTGTAAATACTCAAGAAAAGATATACCTGGCAGCGGACCAGGTCCTCAGAGGGACGTAACAAGATACAGAAAATACGAGCCAATTTGAATACAGTAAACATGCATATGGTTTGAAAATAGATAAGTACGCTGTACAAGACAATCTATATGAATGCAAATGAGGACAACTTTTCGACATATGGGCAAGGGTAGTCTACTCGATCTAAGCCTCACAACTCACACACCCGTCTAGAACATCAGAAATCGACATACCTCTGGGGTAGCGACCAGCGCGACTCTACAGAAATCGACATACCTCTGGGGTAGCGACCAGCGCGACACATGCCCGTAGTGCGAACTATATACTACGGTTTACCAGAATGGTTAAAAGCCCATACGCCTAATGATTGTCCTCCCATGATACTAGGTGCCATGTGTGTGTCAACATATCTAATACATAGTAATGATTGGAGAAAAACTACACATGCAAGAACTATACAGAAATAAAATAAATAAAAAGAAATATAAATAGCATGCAAAGTACTGTAAACAATTTGGCAAGGTATCTTGCCTGGGGTCCTGCTGCTGGTATGAATCAGGATCCAAGTCACAGTCCAAATAGCCTATGTATTACAAATTTATCACGTCAAAAGATAATTTATTTTAATTTATTTAATTCTGGAATAGTTACTCTAAAATCCTATTTTAATCTTATTATTCTGATTTTTATGTTAATTCCAAAATTTTGTCCAAAGAAACTAAATTTTATCAACTCGAGACTCATGGCACGCAAATCGAGGCGATCTGTTGACCAAAAAGTCAACCGATACAAACTCGACTTTCATGCATGATTTCCTGTAGATTTCAGCATTAAAAACATACTGGAATTTATGACTCGTCTGAATTCAAATTCGTTTGGGAATTATGGCACATACAAATTTTGTATTGTGCACCGATGGTTAAATTCTAACCTAGAAGTTCTACAGAATTAACAATATGTAAATACTTCGAAATAAATTCTGAGAAAAATATATGTCGATTATCTCGACATTAGCTTTCCGAAACTTTAAACGGTTCATGATTCTGATTCCTGGTTCTCCCGGAATCGCGAATACATCAAAACACGTCTAATTTCGGATATGCTGTGCTCTATGAATTTTCCAGAATTTAATACTAATAATTTCGAAATTTTTTTTATATAATCAGAAATCTAACCTCATTATCATTCTAACAAAAAAAACTAGAGTGTGTTTGGAGTCTGGAGCTAGGAAATATCATCTTTTTAATTCGTCATAACTAGTAGAAAATGAGGCTGAATTTATGACGAATTTTGACTATTTTTGGACGAAAAAGAGAAGAATTTGGGGAAGAAAAATATGAAGGATGGGGTATTTATAATGTGGACACTACTTAATTAAATACGACTAGGATTGGTTAATTTGGATAGGATTATGATGAATTTAAATAAGGATAGGATATGCATGAAGTTGATTTCCTAGTAGATTCAGGATTTGAATTAATTTAAAATAGAGTTTGAATTTATCTCAATAATTTATAATCTTAAATATAATTAAAGATAATACAAATAATTTATAAAATCTTATTAATATCTATTAACACTAAATTAGCATCTATCTAATATTAAGACTATATATATCCAAATAAATTCTAATTAATTTCAAAAATCTAAAATAACCTAAAAATAATTCTAAATAAATATTTATATAAGTAAATATATCAAAAAATTCATTTGCTAATTAAATAACAGAATACTCTAAAGAAATTCAATACCTATAATAATATAAAATATACACAAAATATCTATTTTTGGTGAGGGGGTTTACATTGGGGTACCAACTTAACCCGTTGAGCCGGACCAACTAAAGGGTCCAAGACTGACTCCAATCTCCCACCATTTTTGGCTTTTGCGTTATTTCCAGATTTTGACCCCGCGGGCCCCAATTAAATTAAATTCGCGGGACGCGTTATCTCTATTTAAATCGGAATTTACCAACTTTGTAAATTTTATTTTTATCCTAAATTAATCCCAATGCCCTTCAAATTAGATCCGCACCTAACGCGCAACACCCCCTCACCATAATAATTTTTAAATATATTTTTCTCCACAATTTTTGCGTTATTTCATGTGTCCATGCAAATTCCCAAATTTATGGGAGCTTATTTACAATTATTAAATTGTTGGCAACATCCCATTGGTCATGATTAATTGAGAGGGTCCCAAAATAGGGTCCCAATCTCAATTTCCTCATTCCTCATGAAGAAACCCTTCTTATCCATATTAAATCACAACCACCCATTCTACATAGGATGATCACAACCACTCATTCAAACCTACACACTCCCCTATAAAGTGACTCTCACACTCCACCCTCAATGAAACCAACCGGCCCTAATCCCAAATATCTCTCTCTCTCCTCCTTCATTCATTTCCTCCATGCAAAGGAAGCCTCTCCTTCCTCCTTCTTCACTTTCTTCTTCATCCTCTTTCATTTCTCTTTTTCCCCACTTCACAAATCCTCCTCCCAAGTGAAGCACTCCACTCCGGCCATTGCCCGACCACCGACCACCGACCATTCTCTCTCCGACCGCCGGTCGCCAACCCACGTCGGCCACCCCACGCTGCAGCCGAGCTGTCCGGCCGACGCCGGCACCCCGCTGCAGTCCGTGCAGCACTCTGCTGCAGCCCGCGGCCACCCCCCTCTGCTGCACGCCAGCCACCCCCGTGCGTCCGCCACCCCGCTGCAGCCCGCGACCACCCCAGCTGCAGCCATGCGTCCCCCGCTTCCCGCTCCAGTCCCGCCGGCACGTCTCCCTCCGCCGGCCAGAGCCGTCCGACCACCATCAACACCATTACCACCACCATCAACACCATCTCCATCACCACCTTAGCTTCTTTACCACCACCGTCGCCACCTTCTCCGGCCAACCGTCCCGCGGCGAGGTCGATTCTCCTCTCCCTCTCTCGTTTAAAATTTCAGATTATTACATATCATATTTAAGGGGTTGTTGTTTATATATATGGAAATAAGATTGTTAGCTAGGGTTTTGGGTTTATATATGTGGATGTATAGTGTAAGGTGGTAAAGGAAATATGAGATTGATATATACAAATATTATTTTGAATGAGGATTATATATATACATATGGACTTATGATATCTAGGGTTGTGTTGCAATGTGGATGATATACATGATTAGTATGGGTTTATATCGAGCTATGTGTTTAAGGTTTACATTGGTTGAGATAAAATGAGAATTTATGTGAATGTGGAATTTAAATGACTTGAGGATGGGTTTAATGAGGTTGACATGGTTTAATATTTATGTAGTATAGTGAGCATGTACCTTGTATTATAAAGTTGGTTTTGGATGTTAAAATTAGTGGAAATGAGGGGAATACAACTATTGAGAAAATAAATACGATATTGGGCATGTGACGATGATTGAATAGGGTGATCAAAGACTTGGGGATTCGACTTGTAGTATGTCGGAGAAATGTATTTGTGTTAAGGTGCATTGTGGATTAGGAATATTTCCTACATGGAGTATTACAATTTAATCAAGTTATGGATTCGAAGAAAAGTGAGTGTTTGACCTTTAAATAAATAATCGGGGTCTATGGTACATGATGGAAATTGTAGATTTAATTATGGAGAATTAAATTAAGGAGAGTGTACAGATGACTAGTTGAATTACTGTATTGTACCGATAGTCAACGGTGGTCAACCCCCCTAGTGACTTATCCCTGTGAGTCGTATTTGAGACTGAGTCTGGGAGTAAATGTGTGTAGCACACCTGCCTGTCCTAAGTGGTTTATTGATTCTGGTTTGTATCTCTTCACTAGGTATTGCGGGACCTGAGGACTTGGACGCAGTACCCGATTTCCGTCATCAGCAGCCGCACGCAGGCAAGTGTACCTTGCCACCCTGTATTTCAGTTTACAGATATTTATTATTTCGTATGTACATCGTGCACGTAGTTATGTTGACGTTCGGTACTTCGCGTCCGGTTCACAGCCGGGTGAAGACGTACGTCGTAGCATCCTAGGAAGATTGTCGGATGATTCGTAGTATCTCGATATACGTACCTAAGTTTATCGATACCCCAGGACACACTCATACACTGTGATCGTGCCAGATTCCTGTATCCTGATACTGACATCATGACCAGAGGCTGGGACGACCTTAGGGTTGCGTCTGTTGAGTTATTTCCTTGTGTCGAGACTGTAGTTAGAGGTTCAGGTTCAACGCACAATCGTTGACCGCTTGGGATAGGGAAGACAGTTACTAGACGTTTGGGCTACTCTGCACGCGCTTATATATGTATATGTAGTGATCCTGTTTCATAGTGTAGTGATCCTGTTTCATAGTGTAGTGGTAACACCCGTGTGTCTCTGTGCTCGGAGCTACAGTACGACCCGTGTGTCTCTGTGTTCGGAGCTGCAGTTTTATTTTGGACAGCCCACGCGTCGAACATTGTTTTTAAACTGTGTCACACTAGTTGGTTATGATAGAGTACCCTGTCGTGCACTTGTACTTTCTGTTTACTTGGCATGCTATATTTCTGTACCTTGTTACGTCCCTCTGAGGACCTGGTTCCCTGCCAGTTTTGCAGCATAGACGATTATGGAGCACTTGGAGATACTGATGGAGTAGCATATCTTGCGAGCATGGTACCAGGTACTCACATTATATCTACCGGCATTATGGTTATTTTACATTGATTATTCATCTGCTGTTTTAGCCTAGTTTTGTAGACTCATACTTCTTCTCGAGTCTATTCGAGTTAGTGTGTTATTGGGCGGCCGACCTTAGCACATATAGCTCTTTCTTGTAGACTGATGTACATTGTGGATTGAGACATAGAGGTTTACATATATGAAAAATTCTAGATAGTGCCCTTTATATTACAGCTTATACGTATTCGAGTCAGACCAGAGTCTGGTCGAATGCGTAGCTGGCGTGTCACGTAATCCTGGTCCTACGTATTTTGGGACTGGGGCGTGACATATTTTTGTGGTGGCCCATGCAGGTCAGATTTAAATCGTCTTAGTCACCTGACTGTGCCAAGCGAGCCTGCAAATTAGGAATATATGTTATGATTGTTGAGTAGGATCTCAATCCATAATCGATTTTAAAACTCTTTGTATGTGATTATCGCCCTTGGACTTCCACTTAGCGTTCGTTCAATCTTCGTCAATATCGCTATCCTTGTTTCTCGTCCCCTATTGTTCGGGAAGACGAATGCTTGTGACTGATGACTTCCCTCCAGAAGAATATCGAAGACCAGAGACGGAAGACATAATTCGTATACCTTTCTCGGAGAAGACTGTTACCTTATCAGGATAGATTGATGGGTTCTTTGGATTCTAGATCTAGTAGAGAAGGTTGGTAAGAGAGTTGGACCCACTAGTACCCTACCCGTGCTTGAGGTAACAGTAATCTCGGAAGCACTGAGAGCTAGAAGGATTGTTGATCATGACCTAGAATGATTTATGGGAATGCATAGCCTGATGATAGAAACTAGTGGTTGGATATGATAGCAATATCGGGAATGATATTATGGACTAGAGGAGATAAAATTTCAAGCTCTCACTTGGAAGATGACGATCTAATACCAGAAGTTTTAGTATGTGCTTGGGCGACATCATTATTATAATTGCACTATGTGACCTGGACAGAGAAATAACGAAAAGAAGGAATTGAAGGAATAGAATTTTAGGGAAAACTTTGAGGAGAAGAGAATTATACATTAGGCAAGGAAATTTTTTCTTTTGAGGAATGATGTTGGAAACAGAACGGGAGAAATTATTTTTGAGGTTTAGTCTAGACTATGACCTTATCCTAGACATGGATTGATTGAGCCAATATCACGCGACGCGAGATTGTCGAAGCGATTACATTATTTATGACTACCAGATTACCCTGAGTTTGAGATACTTCAGGGAGCCCGGGAGCATGGTGCCCCTCTACCATAGAGACACACATTGCAGAAGGTGAACCAGTGTACCCCGTATTATATCAGGGTTTGAGGATGTGTTTCTAGAGAATTTCTCAGGCCTGCCACATGACAGAAAGAGTTGTTACATAGTTGACTCCAAGAGCCGAGACAGTTATTTTCCCGTCTTCAAAGTAGCACCGATAGAGTTGGTTGAGTTGAAGGTCCATCGTGGAGGATCTCTTAGACAAGGGCTTCGATCGGGCTAGTATTTTTCATGGGGAGCAACCATCTTATTGTACCAAAGAAGGACGGGACGATACGTTGCATAACGATTACAGGGTATTAAATGCCGTAGCAATAAAGAACAAGTACCCTTGCTACACATCGATGATTCATTGAATCAGCTAAGTGGCGCATATGTATTCTTGAAGGTCGATCTCAGATCAGGCTATCATCAGATCAAGGTACGGAGAGAAGACATTCCGAACACGGCGCTTCGGACGAAGTATGACCATTATGAGTTTCTAGTCATGCCGTTTGGTTTAACCAACGCGCCAGCAGTATTCATGTGTTTGATGATACATGTTTTCCACCAGTACTTAGATAAGTTCGTGGTGGTATTTATAGACGATATCCTGATATATTCCAAGAGCCAGGAGGAGCATGAGAGACATCTCAGGATTGTGTTGGAGACGCTGAGACATGAGAGGCTGTACGCCAAACTCAGCAAATGTGAGTTTTGCTTGGATATAGTACCATTTCTGGGACACATAATCACCGGAGATGGACTATCAGTTGATCCGGAGAAGATAGCTGCAGTAGAGACCTGGCCTACCCCTACATCAGTTACGGAGGTTAGGAGTTTCCTCGGACTTGCCGGATACTACCGGAGGTTCGTGGAAAACTTTTCGAGGATAGCTGCGCCTATGACGCGACTGACGCGTAAAGACGAAGAGTTTATCTGGACCGACGAGTGTCAGGCGGCTTTCGATGAGCTGAAGAAGCGTCTGACATCGGCACCGATTTTGACACTACCTTCCGGATCGGGAGGATTTGTAGTGTACAGTGATGCGTCAGGGAGCGGATTGGGATATGTATTGATGCAACACGGCAAGGTGATAGCCTACGCATCGAGACAGTTGAGAGTTTATGAGAAGAACTATCCGACGCACGACTTGGAGCTAGCTGCGGTGATATTTGCACTAAAGCTATGGAGATGTTACCTTTATGGTGAGCGTGTTGAGATTTATACAGACCATAAAAGTCTGAAGTACGTCTACATGCAGAAGGAGCTCAATATGAGGCAGAGACATTGGCTAGAGTTGATGACAGATTATGACATTGAGCTACAGTACCACCCTGGCAAGGCGAACGTCGTAGCAGATGCCTTAAGCAGGAAGCCCATGGCATACTTTTTGACGGCACAGCGACAGTTGCTAGAGGATCTCCAGAAGCTTGGAATAGAGATCATACTGCCAGGCATGGATGGACAGATGGCCAGTCTTGAGGTTCAGTCTACTTTGATTGAGAGGATCAAGGCAGCTTTGCCTACAGATGCGAGATTTCGGCGTCTGCGAGAGAGGACAGAAGCCGGCCTGCAGATGGGACTCAGGATTCATGAAGACGGAACGCTGAGGTGCGGAGATCGCCTATATGTTCCGAGTGGCGAACTACGCCAAGAGTTGATGACCGAGGCTCATAGCTCGATTTATTCCATTCATCCCGGGGGTACGAAGATGTACCGAGACTTGAGACAGCATTTCTGGTGGCATGGGATGAAGAGGGAAATTGCAAGATTTGTGGCAAAGTATTTAGTCTGTCAGCAAGTCAAGGCTGAACATCAGAGGACTGCAGGATTATTGCAGCCACTCCCCATTCCCGAGTGGAAGTGGGAACACATTACCATGGACTTCGTCACAGGATTTCCGCGAAGCCCTAGCGGAAAGGATGCAGTTTGGGTTGTCGTAGACAGACTCACCAAGTCTGCACATTTCTTGCCCTTCAGAGTTGGGCAATCCACAGAGATACTAGTTGACATATATATGAGGCAGATAGTACGATTACATAGAGTGCCTGTCAGCATCGTATCGGATCGTGATTCCAGATTCACGTCACATTTTTGGCGGAGTATGCAGGAGAGCCTAGGAACTCGTCTCAAGTTCAGCACTACGTATCATCCACAGACTGATGGACAGTCAGAGCGCACGATACAGATATTAGAGGATATGTTGCGAGCGTGCATGATTGATTTTGGAGGATCTTGGGAGGACCATCTATACTTGGTGGAATTCTCCTACAATAACAGTTACCAGGCCAGCATACAGATGGCACCCTATGAGGCACTGTACGGCAGGAAATATAGGTCGCCAGTTTGTTGGAGTGACATGGGAGAGCGTCAGATACTTGGTCCAGAATTGGTGACACAGACAGTTGAGAAGGTCAAGCAGATTCGGAGTCACCTGCGCGCAGCACAGGACAGACAAAAACACTGGATAGATGCGCACCGCATACCATTGGAGTTCAAGGAGGGTGACCACGTATTTTTGAGGATATCGCCCACTCGTGGTACCATCAGATTCAGAGGCAGAGGCAAGCAGAGTCCGAGGTATATCGGACCTTTTGACATTCTGGAACGAGTTGGCGAAGTGGCTTACCGTCTTGCATTACCTCCATCATTAGAGGGAGCACATGACGTATTTTACGTATCGTAACTGAGAAGATATGTCGCAGACCCTAGCCACGTACTTGATCATTCGGAGATTACAGTCGGGCCCAGCCTGTCTTACGTAGAGCAGCCAGTTGAGATTCTCGATCGCAGCGAGAAGACTTTGAGGGGACAGACGATTCGACTGGTCAGAGTGGCATAGAAGCACCATTCGCCAGGCGAGTCTACTTGGGAGCGCGAGGATTCTATTCAGCAGCGATTCTCGTACTTATTTGAGGAGCAAGGTACGAATTTACGTACGGTAATTTAATTACTAGTTATTTTAAATTCTGTTAGATATTATCGTACTTTACTTTTAATTTCGGGGACAAAATTTTTCTAAGTTGGGAAGAATGTGTTCCCCTCAATTTATTCTGTAGATAGTTAGAGTGGACCAGGAAAAATTTTGATAGAAGATATTGAGGTTTAGAGTAGAGGATATTTACCTGGAATTTTAATCCAATTAATTTAAACCATTGGCACACCCTATCTTTGTCAAATTATTTGGAGCCCATTATCAGCCCATAAATTATGTACAATTATTGTACTTCCGACTCAACTCGCCAAATTAGGCACTAGACTTTTTTGACTGTTAAAATCAACTTTTGTGTGCTCTAAATTAATTGCGCAACATTCCGAAAATCGTAACCCATATTTAATTCCGTGTCGGACACCTGTGTCGTTACCCTCGATTTTGGGGTACCAACTTAACCCGTTGAGCCGGACCAACTAAAGGGTCCAAGACTGACTCCAAGCCCCCACCATTTTTGGCCTTTGCGTCATTTCCAGATTTTGACCCCGCGGGCCCCAATTAAATTAAATTCGCGGGACGCGTTATCTCTATTTAAATCAGAATTTACCAACTTTATAAATTTTATTTTTATCCTAAATTAATCCCAATGCCCTTCAAATTAGACCCGCACCTAATGCGCAACACCCCCTCACCATAACAATTTTTAAATATATTTTTCTCCGTAATTTTTCCGTTATTTCATGTGTCCATGCAAATTTTCGAATTTACGGGGGCTTATTTACAATTATTAAATTGTTGGCAACATCCCATTGGTCATGATTAATTGAGAGGGTCCCAAAATAGGGTCCCAATCTCAATTCCCTCATTCCTCATGAAGAAACCCTTCTTATCCATATTAAATCACAACCACCCATTCTACATAGGATGATCACAACCACTCATTCAAACCTACACACTCCCCTATAAAGTGACTCTCACACTCTACCCTCAATGAAACCAACCGGCCCTAATCCCAAAAATCTCTCTCTCTCCTCCTTCATTCATTTCCTCCATGCAAAGGAAGCCTCTCCTTCCTCCTTCTTCACTTTCTTCTTCACCCTCTTTCATTTCTCTTTTTCCCCACTTCACAAATCCTCCTCCCAAGTGAAGCACTCCACTCCGGCCATTGCCCGACCATCGACCATTCTCTCTCCGACCGTCGGCAGCCAACCCACGCCGGCCACCCCACGCTGCAGCCGAGCTGTCCGGCCGACGCTGGCACCCCGCTGCAGTCCGTGCAGCACTCTGCTGCAGCCCGCGGCCACCCCCCTCTGCTGCACGCCAGCCACCCCCGTGCGTCCGCCACCCCGCTGCAGCCCGCGACCACCCCAGCTGCAGCCATGCGTCCCCCGCTTCCCGCTCCAGTCCCGCCGGCACGTCTCCCTCCGCCGGCCAGAGCCGTCCGACCACCATCAACACCATTACCACCACCATCAACACCATTACCACCACCACCTTAGCTTCTTCACCACCACCGTCGCCACCTTCTCCGGCCAACCGTCCCGCGGCGAGATCGATTCTCCTCTCCCTCTCTCGTTTAAAATTTCAGATTATTACATATCATATTTAAGGGGTTGTTGTTTATATATATGGAAATAAGATTGTTAGCTAGGGTTTTGGGTTTATATATGTGGATGTATAGTGTAAGGTGGTAAATGAAATATGAGATTGATATATACAAATATTATTTTGAATGAGGATTATATATATACATATGGACTTATGATATCTAGGGTTGTGTTGCAATGTGGATGATATACATGATTAGTGTGGGTTTATATCGAGGTATGTGTTTAAGGTTTACATTGGTTGAGATAAAATGAGAATTTATGTGAATGTGGAATTTAAATGACTTGAGGATGGGTTTAATGAGGTTGACATGGTTTAATATTTATGTAGTATAGTGAGCATGTACCTTGTATTATAAAGTTGGTTTTGGATGTTGAAATTAGTGGAAATGAGGGGAATACAACTAGTGAGAAAATAAATACGATATTGGGCATGTGACGATGATTGAATAGGGTGATCAAAGACTTGGGGATTCGACTTGTAGTATGTCG
Source organism: Iris macrosiphon (assembly GCA_036927795.1). NCBI lineage: Eukaryota > Viridiplantae > Streptophyta > Magnoliopsida > Asparagales > Iridaceae > Iris > Iris macrosiphon. Next base: position 19,607,761 of record JAYESA010000015.1, on the reverse strand, counting down.
GAGAAATGTATTTGTGTTAAGGTGCATTGTGGATTAGGAATATTTCCTACATGGAGTATTACAATTTAATCAAGTTATGGATTCGAGGAAAAGTGAGTGTTTGACCTTTAAAGAAATAATCGGGGTCTATGGTACATGATGGAAATTGTAGATTTAATTATGGAGAATTAAATTGAGGAGAGTGTACAGATGACTAGTTGAATTGCTTTATTGTACCGATAGTCAACAGTAGTCAACCCCCTAGTGACTTGTCCCTGTGAGTCGTATTTGAGACTGAGTCTGGGAGTAGATGTGTGTAGCACACATGCCTGTCCTAAGTGGTTTATTGATTCTGGTTTGTATCTCTTCACTAGGTATTGCGGGACCTGAGGACTTGGATGCAGTACCCGATCCCCGTCATCAGCAGCCGTACGCAGGCAAGTGTACCTTGCCATCCTGTATTTTAGTTTACAGATATTTATTGTTTCGTATGTACATCGTGCACGTAGTTATGTTGACGTTCGGTACTTCGCGTCCGGTTCACAGCCGGGTGAAGACGTACGTCGTAGCATCCTAGGAAGATTGTCGGATGATTCGTAGTATCTCGATATACGTACCTAAGTTTATCGATACCCCAGGACACACTCATACACTGTGATCGTGCCAGATTCCTGTATCCTGATACTGACATCATGACCAGAGGCTGGGACGACCTTAGGGTTGCGTTTGTTGAGTTATTTCCTTGTGTCGAGACTGTAGTTAGAGGTTCAGGTTCAACGCACAATCGTTGACCGCTTGGGATGGGAAAGACAGTTACTAGACGTTTGGGCTACTCTACACGCGCTTATATATGTATATGTAGTGATCCTGTTTCCTAGTGTAATGATCCTGTTTCATAGTGTAGTGGTAACACCCGTGTGTCTCTGTGCTCAGAGCTACGGTACGACCCGTGTGTCTCTGTGTTCGGAGCTGCAGTTTTATTTTGGACAGCCCACGTGTCGAACATTGTCTTTAAACTGTGTCACATTAGTTGGTTATGATAGAGTACCCTGTCATGCACTTGTACTTTCTGTTTACTTGGCATGCTATATTTCTGTACCTTGTTACGTCCCTCTGAGGACCTGGTTCCCTGCCAGTTTTGCAGCATAGACGATTACGAAGCACTTGGAGATACTGATGGAGTGGCATATCTTGCGAGCATGGTACCAGGTACTCACATTATATCTACCGGCATTATGGTTATTTTACATTGATTATTCATCTGCTGTTTTAGCCTAGTTTTGTAGACTCATACTTCTTCTCGAGTCTATTCGAGTTAGTGTGTTATTGGGCGGCTGACCTTAGCACATATAGCTCTTTCTTGTAGATTGATGTACATTGTGGATTGAGACATAGAGGTTTACATATATGGAAAATTCTAGATAGTGCCCTTTATATTACAGCTTATACGTATTCGAGTCAGACCAGAGTCTGGTCGAATGCGTAGCTGGCGTGTCACGTAATCCTGGTCCTATATATTTTGGGACTGGGGCGTGACACAAAATCTTGACAGTCCTAGTTTTGATCACCTGTCTTTGCACATATATATAAAAGTGACAAAACAAAACCAATCAAAAGTAGGACTGTCAAGATTTTGATAGTCTCAATATCCATTAGGACTGTCGAAATCTTGACAGTCATAGTTTTAATCCCCTGTCTTTGCACAAATATATAAAAGTGCCTGAACAACCCAACTCAAAACTAGGACTGTCAGGATTTTGACAGTCTCAATATCTATTAGGACTGTTAAAATCTTGACAGTCTCAATATCCATTAGGACTTTCAAAATCTTGACAGTCCTAGTTTTAATCCCCTGTCTTTGCACATATATATAAAAGTGCCTGAACAACCCAACTCAAAACTAGGACTGTCAGGATTTTGACAGTCTCAATATCCATTAGGACTGTCAAAATCTTGACAGTCCTAGTTTTAATCTCCTGTCTTTGCACATATATATAAAAATGCTCGAACAACCCAACTCAAAACCAGGACTATCAGGATTTTGACAGTCCCATTAGCTATTAGGACTGTCAAAATCTTGACAGTCCTAGTTTTGATCCCCGGTCTTTGCACATATATATAAAAGTGTTCGAACAACGCAACTCAAAACTAGGATTGTCAGGATTTTGACAGTCTCAATATCCATTAAGACTGTCGAAATCTTGACATTCCTAGTTTTAATCCCCTGCCTTTGCACATATATATAAAAGTGCCTGAATAACCCAAATCAAAACTAAGACTTTCAGGATTTTGACAGTCTCAATATCCATTAGGACTGTCAAAATCTTGACAGTCCTAGTTTTAATTTCCTGTTGTAAACTCTCTCACCCAAAATAGATATTTTGTGTATATTTTATATTATTATATTTATTATATATGTTGAATTTATTTAAAATATGCTCTTAGTTAATTAGAAAATAAATTTCTTGATATATTTACTTATATAAACATTCATTTAGAATTAATTTAGGTTATTTTAGATTTTTGGGGATTTTTCTAGAATTTTTGGTAATTAAAACTTAGAAAACATAAATTTCTAGGACTTCTATGACCATACTTGCATGTCGTTCCTACCAAATATTTATTTTAATTTAAAATATTTAATTATATTTTTTTTGTAATTTATTTAGAATTTTAAGAAATTTATTTAGATTTTAAAATTATTTAGGATTTATTTGGATATATATAGTCTTAATATTAGATAGATACTAATTTAGTGTTAATAGATATTAATAATATTTTATAAATTATTTGTATTATCTTTAATTATATTTAAGATTATAAATTATTGAGATAAATTCAAACTCTATTTTAAATTAATTCAAATCCTGAACCTACTAGGAAATCAACTTCATGCATATCCTATCCTTATTTAAATTCATCATAATCCTATCCAAATTAATCAATCCTAGTCGTATTTAATTAAGTAGTGTCCACCATTATAAATTCCTCATCCTTCATTTTTTTTTTCCCAAATTCCTCTCTTTTTTGTCCAAAAATAGTCAAAATTCGTCATAAATTAAGCCTCATTTTCTACTAGTTATGACGAATTAAAAAGACGATATCTCCTAGCTCCGGACTCCAAACACGCTCCATTTTTTTTGTTAGAACGATAATGAGGTTAGCTTTCTGTTAATATAAATTGTTTTTTTCTAAATTATTAGTATTAAATTCTGTAAAATTCGTAGAGCACAGCATGTCCGAAAATAGACGTATTTTGATGTTTTCGTGATTTCGGGAGAACCAGGAATCAGAATCATGAACCGTTTAAAGTTTCGAAAAGCTAATGTCGAGATCATCGACATATATTTTTCCTAGAATTTATTACAAAGTATTTACATACTGTTAATTCTGTAGAACTTCTAGGTTAGAATTTAACCATCAGTGCACAATACAAAATTTGTATGTGCCATAATTCCCAAACGAATTTGAATTCAGACGAGCTATAAATTCCAGTATATTTTTTATGCTGAAATCTACAGGAAATCATGCATGAAAGTCGAGTTTGTATTGGTTGACTTTTTGGTCAACAGATCGCCTCGATTTGCGTGCCATGAGTCTCGAGTTGATAAAATTCAGTTTCTTTGGACAAAATTTAGGAATTAACATAAAAATCAGAATAATAAGATTAAAATAGGATTTTAGAGTAATTATTTTAGAATTAAATAAATTAAAATAAATTAATGGTTATATTATTATATAGTTATATGAATATATATGTAAGTAAATGCTAATTGATAATTATGACTAAATATTCAGACTGTATGACCCTAGGACATTATGGACTATCCCATGTTGACCCTAAGAACTTGTGAATTTGTCTGCCTTGCGTACACTAACGTACTGGCATAGACACCTGTCAGTTGACTGACTGATTTCGTACAGTACTTGAAGACGCGACACCCGCGTAATTCAATGCATAATTGACCGTGTTAGATGACTAGTGTTACCCCTAGTATACCCCCTGATTCTAGTGTAAATGTGGTTGAGTATGTGCTAGTGTAATGACTAATGATTCTATTATATTATATTTATGTGTACATAGGATATTTGATTGTTCTGCGCGATTTCTGGAGCAGGTTATTGGTACACTGCAGCTTCCTTGCCAGGCAAGTATACCTTGCCATTGTACTGTTATTTATATTTCATATGTTGCATGCATCTTTATTTTCTTTCTTTAGTTCATATATTTTAACTGTTATATAAAATGCGCGCGACGGTGACGTCGCGATATATTTTTATTTATGTATTGCATTGACCTTGTTTATGAGACTACCCCATTATCATGTAGCATCATTAGATTTCATTTGACTGTGACACATATTTTTACATGAGTTGTGAGTCTCATATAGATCACGGACGCACGTATTGACTGATCATCGGTACGTGTGGGACGTGCGTTAGGAATAACTGCTGTTAGAAACTTTGCATGCTAGAAGACTTAGCAGTTATTAGAGGTCTATGGACATAGTCTATTGTAGTACGGTGGTCCCATCCTTGTCCTTGTTTGGTTGCAGGATTGGGCTAGGGTACTAAGGATAGGCTATGGACCAAATCGTGTCATGGATGTGACATGCTTAGAGCATTGGGAGGGGAGAACAACAAGTACCGCATTTGGGCTCTTTTGCACTTTTCTTGTGTAACCCGTATGCTCCGCCGGAGATACGCGGTCATGATGACCCCTATATATTATCATGGCGGGCCTCCGGTGTTCGAAAGATGCCGTGCCTTTGTAGGCCCCTGGATCTCCAAGAGAACTATGCCAATCCCATTTATGGCCAGATAGCCCACTTGTTAGAAAGTTGTTCTTAACTGCATTCACTTTAGACGGTTAGGCGACCCATTGGATATTTATTTTAGTACTTTATTGGCATGTGTTTAAGTATCTTGTTATGTCCCTCTGAGGACCTGGTCCGCTGCCAGGTGTACCTGTTCTTGAGTATTTGCAGGAGCACAGATTTGGAAGGATATAGATGCTTCGTGGATATCTTCCCTTTGAGCCATGATTGGTAGCGGGTACTTATATTGTTTGAGTGAGTTGTACTTATATTGTATTTACTTTTCCTATTTGAGTTGGTAGTGGATTTGTTTTCATCCAACTATCATCCTTAGATACTTCTTATTGAGATCTAGTTTTATAGATACTGTTTATTTATCTCTATATGATTTTGGTGGATGAGATTTAGATTTTACCCTGTGACTTGTATTACAGTTATACCACTTGTGGATTTGATATTCATATTACAGCGTACGTGTGGATTTGGTTTCCATATATTGGAGTTGCCATATCCATGCGGCTGGCATGCTTACGTGTCCTAGTCCTACGTATTTTGGGACTGGGGCGTGACATATTTTTGTGGTGGCCCATGCAGGTCGAGTGTATATTGTCTCGGTTACGTTACTGTACCGAACAAGCCTGCACCTAGGACTAGAGTATAGGATCTCATCCACATTGACTATGATTCATCTTCCTCCTATCTGTTCTATTTGAACAATTGCATCCTGCTTGATTCATGTACTTCCCTAATAGTTCTTTGAGAATAGCCTTCTGCTAGAATATAGGAACCCCTATTATTAGGATGATAATTATGGTAGCACACCTATTAAGAATACAACGAGGATATAGACACACCACTAAGTTTAGAATATCTAGTAAACCCTAGAACTCCTCATCTTTAGATTGGTATACCATTACCTCTTGATGTATTAAGAAGACTTGAGTAGTATAGACACTACTAGAGATAGTTAAAAGTTTTACCATAATGTCTGACCCTAGTATTGAGGAACCAATGGAGAACCAATATTGAACATTAGGACTGAACCTAACCTTCATAACTGGATAGTATTAGAGAACTATAAAACTTATGTCATTGTCTTATTATTAGTAGACAAGTACCCTAGAAAGCCAAGAGCAATGCATAGAATATTTCCCTAATCATACCTCAAACATAGTAGCTAGCGTACCACTTCCCTTTAGAAACCATGATGCTATCTATAGGCCCTATTTTAAATTTTACGTCTTGTTTCTCTGAAACCCTAGCGCTCACCACTCGCGCGACGACTAAATTATGATCTTCTTTTCTCCATCTTTCAATTCATGCCAATCTGACGCTTCTGATTTTAGACCAAGCAATTATATTCTATGATAGGATATATGGTTTGCTAAAGTGATAGTTGTAATCTTGAATTTTGAATTTTGAATTGTGTGCCTTGTAGTTAGAACCTGATAGTTAAATTGTTCAATTAGATTGTGATGATTATCCCTAGTTGTAGACCATGTAATTTGTACCCTCACCCCGATACACGTTAGACCCCTCCCCTTTAACGGCCAGTAACTCTTCTATCCTTACCATTGACACTTGCTTGTAAGTGCTATGACTAAGACTTAGGATGACCATTATCTACATAAAAAGGATACCCTAATCAATACCAAGATTTTTTCTCATATACCCTAATAAAGAGTTTCTGTTTTATTTACATGTGCAAGATTATTTTGTAGGACCCTCTTAAGACTGTCACAGTATTAGTTTAATTATTATAAGTTGGGTAGTATGCCTCACAACCTAGTATCACATAGTCCACTTGACCCATCGAGGTAGTGTAACTAAATGACATTAATTTTATGCTAGCACTAGACGACAGTGTTTATTCAGACGGTGGAATTTAGAGGCCCATGCCCTATTTGGTTGACTAGCAACTTAGACAAGGAGGTTGTATGATAACCATAGAGATTGTAGAATCTTTGTTATTATTGCTTATTCTGTTTTGTTTTTTTTGTAAACCTGAATTAATTTGTACCTCCTTTCATCATCATCTAGCGTACTTATATTGCTGTACTACCTTGACTTATGCTGCTATTTTATAGCCTAGTTTTTGTAAGCTTATTCCTCATCAAGCTTGTTCATGACATATGTATTAGTGGGTCGACACACTAATACATTTCAGAATCAGTGTGTTAAGGTCTGGCCAACCTTAGTGCGATTGATTCGCCCTTCGTAACGCTACTTTACGTGGATTGAGATATGTAGTGATTAGTAGACGAATATACTTGCCCTGGACATGTCTGACATATCGTGTCGGTTACATAACTATACTAATACGAGCATGCGAACAAAGGATTACCAGAATAGGATTTCAATCCATAACTGCTTGACGATTCTCATTTGAATTCTTTAAACGCCTTGATCCCGATACTTCTATTCTATTACCTCCCTTGAACTCTTTATTATTGATCTCCGTCTTCCCTTATTTCGGAAGAACGAAACCTCGTGCTTGGTATGAATTGATACACAGAGAGTACAAGATATACCCCATAGGCCAATCACATTATTTGGTAACTATCTTTTATAATTGATTAAGGGCATATCACATATGATATAGTTGGTGTTAAAGTTTTGAGGATTGAATGACATGAGAAAATAAATTGAGGAATATTTTTCTTAAGTGTAAGAGCCTTATGTGATAGATGGGTAAATTCTAAGTTGGGTAGAAATTGCAGTATTAAACTTGAGGGGAATTCTTTTAGATTGTGATCAAGTAGGATTAGATTGAGAGATTAAGTCCTTTTAAATTTGGAGAATTTTAAAAGAGGGATTAAGATAATGAGGATTTAATGAATTTTAAAAATCTTGATATTGAGGACCCAATATTTATACTTTGAGCACATGATTTAAATTTTGAATATTGAAGGATGAATCATCGATTTAAATTTTGAGAATAAATATAGAATTTTAGACTTGAACAATTGGTTAATTAGATTTAAATTTTACAATTTGATGATTTGAATTAAAAGTTTAATTTTGATTGTTGGGCCACCTATTTGAAATATTGAGGATGTAAATTGAGTTTAAATATTTAAATAGTACAAAATTCTTAAGTTAAGAATAGGAATAAGATTTGATTAGAATTGTTTATTGTTCAAAGTTTAGAGGAGATTATGATAGTTGGAAATTATGATATAAATTTTGATGTGGGATGTCATATAGACTTGAGTCAGATTTGGATGTTGATTATTTAAAAATTGAGAAGAGATTACGACAGGTTAAATTTTGATTTAAACAGTGGTTATATTAATTTTGAAGTGATCGCGGTAGATTCAAATAGATTTTGTTATTTAAATTTTTAGAAGATATTGCGATTGACATACCTTATGTACGAATGTGAAGGATTTAATAAATTATATCTTATTTTAATTTCGAGGACGAAATTGTTTTAAGTTGGGTAGATTGTAAACTCTCTCACCCAAAATAGGTATTTTGTGTATATTTTATATTATTATATTTATTATATATGTTGAATTTATTTAGAATATGCTCTTAGTTAATTAGAAAATAAATTTCTTGATATATTTACTTATATAAACATTCATTTAGAATTAATTTAGGTTATTTTAGATTTTTGGAGATTTTTCTAGAATTTTTGGTAATTAAAACTTAGAAAACATAAATTTCTAGGACTTCTATGACCATACTTGCATGTCGTTCCTACCAAATATTTATTTTAATTTAAAATATTTAATTATATTTTTTTTGTAATTTATTTAGAATTTTAAGAAATTTATTTAGATTTTAAAATTATTTAGGATTTATTTGGATATATATAGTCTTAATATTAGATAGATACTAATTTAGTGTTAATAGATATAATAAGATTTTATAAATTATTTGTATTATCTTTAATTATATTTAAGATTATAAATTATTGAGATAAATTCAAACTCTATTTTAAATTAATTCAAATCCTGAACCTACTAGGAAATCAACTTCATGCATATCCTATCCTTATTTAAATTCATCATAATCCTATCCAAATTAACCAATCCTAGTCGTATTTAATTAAGTAGTGTCCACCATTATAAATACCTCATCCTTCATTTTTTTTTTCCCCAAATTCCTCTCTTTTTCGTCCAAAAATAGTCAAAATTCATCATAAATTAAGCCTCATTTTCTACTAGTTATGACGAATTAAAAAGACGATATCTCCTAGCTCCGGACTCCAAACACGCTCCAGTTTTTTTTGTTAGAATGATAATGAGGTTAGATTTCTGTTAATATAAATTGTTTTTTTCTAAATTATTAGTATTAAATTCTGTAAAATTCGTAGAGCACAGCATGTCCGAAAATAGACGTATTTCGATGTTTTCGCGATTCCGGGAGAACCAGGAATCAGAATCATGAACCGTTTAAAGTTTCGGAAAGCTAATGTCGAGATCATCGACATATATTTTTCCCAGAATTTATTACAAAGTATTTACATACTGTTAATTCTGTAGAACTTCTAGGTTAGAATTTAACCATCAGTGCACAATACAAAATTTGTATGTGCCATAATTCCCAAACGAATTTGAATTCAGACGAGCCGTAAATTCCAGTATATTTTTTATGCTGAAATCTACAGGAAATCATGCATGAAAGTTGAGTTTGTATTGGTTGACTTTTTGGTCAACAGATCGCCTCGATTTGCGTGCCATGAGTCTCGAGTTGATAAAATTTAGTTTCTTTGGACAAAATTTAGGAATTAACATAAAAATCAGAATAATAAGATTAAAATAGGATTTTAGAGTAATTATTTTAGAATTAAATAAATTAAATAAATTAATGGTTATATTATTATATAGTTATATGAATATATATGTAAGTAAATGCTAATTGATAATTATGACTAAATATTCAGACTGTATGATCCTAGGACATCGTGGACTATCCCATGTTGACCCTAAGAACTTGTGAATTTGTCTGCCTTGCGTACACTAACGTACTGGCATAGACACCTGTCAGTTGACTGACTGATTTCGTACAGTACTTGAAGACGCGACACCCGCGTAATTCAATGCGTAATTGACCGTGTTAGATGACTAGTGTTACCCCTAGTATACCCCCTGATTCTAGTGTAAATGTGGTTGAGTATGTGCTAGTGTAATGACTAATGATTCTATTATATTATATTTATGTGTACATAGGATATTTGATTGTTCTGCACGATTTCTGGAGCAGGTTATTGGTACACTGCAGCTTCCTTGCCAAGCAAGTATACCTTGCCATTGTACTGTTATTTATATTCCATATGTTGCATGCATCTTTATTTTCTTTCTTTAGTTCATATATTTTAACTGTTATATAAAATGCGCGCGACGGTGACGTCGCGATATGTTTTTATTTATGTATTGCATTGACCTTGTTTATGAGACTATCCCATTATCATGTACCATCATTAGGTTTTATTTGACTGTGACACATATTTTTACATGAGTTGTGAGTCTCATATAGATCACGGACGCACGTATTGACTGATCATCGGTACGTGTAGGACGTGCGTTAGGAATAACTGCTGTTAGAAACTTTGCATGCTAGAAGACTTAGCAGTTATTAGAGGTCTATGGACATAGTCTATTGTAGTACGGTGGTCCCATCCTTGTCCTTGTTTGGTTGCAGGATTGGGCTAGGGTATTAAGGATAGGCTATGGACCAAATCGTGTCATGGATGTGACATGCTTAGAGCATTGGGAGGGGAGAACAACAAGTACCGCATTTGGGCTCCTTTGCACTTTTCTTGTGTAACCCGTACGCTCCGCCGGAGATACGCGGTCATGATGACCCCTATATATTATCATGGCGGGCCTCCGGTGTTCGAAAGACGCCGTGCCTTTGTAGGCCCCTGGATCTCCAAGAGAACTATGCCAATCTCATTTATGGCCAGATAGCCCACTTGTTAGAAAGTTGTTCTTAACTGCATTCACTTTAGACGGTTAGGCGACCCATTGGATATTTATTTCAGTACTTTATTGGCATGTATTTAAGTATCTTGTTATGTCCCTCTGAGGACCTGGTCCGCTGCCAGGTGTACCTGTTCTTGAGTATTTGCAGGAGCACAGATTTGGAAGGATATAGATGCTTCGTGGATATCTTCCCTTCGAGCCATGATTGGTAGCGGGTACTTATATTGTTTGAGTAAGTTATACTTATATTGTATTTACTTTTCCTATTTGAGTTGGTAGTGGATTTGTTTCCATCCAAATATCATCCTTAGATACTTCTTATTGAGATCTAGTTTTATAGATACTGTTTATTTATCTCTATATGATTTTGGTGGATGAGATTTAGATTTTACCATGTGACTTGTATTACAGTTATACCACTTGTGGATTTGATATTCATATTACAGCGTATGTGTGGATTTGGTTTCCATATATTGGAGTTGCCATATCCATGCGGCTGGCATGCTTACGTGTCCTAGTCCTACGTATTTTGGGACTGGGGCGTGACACCTGTCTTTGCATATATATATAAAAGTGCCTGAACAACCTAACTCAAAACTAAGACTGTCAGGATTTTGACAGTCCTATTAGCTACTATGACTGTCAAAATCTTGACAGTCCTAGTTTTGATCCCTTGTCTTTGCACATATATATAAAAGTGACTGAATATACCTACTTAAAACTAGGACTGTCAAGATTTTGGCAGTCCCATTAGCTATTAGGACTGTCAAAATCTTGACAGTCCTAGTTTTATTCCCCTGTCTTTGCACATATATATAAAAGTGGAAATTTCAAAGTTAAACAAAAATAACCAGTCAAAATTAGTCAAAACTAGGACAACCAACTTAAATAAAACATAACCAATCAAACTCGAAACACAAAGTTACAGCCAACTTCAAAGTTCAATATGTCAAGATTACAGCAAAAAAAACTCGAAACACAAACTGTAGTAAAGTTTCATATCAATTAAAACATGGCCTAAACTTTATGCCGCCTCTTTGTACGTTGCTCCCTATTTTCCAAAAAAAAAAAAATCTTCAGTGTTGTCGATGTGCTGTAGCTCCTCATTGATTTCCATATAATTCGCACCCTGGCAACTGACGAGACTTTTTTTTTCAACTTCTTCGCTTTCCTAGCCTATTAATGACAATTCATAAATTTTGTTAGGTTATAAACATTTACATATCTTCAAACTGAAAGTTGGTTGCCTCGCCATCTTAACCAATGCAGTATACATGACAGATTTGGTGGGGAGACCTGATGGTACACGCACAATATCGCCTCTGCGTTTGAACAACGTTGGTAGTCCGACACCAGCGTAGTAGGCGATGTAGTCGTCACTATATTTTGCCATATTAACTGCTGCTTGTCGTTCAATTTCTCTAATAACGTGACGTTGCCACTCAGTGAAGAAGTCCTAGACCCAGTTGAACGCCGCAGGAATATAGTTTAGGGGTTTTGTACCTCTCGGAGCACTTATCATTTTTAATGTGCGCTTCAAGACTGTTTGTACGTAGCCAAACTGACAGAGCACTCTATCAGGCATATAAGGCTCCTCGATTTCATGACAACTTATCAGACTGATATAAAGCGACTGGTTGTAATGGACGACTACTATGTCGCAATCATGATATGGATTCCAAACTATCTGTAACGCATAAAATTTAGCATAACGTAATTTAGCATAACATAATTTAGTAAATTATTACTAAACATAAAAAAATTAGGTCTCAATTCACCTCTTCTATCGTCATATCTTCAAGTGCATTCCGTAGGGCGGCCAATGTGTGTGGACGTTTGGCATATTCCTTAGTTGGCTTCCATCTACATATTCTAGGAAGGTGCTCGTCATACCCTCGGTTAAGTTTAGCCCGCTTCAGGGTTGAAAGTGCTCGTATATCCATGCCTTCACGTAACTAAGTTGAAAAAATTTAGTCAAAATTTACAACAAAATTCTCTATTATGTATACAAGTTGACAAAGATATATCTTTATATGGAGTAGAGTCTGGCATCCGGATATTATCTTGGAACCGACGCAGGATGCCACACCAAGCTGGCGGTAAATGTATGCTAGTATACCGGATATATCTTTATATGGAGTAGATTGTCCACTGGAGAGGGAAGCTAAGAAAGCAGCACGAGCACAGTCCCACGGAAGGTTGCGCTAACGCCGATTCAGAATGCTTGCCAAACTCTTGCGTCCAGTACCTCGATATTTGTCCACAATGTGGGTCAGTACTACCACATGTACTGGTGAGCGACCGTGGCCAAACTCACCTTAGAAATCTACACTAAGTAAGCAAGTGAAGGTAGCATTATTAGGTGATCTTTCTAGTTGTCTAGTTTTATTTTAACAATTCATGCAAGGAAACATAGACGATAGATAGCATATGCATATAATAATTCTTACCCACGGCCGAGCGGTTATCCCTGCAGCAGACACACAAGTTAGCCATAATTTGCATATGAATAACTTATGAATCAATCTAAGCATCAGGTGTTAGGTATGCAAGAAGATAAACCTAGCATGCGCCCTAACTATGTGATGGTCCATGGGTAGCCCATGATTAGCAGGGGGACCCAAGGTTCAGCTCTTCACTAGCACGCACATGTGTCAGCAGTTGTGACTCAAGGTTCAGCTCTTCACCAACACACACGAGTGCTAGCAGCTATGACATCATGGACTCTGTACAACACTAATAGACATATCGCCCCACTAGACCCCCAGCGGGCCGTATCCTAAGGGCGAAACAAAAATCTCTTCCGGACTGAGCGATTCCCAGTGCCCCAGGAACCGTTCGAGAGATAAGACCTTGTGCACAAGTTGTCCGAGACCAATACATGACATAAAATATCTAGCAGATATAATACTACAATGCACAGTTCTGAGCAACAAACACACAAATTCTATCTCCTTATTCCTATCTCACATATCACATTTGAAACATAGGGACTTGCCATAAATCAGGTTGTGCAGCATAGGAACGAAGAACATGCAACATAATTGATAGCAAAGTATAATTCTAATACTTTAAGCATGCAGTTCATATCGTTGGCTTATCTTTTTAGTGAGGCAACATTAAGTGAACTAGAGATTCTTTTATTAGGCGTGCAGACTAAAGGATTCATCGGAGGGCCTAAGCCACTTACCAAATGAATCGAACGAGAGGATGGGGAAGCATTATGCAACGTTCACTCTTTAGTTATGCGTCCTGAAAATGCAACAATACTTGGTTAGCATACTTCGATCTCTTTTCCTTACGATTCGAAAAGAACGCGCAAGCAAGAAAAGCGAAATCATGAAAACCAAGTCATTGAAAGCAACTCAAAACATAAAGCAACACAAAACCAAGAAGCAAAGCAACCAACGAAAACTCTTGGACTTATTTTAATAGAAGCCGTTCGATCAATTTGAAGGGTTCATTGCATTTTGTCCGTGTTGATTTGGCGATAAGGTTTTCCCGAGACTCGATTATCAACCGAGTCAAAGTAACAAGTGTTCCATAAGTAACGTTCGGAGTGGGGCATTACATACTACCCCACTGAGAAAAAGTTTTGTCCTCAAAACTTAAGAGATCAAGGAGGCGAAGATCAAGGCATCAAGAGGTCAAAGGAATCAGACTTACCAACATCGTGCCCACTAGTGTCGCGTTCTATATTCAGCTGATACACTCTAGCCCTTCTCGCCTGATCATTTTGTTCAATAGGTGGGCCTGGAGGGGTCTGAGTCTGATTCTCATTTGCTGCCAAGGCTTTAAGGATTGGGCAGTCATAGATCACATGATCTAGTTGTCCACATTTAAAGCACCCCTTAGTAACGTGACGACAAGACTCTTTGGTATGACCCAGACGACCATGGAAGCTGCACACTTTCCTGCGGTACTCATCTGCATCAGCCTTTTTCTCAATATCGACATTTTTCTCACCATTGTGGTATCTTTTAGCAGAAGGGTTTCGAGGAGCCAGTGCCTTTTTCGGAGCATTTCTTGGCATAAACTGCTCATTTTGCATGGCTGCCTCAAAAGCTTGGATGTAAGTTTACACTCTCGGTTCATAACATCCTTTCTCAGGTTATCGTTTAAGCCTCTTATGAACCGATGTGTATGGGCTCCTTCATTTGGAATCATTGAGCTCGCAAACTTAGCAAGTTTGGAGAATTCTGACTCATAGTCTTCGACAGACATGCTCCCTTCCTTAAGTTCGGTAAACTCATCTTCTTTCTTCTGTCTGACAGCTGGCATGAGATATTGTGCAAGGAATGCTTCCTTGAACATGTCCTAAGTGATCTTACCATCCTGCTGCTTGGTGGCGGGATCTGTTTTCTTTATTTTCTACCAGTCGTGTGCACGTAACCGCAACTGCATGTCTGCACACGCCACCCTCTTGTTCACAGGTATTGAAGCAAACTCAAACAAGCTCTTCATCTTTGCGATCCAGTCCATCACCTTATCCGGCGCAGTCCTGCCTTCAAACTCCGGAGGGTTCAACTTCAGAAACTCAGCACCTTTAAAGGTAAACTTCCTGGCCGTACGTAGAGGCTCGTTAGTTTTTGCTAAGCCTGCTCCCTGAGGCATGGTTGGGGAAGTCGCAGGTGTCATAACGTTTCCCGATGCACCACAGTGTGCTACTAGTGTTGTCACAATTTGAGTCAGAGATTCAAGATGCTGTTATTGTGCCAAGGCTCTAGCATTAGCCCATTGCTGCTGAGCTTCGAACCGTTCCTGTTGGGCTGCATGCCGATCATTTTGATTCTGAAACATAGCGATCAGCCTATCGATTTGATCATCGCTCATGCTTGCTGCGCGTGATGTCTCAGGGTTACCAGCACCTGTTTTAGTCATCTTGCTGCAAAAGAGAATAGCTTGCATTAGTCTCATAACATATTATGGACTTATTGTATGGGACGTTGGATTTTCATACTCTTAGGGACCTTTCATACTCTCGATTTACTTCTTATAGATTCGAAATCATTTTTGAAATTCGGGACTTTTGAAACCGTTTAAAAACTTATATCATTTTCGAAAACGATATTTGAAGAGGCCAAGGGCGTAAAGCCGTGCTCTGATACCACCTGTCGCGCCCTGGTCCCGTAAGGGCCGATCGTCCTCGCTTGGGCGCGATGTCGTGCAAGCCTAAGTTGCGCTTGCATCAGGCAACGTACCTGCACAAGACACAGGTTAGACAAAAATATACATATATAGGCACAGAGTAAAATGCAGAGAACCAAAGTTGAACACATTGATAGGAACACAAAATACTTTCTTTTATTGAATACTTGAAGATTTGGATTACAAAGTGCTTGCTTGGCTGAGTTATAAAATATGCCTTAGAAGGCTTACAACTCTTTTTACATTCCCAAAATTAGCCATAACGCCCATACATTACATCATTTTAGTAGGACCAAATGAACAAACATCTAGCAAAAGAAGAGATTGCCCACTGAAGAGGGAAGCTAAGGAAGCAGCACAAGCACAGTCCCACGGAAGGTTGCGCTAACGCCGATTCAGAATGCTTGCCAAACTCTCGCGTCCAGTACCTGGATATTTGCCCACAACGTGGGTCAGTACTACCATATGTACTAGTGAGCGACCGTGGCCAAACTCACCTTAGAAATCCACACTAAGTAAGCAAGTGAAGCTAGCATTATTAGGTGATATTTCTAGTTGTCTAGTTTTATTTTAACAATTCATGCAAGGAAACATAGACGATAGACAACATATGCATATGATAATTCTTACCCACGACCAAGCGGTTATCCCTGTAGCAGACACACAAGTTAGCCACAATTTACATATGAATAACTTATGAATCAATCTAGGTATCAGGTGTCACGCCCCGATCCCGAAAGGGTCAATCGTCCTCCTGGATCCTTCACGGAACCGATTCGTCCTCGCTGGGGCGTGATGCCGTACGAGCCTGGAGTTGCGCTCGTACAAGGCAAGAACTTGCAGTTATAGGAACCCACTTTGAAACACAATTTAGAAAACACATTCACAGATAATTGAACACAAGTGCAGGAAGGAAACATGCTTTTTTATTGATAATTCAGAGTAATTTACATAGAGTCTACATTGATGCGCCTTCTCGGCTACTTGAATTACATTAGAAAAGATAACTCAAAATGCAGGGCGCGCTCCATCAGATAGTCCCCGTCGTCCATACATTACGCCCTTGTATAGGTTGAAAGTCCAAGCCTCCAAAATGATCTGACTTCAACTATACTTCAAAATAGAGGTGCTCCTAACGCCTCTTCGTCTATCCACTAGCGTTGCACCGTCTGAGTGCCTGAAATAGTTGCCCACAACGTGGGTCAGTACTCAACTTGTACTGGTGAGCGGGATGAATCCCACTCGACTAAATCGACACTAGCTTATTAGGGGCGAGCATGCATTAAGATTACTTCTATAAAGAAGCAAGTGAATTCAATTCATATCAGTTGCATGTTTTGATAGAATGAAAATAACATCGAATCCAACCAGTACATCGGTTGCTTACTCAACCGATGCACGCCTTCCCTGCAATGAAACACAAGTATACTTACCATCTGCATAAGAAAATAATTAGCATGTATTCCATTCTTTACGGTCATTGGTGTGATCGACACCTTAGGGACATCTTTCCAAGCATTAGCGGCGCGCCCTATCAGCCCGGGTAGCAAGCCCTGCTGGAGGTCCCGCTAAGCATCGTGACTAGCACGAATCGAATATTTCCCTCCGGATCGATACGGTTCCAGTGCCCCGGAAAACCGTTTCGAGGAAATGCCAAACCTTGTGCACAAGTTGTCCCAGACCATGCAAATGCATGAATATTTCATATCTCATACAATGCATCGAATTTAACAGAAGAAGTAAAGCAGCAATATATATCTTATGCAACAGTTCATATTTTCCCAAAGCGGTGTTCCGATTTGATATCCCATGGATTCAAATTCTATCCGAGGCACCAGGCCGAAACCAACAACCAAATTCCCTTTCCAACCAACCCGAATTATAAGGTGTGCAAGCATATAGTAAAAATTAGTCTACAATTCCCATTGTTCCTTTCTTAGTGGCTGGCATGCATTGTGGCTAAGCATTTCCTAGGCGTCCAACCGGGCATCATCGAGTGAACGTTTGAAACATTAGAGATGTTGGCGTGAAGAAGTAGGAAAGAAGGGACCAAACCACTCACTGGTTAAGGAAAAAGTTGCTGAAACAAGGAATCCCGCCTAGCGACGATCAAACGTCAGTTACGCGGACCTGCAACAGCACGAGCACCGAGTTAGAATTCTTGCCTATCCTTCCTTGCCGAACTCCCCAAAATTCAAGCTCCAATCAATAAAACCAACAGCGAAAACCAAGCAACTCGAAAGCAACACCAAATCAAATCCCAAAGCGGCAATCAAGAAAACCAAGCAACCAAACACGAAAACTATTGGACTCGTTTCAATAGAGGCCTTTCCATGAGTTGGAAAGGATCATCGCATTTCGTCCGTGGCAATAAGATGCCGAAGATCTAAGCATACTCTGACGGACTAGCCACAAGCCCAATTATATAGTGCACATCCCGGTCGGATCGGGATTTGAGGCACTACATAATATACCACTAAGAAAAAGTTTCGTCCCGAAACTTAAGAACAAGGCCCTACCTCCGACTGAATGAACAACGAAGGATATTTCTCCTTCATCTCCGATTCTATCTCCCAGGTTGATTCCCCAACTGAATGGTTCCGCCACAGCACGCGAACCAAGGACATCGTACGGTTGCGAAGTACTTTTTCCTTACGATCCAGAATCTGCACCGGCTCTTCTGAGTATGATAAATCTGTGCGCAGTTCCAATTGTTCGAAGTTAACCACATGACTCGGGTCATGCACATACTTCCGAAGTTGAGAAACATGGAACACGTCATGCACTTCAGCCAAGGCGGGAGGTAGTGCAATCCGGTATGCCACAGCTGCCACTCATTCCAGAATCTCGAAGGGGCCGACAAACCTGGGACTCAGTTTGCCCTTCACGCCGAAACGCATCACCCCACGCATCGGCGTCACTTTCAAGAATACATGATCCCCGACCATGAACTCCAAAGGTCTACGATGAGCATCGGCATAACTTTTCTATCGGCTCTGCGCCGTGCGGAGTCTTTCTCGAATCAAGCGAACTTTCTCAACTGTCTGTTCTACCAGCTCTGGCCCGAGTACTTGCCGCTCGCCGACTTCGTCCCAACAAATTGGAGATCGACACTTGCGCCCATAAAGTGCTTCGTACGGTGCCATCTGGATGCTCGATTGGTAGCTGTTGTTGTACGCAAACTCCGCCAACGTGAGATGCATGTCCCAACTAGTCTTCAAATCGATTGCACACAGCCGTAACATATCTTCAAGTATCTGATTTGTCCTTTCCGTCTGGCCATCAGTCTGGGGGTGGTATGCAGTACTGAACTGTAGCTTGGTTCCCAAAGCAGACTGTAGGCTTGTCCAAAAGCGAGATAAGAAGCGTCCATCATGGTTAGAGACGATTGAGGCAGGCACTCCGTGTAATCGGACAATCTCGTCTATGTAAATCTGTGCTAACCGATCGACGCTCCAAGTAATTTTTATAGGAAGGAAGTGGGCTGATTTGGTCAAACGATCAACTATGACCCAAATCGCATCATGCCCCCGCGGCGTCTTCGAAAATCCCACAATAAAATCCATAGTGATTTTGTCCCATTTCCACTCAGGAATAGCGAGGTTCTGCAGCTCCCCGCCGGGCCTCTGATGTTCAGCTTTTACCTGTTGACAGGCCATGCACTGTGACACAAAGGTCGCCACATCCCGCTTCATACCTTGCCACCAGAAGGTTCTGCGTAAGTCCATATACATCTTAGTGCTCCCCGGATGCAAGGAATACTTCGTATAGTGTGCTTCCGCCATAATTTTCCTTCGGAGTTCTGGGTCGCTAGGAACACATATCCTTCCTTTCATTTGTAAGACCCCATCTTCGCCTGCCACAAAGTCAGACGTCTCCCCCGTCGAAATCAGTTTGCGTGCCTTCTCTAGAAACTGATCGCCCTCTTGAGCTGATTTGATTCTATCACGCAAGCTCGGTTCAATATGGAGTGATGCCAGCTGCACTCCTTGATGCTGAACCCGAAGCTTGATGCCCATCGCCTCAAGATCTCGAAGTAAATGGTTGTTTACTGATAACGAGCCCACGTACTTCCGACTCAGAGCATCAGCAACGACGTTTCCCTTGCCCGATGTGTAAGCGATCGTCAAATCATAGTCCTTAATCAGTTCTAGCCAACGCCGCTGTCGGAGGTTCAGTTCTCGTTGTGTGAATAGATACTTGAGGCTCTTGTGATCTGTGAAGATTTTGCAAGCAACACCATAAAGATAATGCCTCCACAACTTCAGTGCAAATACAATTGCCGCCAATTCCAAGTCGTGCGTCGGGTAGTTTTTCTCGTGCGGCTTCAGTTGCCTGGAGGCGTACGATATTACCTTATCCCTCTGCATGAGCACACATCCCAAACCAAGTCCTGAGGCGTCACTGTATATCTGAAACTCCTCTACCCCATCTGGAAGAGCAAGGATCGGAGCTGAAACAAGACGCTGCTTAAGTTCTTGAAAGCTGGCTTCGCAGTCATCACTCCATTTGTATACAATCGCTTTTTGAGTGAGGCGAGTCAAAGGCGAGGCCAGTTTAAAAAAATCCTTCACGAACCTACGGTAGTATCCCGCTAGGCCCAGAAAGCTTCGTACTTCGCTGGCTGATGTAGGTTGCTTCCAATCCACCACTGCCTCTATTTTCTTCGGGTCTACGGCGATGCCTTCTGCCGAGACAACATGACCTAGAAATGCCACGCTGTTCAACCAGAACTCACACTTGCTGAGCTTAGCGTACAACTGATGCTCTCGTAATGTCTGCAGCACGATCTTTAGGTGTTCCTTGTGTTCCGCCTCGTTCTTGGAATATATTAGAATGTCGTCGATGAACACGACCACAAACTTGTCTACGTACGGCCGAAACACGCGGTTCATCAGATCCATGAAAGCTGCAGGGGCGTTCGTCAAACCGAACGACATCACAAGAAATTTGTAGTGTCCGTATCGGGTCCTGAATGCAGATTTTTGAACATCATCTGATTTGATTTTCAATTGGTGATATCCTGACCTGAGATCAATTTTAGAGAAAACTGTTGCACCTTGCAGTTGATCAAACAAGTCATCTATTCTTGGCAATGGGTATTGGTTCCGCACGGTCACCTTATTTAGTTCTCGATAGTCGATACACAGCCGCATGGATCCATCCTTTTTCTTCACGAACAGCACCGGAGCACCCCACGGAGAAACGCTTGGACGAATGTATCCTCGGTCCAACAGATCTTGTAACTGAATCTTAAGTTCCTTCAGCTCTGCTGGGGCCATTCGATAAGGTGCCTTCGATATCGGTCGCGAATCCGGAAAAGTGTCAATACTGAATTCGATCTCACGATCTGGAGGCATTCCAGGCAGCTCGTCCGGGAAAACGTCGAGGAAATCTGCTATAATTTCAGCCTGAGCTGCATTTGTACTTTCCTGTCGGGTATCTCGAACAGAAGCTAAGTACCCTTCACAGCCCGAATGCAACATACGCCTAGCCGAAATTGCTGATATTATCATTGCCGTCTTCGGTGCAGCACTACACGAATAGTAAAAGTCTGCCTCGTCGGGTAGACGGAATACGACTCGCTTCTCCGCGTACTCAATTGTTGCATGACAAGCACCCAACCAATCCATCCCGAGAATAATATCGTAATCCTTAATGTCTAATACAATGACATCTAAGGAAAGCTTCCTGCCTCCGATACAAATATAACCATCCTTACAGATCGCATGGGCGGGCATGTCGACTCCCGAAGGTGTGCTCACGCAAAGATTCATATTTAAGGGAGTAGAAGCTAATTTATGCTCATTAGTAAAATTAGCAGATATGAAACTATGCGTAGCACCTGAATCGAATAAGACTCTAGCGGGCAATTCTCTGAAAAGTAGAGTACCTGTCACGACGGTTTCAGAGGCGGATGCATCATCCCGAGTCAGTGCATAGACTCGTCCTTGAGCACCCTGGCGTTGTGGATTCACTGGCACAGCATTGGCATCATTTGCTGGAGGCCCCCTGTTCTGATTCCAGTTGTTCCGGTTCCCGTGGTGCTGATTCCCATTGTTATGATTCCCATTGTTATGATTTCCATTGTTCCGATTTTCGTTGCCCTCCGGACAGTGAAAGTGTTTGTGGTCCAGACGGCCACATTTAAAACACCCTTTAGCTCGGCATTCAATCATTCGATGCCCTAATCTGCCGCACCTATGGCAGTGCAGTGCCTGGGGTGGACCCCTATTTTTCGATGTGTGCGGACGTTTTTGTGCTCCCTGCCCTCCCGTTTCCAGAGGTCGTTTGATGTTGTTGGTACGGGGGGTTTGCACATCGACCTTTGGGAGATTGCGCCCAAAGATCCGCTCGCTATTCAGGGCTGCTTCGTAGCATTCCCTGTATGTTTGGCACATCTGGTTGATGACGTCCCTACGCAAATCATCATTCAAACCCTTCTGGAAGCGATAGCACCACGCCTGCTGGTTAGGCAAGAAGTGCCCAGCAAACTTAGCCAGCTTAGCAAACACTGAGTCGTACTCATCAACAGACATACTTTCTTGCACCAGATTGCTGAAGTCATCTTCCTTCTGTTGACGCACGGCCCGGGGAATATATTGTTCAATGAAGGCAGATTTGAACATTTCCCAAGTAATTTTGCAGTTGGGATTGGCATCATAAATCCCTTGCTTAGTGGCTTCCCACCAATCATGCGCACGCAGTTCCAGCTGAACCGATGCACAGACAACTCGCTTGGATCCCCGGATGCCGACCAGATTGAAGAGTCCCTCCAGCTTAGCAATCCATCCCATTACCACGTCCGGTTTCGCTCGTCCGTTGAACGTTGGTGGATGCATCTTAGTGAACTCTGCGGCACGGCAGATGTTCCTTGCTGGATGCTGTGTTTCTTCGGACTCATCCTCTACCGCCACAGCCGGCGGTGCAGCAGGCGTCACCGTGGCTCCCCCGTTGTTGGGTACCAAGGATGCAATCAGTTGCATCATGGTATCCATCTGCTTTTGTTGAGCAGCCAACTGTGCCTGTTGAGAAATGGCTTGTTGTTGCTGCACCTCCATGAGATGCATAAGCCGTTCGGACATATCCATTGAACCCGCTCCTCCGGATTCTCCAGAACTTGTCGGATCGTTCTGGACGGGCTGAGCACTGCTTGCAGCGGCAGTATTTTTCTTAGCCATTGCTACAAAAGAGAGTAGCTTGTTAACACCTCACAAACGATAGATTTTTGTATCTATGGGCTCATTGTATAGGCGACTCATCTCATGCAGCGGACACCGAATGCAACTCAACCGAGAGGCGCATCAAACTCCTTTATAATCTTTTGAAATCCCAAGGATGTAAAGCCTAAGCTCTGATACCAATATGTCACGCCCCGATCCCGAAAGGGTCAATCGTCCTCGCTGGATCCTTCACGGAACCGATTCGTCCTCGCTGGGGCGTGATGCCGTACGAGCCTGGAATTGCGCTCGTACAAGGCAAGAACTTGCAGTTATAGGAACCCACTTTGAAACACAATTTAGAAAACACATTCACAGATAATTGAACACAAGTGCAGGAAGGAAACATGCTTTTTCATTGATAATTCAGAGTAATTTACATAGAGTCTACATTGATGCGCCTTCTCGGCTACTTGAATTACATTAGAAAAGATAACTCAAAATGCAGGGCGCGCTCCATCAGATAGTCCCCGTCGTCCATACATTACGCCCTTGTATAGGTTGAAAGTCCAAGCCTCCAAAATGATCTGACTTCAACTATACTTCAAAATAGAGGTGCTCCTAACGTCTCTTCGTCTATCCACTAGCGTTGCACCGTCTGAGTGCCTGAAATAGTTGCCCACAACGTGGGTCAGTACTCAACTTGTACTGGTGAGCGGGATGAATCCCACTCGACTAAATCGACACTAGCTTATTAGGGGCGAGCATGCATTAAGATTACTTCTATAAAGAAGCAAGTGAATTCAATTCATATCAGTTGCATGTTTTGATAGAATGAAAATAACATCGAATCCAACCAGTACATCGGTTGCTTACTCAACCGATGCACGCCTTCCCTGCAATGAAACACAAGTATACTTACCATCTGCATAAGACAATAATTAGCATGTATTCCATTCTTTACGGTCATTGGTGTGATCGACACCTTAGGGACATCTTTCCAAGCATTAGCGGCGCGCCCTATCAGCCCGGGTAGCAAGCCCTGCTGGAGGTCCCGCTAAGCATCGTGACTAGCACGAATCGAATATTTCCCTCTGGATCGATACGGTTCCAGTGCCCCGGAAAACCGTTTCGAGGAAATGCCAAACCTTGTGCACAAGTTGTCCCAGACCATGCAAATGCATGAATATTTCATATCTCATACAATGCATCGAATTTAACAGAAGAAGTAAAGCAGCAATATATATCTTATGCAACAGTTCATATTTTCCCAAAGCGGTGTTCCGATTTGATATTCCATGGATTCAAATTCTATCCGAGGCACCAGGCCGAAACCAACAACCAAATTCCCTTTCCAACCAACCCGAATTATAAGGTGTGCAAGCATATAGTAAAAATTAGTCTACAATTCCCATTGTTCCTTTCTTAGTGGCTGGCATGCATTGTGGCTAAGCATTTCCTAGGCGTCCAACCGGGCATCATCGAGTGAACGTTTGAAACATTAGAGATGTTGGCGTGAAGAAGTAGGAAAGAAGGGACCAAACCACTCACTGGTTAAGGGAAAAGTTGCTGAAACAAGGAATCCCGCCTAGCGACGATCAAACGTCAGTTACGCGGACCTGCAACAGCACGAGCACCGAGTTAGAATTCTTGCCTATCCTTCCTTGCCGAACTCCCCAAAATTCAAGCTCCAATCAATAAAACCAACAGCGAAAACCAAGCAACTCGAAAGCAACACCAAATCAAATCCCAAAGCGGCAATCAAGAAAACCAAGCAACCAAACACGAAAACTATTGGACTCGTTTCAATAGAGGCCTTTCCATGAGTTGGAAAGGATCATCGCATTTCGTCCGTGGCAATAAGATGCCGAAGATCTAAGCATACTCTGACGGACTAGCCACAAGCCCAATTATATAGTGCACATCCCGGTCGGATCGGGATTTGAGGCACTTCATCAGGTGTTAGGTATGCAAGAAGATAAACCTAGCATGCGCCCTAACTATGTGATGGTCCATGGGTAGCCCATGATTAGCAGCGGGGACCCAAGGTTCAGCTCTTCACTAGCACGCGTATGTGTCGGCAGCTGTGACTCAAGGTTCAGCTCTTCACCAACACATACGAGTGTTAGCAGCTGTGACATCATGGACTCCGCACAACACTAATAGACATATCGCCCCACTAGACCCCTAGCGGGCCGTATCCTCAGGGCGAAACAAAAATCTCTTCCGGACCGAGCGATTTCCAATGCCCCAGGAACCGTTTGAGAGACAAGACCTTGTGCACAGGTTGTCCGAGACTAATGCATGACATGAAACTTCTAGCAGATATAATACTACAATGCACAGTTCTGAGCAACAAACACACAAATTCTATCTCCTTATTCTTATCTCACATATCACATTCGAAACATAGGGACTTGCCATAAATCATGTTGTGCAACATAGGAACGAAGAACATGCAACATAATTGATAGAAAAAGTATAATTCTAATACTTCAAGCATGCAATTCAAATCTTTGGCTTATCTTTTTAGTGAGGCAACATTAAGTGAACTAGAGATTCTTTTATTAGGCGTGCAGACTAAAGGATTCATCGAAGGGCCTAAGCCACTCACCAAATTAATCAAACGAGAGGATGGGGAAGCCTTATGCAACGTTCACTCTTTGGTTATGCGTCCTGAAAATACAACAATACTTGGTTAGCATACTTCGATCTCTTTCCCTTACGATTCGAAAAGAACGCGCAAGCGAGAAAAGCGAAATCATGAAAACCAAATCATCGAAAGCAACTCAAACACAAAGCAACACAAAACCAAGAAGCAAAGCAACCAATGAAAATTCTTGGACTTATTTCAATAGAAACCGTTCGATCAATTCGAAGAGTTCATTGCATTTTGTCCGTGTTGATTTGGCAGTAAGGTTTCCCCGAGACTCGATTCTCAACCGAGTCAAAGTAACAAGTGTTCCATAAGTAACCGTTTGGAGCAGGGCGTTACATTCATCATGACTCGACCATCAATCCTAATTCCCAATATATGATGGACGTCATCCAGGGTAATCGTCAACTCCCCTTTTGGGAGATGGAAAGTGTTAGTTTCTGGATGCCATCATTCTACAAATGCTGATATGAGTGCATTGTCCACCGTTGTATATGAGTAGTTACCCAAATTTTGTAAACCGGTGGGATTGATATTAGCCTTGACGTCGTCTCCAAAAATTTTAAACCCCCATGTATTCCACTTATTGTTGTGGTTGATCACCGTTAACATACGAGAACTCTCCTGAAAAGTAAACAAGATGAACTTATAACTATATATAAAATGTAGTTATCTATAAATAATTGGATGAACTTAAAACTATATATAAAATTATTATAACGTAATGTACTTACCGGATTGTTCCATATTTGGTATGTAATATGGTTCTCGATCGACGGCAACATAGAGCAACCGTTTGGACGAGTCTCGACTGGACTATCTGGCTGCTGAGAAGGTCCTGAACCATCAATAGGCCGGTTTTCGAGGGTTGGTGGCCGAGTCTCGACTGGATTATCTGCATGCTAAGAAGGTCCTGAACCATCAGTTGGCCGATTTTGGACGGTTGATATGTCTTCATCGGAAGAGGAAGAAGAACCAGAAGTACTAGGAGCACGTCTCTTCGAACGGGTTACAGTCTTCTTCAGTCGACGTTTCCTAACTTGAGAGGGTTCCTCGGGGTCGACGATAGTGAGGGATGTCTCAACAGCACGCTCAACATTGCGTTCCTTATGCATCGACACAGTGGGGGCGTCTTCTTATGATACCTTCATCCTCAAGGCCCTTTCGAGGGTCATGACTATAAGACAAAGAAGATATATATTTTAACATCCCAAAATTAATTGAACATTCAGGACTGTAAAAATTTCTACAGTCCTATATGTATATAGGACTGTTGAAATTTCTACAGTCCTCTATACATAAAGGACTGCAGATATTTCAACAGTCCACAATGTATATAGGACTGTAGAAATGTCTACAGTCCGGCATATTTTTGTCCCGAACGTTCGAGGAATTTCGAACTTGTATACCCTCAAATCGGGTTCGAGATTCCAGAAATACGTCGAAACTACATCCAAAACCTATTTTAGCTTATTTCACTATAATTTTAAGCCTCTAACGAAGGTTGGAAAGAATTTTTTTGAAATTTTTTCGAAATGCAATGAAAAATAAAAAAAATTGAGAAGGACAATGAGGAGGAAGAATTGTACCTTGATTCTTTTGAGAGTTTGGAAGCTATCGATTAATGGTTGAAATTTAAGGAGATGAAGATTGTAAAATTTTAGGTTTCAAATGGAATGAGTGGAGGAGGAGGGCTCCGGCCAAGGTTGGACGGTGGTGGAGGTTTGGAAGATTTTCGGGTGGGGTTGGACTAGTATGAATAAACTTTATTTATTAATGGACTAGTCTCAATATTGGACAAGTCCTAAGTAATTTTTTAGTGACTTTATCAAAAGCCAAATTTTTTGGAGTGCCGTTTGAATCAGCCAAAATTAATTACGATAGGGACTGTACCACTGACATGTGAGCCGGTAGGAGACGAGTAAGAAAAGGCTGAAAGCAGCAGAGTGAGTGCTCGTTCGCGATCTAGAGAGAAAAATCAAGAAATAGAGAGAGATGAGGAAGAAGCTCGGCACCAGATTCCCAGCGGTAAGCGGCCGATCTCTCCACTCTCTGTCGCGTTTCGTCGATCGATCTGTGAAAATTTTGATGATTTTTGGCGTTTTTTCGTCGTATTTCTCGTTCGAAATAGCGTTTCCATCGGGAATCTATCAGATCTGCTGTCGATTGAGTAGTGATATTGATTGTGTAGGCGGAATTTGGTGTTCGTACATTAATTGGAGAATTTCTGTGAGATTTGGTGGTTTTGATGATCTATGGGGTTCTACGCGATATAATTAAGTTCTTAGGAAGTAGTTGATCGCATAATTATCTGTCAGATTGGATCACTTTTGGAAAATTTTCCAGTTCAGAATTGGTAGTTTAATTTTGATGCATGAATCATCTAGGTGTTACTGGATCAAGATGTGCGTTAGTTCTGGTCCAATTTTTGCTAGAAAAAACTTTAATTTTTGTTACGCAGAAAATATATTTGACTGGAGTGTTATAAAGTGTATTTTAGAGTGTCCGTGTCGTGTCTGACAAGATATGTCTGACAAGATATCGCACGGACGTGACACTGACTTTTGGAGTGGCAAGAGTCAATTTGGCCTTTTAAGGTTTAATTTGGTGTGTTAGATATGGTAGTTAAGCTTTCTTTTTTTTCTAAACTTTACTGGTAGATTTGGTATACTTATTTGGAAGTGTGGGGATGAATCTCTGTTATTCCCCGAGACAGATCATGAACAGATGCCAGAAACAAAACTCTGAACGAGCTTGTTAGGAAGGTAGTAACAAAATTCTGAACGAGCTTGTTAGGATGGTACACGATCTTCCTGAACGGAGATCTAAACTCAAGACGAGTGTAAACTCCAGAAACCAACTGGCAGAAACAAGCGTTGTTCTTCCTTGCAAACGCAGTTGCAATTGAGATAGAATAAGAAAGAAGAAATAAAAGAAGAAGACAAAATAAAAATATTCTTGCTGGGACGGTGAAGACCACCGTTGCTCAAAGCAAGATTCGTCCTCTATCGACGATCTTCTCCCAGGAGCCAGCAAGTTCACAAGAGAACTTCTGGAACGTTCGTAGTCACCTCTTTGTGTGACTCGAACAGACTCCTTTGAACTTCTCTTTCTCAATTTTTTGGTGTCTCAAAAGGAGGCTAGATGGCTCTTTATATAGGAAATGATGGAAGCACATCCTCCTCTTCTTTCCGATGTGGGACTAAAAAGTCAATATACAAAATTGATATCCCACAATCGCAGCCAAATGCATAGCCTGCTCAGCGTCCGTTCAGCACCCGCTCAGTACCCGTTCAGCACCCGCACAACGTCCGTTCATGCAATACGCGCATGCAACCCGGACATAAAACGAGCGCAACAAAAGCGCGCAAGCGCCTTTAGACGATGCTGACATGCTAAGTGCAAAGTGCGCCAACAAAGCACCACTTTGCGCCCTTGAGTCCGAGTCCAAGTCCGAGTCCAAGTCCGAGTTGCTAAGCCCCTTTGGGGCTTAGCTCCTATGGAATAATATCCAAGAGCATGACAAAAAGCTTAAAAACTTTCATTGAGGAGTTAATCATTTTTTCTCCTAATAAAACACCCCTACATGGCACCCATGTGCCCCACCATATCCCATGTGCACACCTCAACTCATACAAAGTATTATATTGAGATACCCACTTGGTGGTGTAGCCAATGTGGGACTATCTTTACTAGTCCAAAGGCAAAAATACAAACAATCTCCCATATATCTCAATATATGGGTTGAGCGTTCCCCATAGTGACTGTCCATCATGCATTAGGATAGATGTCGCTTTGACTTGAATCTTTCCGCATGGGTCGAATAACAATATGATACAAGAATGGACTAAGCCTTGAATTCTGCACCGTAGCTGCAATTATTTTCACTCATACAATGACATCAGTTGTGCTTCCGGTTGCACATTAAAGGCTCTGTGCACGCCTAGTTTCTGTGTATGTATCTTGGGCGTCTACAAGTTTACCCTTAAGAGACGACATGTATCTCTTTTCATACACTCTAGGTGAGTTCTTTTAAAGAGTCATTGGCATAAAGTCTTGCGCTTCGTTGCGGTGCTACTCCATTATGACATTGTCCAAAGCCGAGGTCTCACCTCATTGTGGTGTCATCCACTGTAGCATGAGGTCCCAGCCTCTTTGTAGTGCCAAACTACCCAGTATGAAGCATTGTGCTTCCTTGCGGTGTTACGTCGCTGTGACATAGCTCGCGTAGTCGAGACTTTATCCTCTGTAGGTACCTCTTGGTGGTGTCACACCACTGTAACATGAGGACACCGACATCTTTGTAGTGCTGCCTACCACTCTTCATTTTACAACATTAGACCATCTGTCTATATGCGGTTCTATGCCGCTGTCACATGACTCGCGAAGTCGAGACATTACCCTATCGAGAAACCTCATGGTGGTGTCACCCACTGTAGTATGAGTTCTCTGCTCCTTTGTAGTGCTGTGCTACCGTGATTCCTTTAAAACACGCCGAACATTCTAAATGTCCTAGAACTCATTAAGGCATCTAAGACATCCTCCCACAGAACTTTGTTCTACTCAGAGGAAAATAATTTGGCTTGGACCTTACTTGATTTGGTCCTAATGTCAGGGACACTGAGCTAAGGTCACAGATAGTAGACAACAGTGGTTCTGGATCCGTAATCCCTCAATGTCTCAAAGGACTATCCACTGTTTATGATATTCTCCTAGTCAATGATCTTTCTTTAAACCAAAAGCTAGATGCCTAGTAGATTTTTCTTTGAACTAATAGCAAAAACTTTATGGTAGAATTACAAAGAGAGAATATCAAAAGTCCTCCAAGCCCATGTATGTTATGTCATTGACTATATCCGGTGTTACGCTGCTATGACATGGCCTGAAGCTGAGGCTTTATCCTGTCAAGGTACCTCATGTGGTGTCGGCACTGTAACATGGAGTATTACTCTCCTTTATAGTTCTTATGATCAGCTGGCGCTTGATGTCTTATGTGAATGGATTCGCCAGACCCTCCTGACTCCGATCATCAACCACTGTAATGATGCCATCTCTGATGCGCTTATGTAGTGTCTTGAACGGACCCGCTAGAATCACCTAGCTCCGAACATTAACTGCTACCATGACGCCATCCTTGATGCGCACATACAACACCATGTGCCTTAGCCGCACAGATCTCTTCTAACCATTAAAGAGAAAAAATTGATGCCACCGCTGCAGTCGCCTGGTTGTCGCAGTGAATTGGTACCACCGAATATGGGCACCAACCACTGGAAAATCATACATGAGCTCCCGAAGCCATTCTGTTTCATCCGCTGCAGCCGCCAGTGCATAGAACTTGGATTCCATCAAGGAATTTCAGAGCATTGTCTGCTTCTTCGACTTTCACGATATAGCAGCTCCGTCCATGGAGAGGACGTATCCTCATGTGGACCTTTCGCCCTCTACTTCTGAACACCAACTTGCACCACTGAAGCCTTCTACTACTGTCGGATACCCGCTGCAGTGCAGTGCATAATTCTGAGTCCTTTTGAGATATCTCATTACTCTCTTCACAGCTTTTCAGTGCTCAACACCTAGATTGCTCGTGAACCGACTCAACATCCCCACGGTGAAAGCTATGTCAGGCCTTGTGGCAGTTGTTGCATACATCAAACTCCCGATGACGCTTGAATACTCCAGCTTCCTGACACTTTTCCTCGGATTTGGCTTCAGCTTATTGTCACACATGTACGGAGTATCAATCCCTGGAAGATCCTGATATCCATAGCGTGCGAGCATCTTCTCAATATAATGAGACCGTGACAGCGCCACTCCAGTGCCCGTCCGGATGACCTTGATCCCCAGGATCACATCAGCTCCCCCAAGTCCTTCATACTGAACTTGGATGAGAGGAACTTCTTTGTCTCAGTGAAACGTGCCCGATCTGTGCCCAGGATCAACATGTCGTCCACGTATAGACAAACGATGACTTCTCTCCCGTCAACGAACTTTGTGTAAACACACTTGTCCATCTCGCTGACCCTGTAGCCGTTTGACCTTATGACATTTATCAAACTTCTTATGCCACATTTTGGGAGCTTGCTTTAGACTGTATAACGATTTCACCAACTTGCAGACTTTGTCTTCAAGGCCCTTGACGATGAATCATTCTAGTTGCATGTAAATCTCTTCGATCAATTCACCATTCAGAAATGTTGTTTTCACATCCATCTGATGTATAACTAGCTTATGGATTGCACTTATAGCAATCAACATCCTGATGGTCGTCATCCGTGCTACTGGAGCATATGTGTCGAAGTATTCGATCCCCTGCTTATGAGAAAACTCCTTGGCTACCAGCCTTGCCTTGAATTTGTCAACAGTTTCATCGGCCTTGATCTTCTTCTTGAAGATCCGATTGGTTTAGCTCCTTCAGGCAGATCGACCAACACCCAAGTGTTGTTGGAGGTTATTGAGTCATACTCATTATTTATAGCCTCCCTCCAGAAGACAGCGTCTCTGGTCTTCATCGTCTCATCATAGGTAAGCGGATCTGCTTTCACATGATAGGTGACGAAGTCATCTCCGAAGTCCTTCTGTCTCCTCACTCGCTTAGACACAGGTTGCGAGCTCTGGTTCGAACGTTATCTCTGGAATGACTTCTTCTTGGACTACATCTTCATTGGAAGCGTTAGCCTCCTGTGCACTCACACTATTCTCCGGAATGTCCGCGAAAACAATGTTCTTGTGCCTTGCAAATTTATCTTCAAAGAATTCTGCGTCGCGAGATTTCGATGATATAATTTGACTCAAATATGAAGGAACCTCCGAGCGTTACTCTTCTCAGCATATCCTAGGAATATTGTTTTCGAAGTTCTCGTTCCTAGCTTCTGAATCTTCAAGTCTGGAAGCTTCGCATACGCCAGACACCCCTGCACTCGAATGGCATTCAAGTTGGGTCCGACTTTGAATCAGAGTTCATAAGGAGTGACATCAGATGTTGTGTACGATACTCTGTTCAGGATGAACGTAGCTGTCAGCACAGATTCTCCCTAGAAGCAGTTTGGAAGACCCACTGTTAACAGTATTGACTTCATCATCTCTGTCAACGTTTTGTTCTTCCGTTCAGCTACTTCATTTGATTCAGGAGAATTCGGAGCAGTCGTCTCATTGACAATTCCATGTTCTTTGCAGAACGATGCGAATTCAATTGACCTATACTCTCCGCCTCGATCACTTCTGAGTCTCTTGAGTTGTTGCCATGTTCGACGTTCATCCTCAGCTCTAAACTCCTTGAACTTCTCGAATGCTTCGTCTTTTGTCTTGAGCAGATAGACGAACGCATACTTCGAGTATTCGTCGATGAAGGTAATAAAATACTTCATCATGGCCTTTGTGGAGAACTGTTTGAAGTCACAAATATCTGAGTGTACCAACTCCAGAAAATCTGTACTTCGATTTATCCGTTTGAACACTTTTCTTGTAATCTTTGTCTGCGCACAGGCCTTACACTTCTTCACCTCCTTACCCCACATTTGGAGATAAGTCATAGACTAGACATCTTGCGGTACAGAGTACATGTCCTAGTCTTGGTGTCCCACAACTCTTGTAATGATACTCAACTCACAAGCAGAAGCTCAAACAACCATCTGATACTGAAGCCTTGTTTCAAAGTATATCTTCTGCCAAGATATCACCATCTGGCAACCATAGATGTTCACCCTCAAGTTTGCAATAGACTTTCTGAGATCAGTTCCTTAGGAATCACAGGTACTTTGCTACACGTACATCTTTGACTGTAACTTCTCGAAGTCCAGAACCATTATCCCAATCCCCAGATCCTCTGTTTGATCTTTGTTCGCTATCGAGATCTTTGGCCTTCTTCAGTGATAGGCTTGACCTCGGTGAACTGCTCTTCCTAGAGCTCCCGTGGCTAGATGCACTAGTATCCATTCACCAGTCAGCAACCACGTCAGATGCCTTAACCTGCGCAATCATAACAACCAAGTTAAGTAATCAAAGTAACCAAGTTAAGCTTTGACCTTGCTATTTTGGTTTGAAATTGGATCTGCAATCCTCATTCTCATGGTTCTTCATGCTTGAAGAGACATGCGCCAAGGTACTCATAGCCCTTTGCTCATAACCTGGTTGCGCATAGACCTTGCTTAGAGCTAGCCACATAGACGCTTCCATGCGCCAAGTCTTGCCATGCACCGAAAGAACGCCATGCGCAGTGTCTACACTGCACCGAGCTCGCCATGCGCAGTGAGTGTCCTGCGCCGAGACTACTTATGTACCGAGTTATTCTATGTTCTAATTGTTGCCATGCGTAGATGCATAGTGCCAGTCTCTCTTTGGCAACCGCAATAGACTTCTTTATGCGGCTACTAGCTTCAGACATCTCTATGCGCCAACTTGCATCAGATGTCGACTTTCTTTCTCTTGGAATGTGCGTCTCCAGCGACGCCAGATCAAGTTCACTTCCATCCGCAGGAATAGTAGATCCTAGATCTCTCTATCAACGTCCAACATTTGATAGATGACTCCTTCCTCATCCAAATGATTGAAGTGTAGCCCGTCAATCTTTTCAAGTTTGTAAAAACTTGTGTTGAGAAGACTTGCACGGTTGTTCTCCATCTTACTCGGATCTTGCTTTGAGATTGTTATTCCCTGAGACAGATCTTCAGATAGATTGAACAGATGCCAGAAACAAAACTCTGAACGAGCTTGTTAGGATGGTACAAGATCTTCCTAAACGGAGATCTAAACTCAAGACGAGTGCCAACTCCATAAACCAACTGGCAGAAACAAGCGTTGTTATTCCTTGCAAACGCAGTTGTAATTGAGATAGAACAAGAAAGAAGAAAGAAGAAAGAAGAGAAGAAGACAGAATAAAATTATTCTTGCTGGGGCGTGAAGACCACCGTTGCTCAAAGCAAGATCCGTCATCTATCGACGATCTGCTCTCAGGAGCCAACAAGTTCACAAGAGAACTTCTGGAACGCTCGTAGTCACCTCTTTGTGTGACTCGAACACTCCTTTGGACTTCCCTTTCTCAATTTTTTGGTGTGTCTCAAAAGGAGGCTAGAGGGCTCTTTATATAGGGAAGGATGAAAGCCCATCCTCCTCTTCTTTCCGATGTGGGACTAAAAGGTCAGTATACAAAATTGATATTCCACTGTCGCAGTCTAATGCATAGCCCGTTCAGCACTTGCTCAGCACCCGTTCAGCACCCGTTCATACAACATGAGCATGCAACCCGAGCATAAAACTTGCGCAACAAAAGCGCACAAATGCCTTGCAACGATGCTGACGTGCTAAGTGCAAAGTGCGCCAACAAAGCGCCACTTTGCGCCCTTGAGTCGGAGTCGCTAGCTCCTATGGAATAATATCCAAGAGCATGACAAAAAGCTTAAAAGCTTTCATTGAGGAGTTAAATCATTTTTTCTCCTAATAAAATACCCCCACATGGCACCCATGTGCCCCACCACACCCCATGTGCACACCTCAACACATACAAAGTATTATATTAAGATACCCACTTGGTGGTGTAGCCAATGTGGGACTATCTTTACTAGTCCAAAGGCAAAAACACCAACAATCTCTGTTACCATGATGTCATGGAGCGACAAGTTCGACGAACTTGCATGCACACACTCATACATGCAGTACTCACTATTATGGAATTATCAACACTTTATTAGGAGCAATTGCCGACTTATTCATTTCATCAACATCTTGTCTCTGCCTCTTTAATAGTTGGGCCATGTTTGGTGCACATGGACAAAGGGTTTGCCGTGGCCCACCTGTGATGGTAATTGTGGAAAAGATTAGGGAGCTGACGATTGAGTGAAGAATTTCTCTTATTGAAGGATACATGCATTGCGTGTGGGGAAATATTTCATTGTATCATGTAAGACATGCTCATTTTGGAGTCCATTTTTGTTCACCCACCAAAACTATGGTGTTTGTTCACCCTCCACTAAAAAATTGACATGTGTCAAATTAAAGGTGAAAACCACTTTGGTGGGTGAACAAAACCACTCCCAAAGTGGTTTTATGTTGGCTGAATTGACACGTGTCATTTTTTAGTGGAGGGTGAACAAACAACATGGTTTTGGTAGGTGAACAAAATGGACTCCTCATTTTGTTGAAATCTAGAAAGTACAAAATTGCTGCGTAATGATAGTTAAAAGATTCATACATGACATGTCAACTTGTGGAACTCTTCTGCTTTTATTTATCAGTTAATACTATACACATAGACATGCACACATTCATTAGTCAAAAGGCGTGTGCATTAGTGACAGAATTATAAGTTAATTCTGAATAAGTGGATTATTTGCATTTTCACTGAATTGTTATGTAGATCAGACCACCTAATGATTTGGCTATATGTGGTTTTCAGTATATGCTGAACCTGGTTTGGCTCTGAAGTATAGCATACATTAACATATTACTCCTAAAAACTCATGTTGGTTGGATTTAAATGAATGAGCACAATCTGATATGAAATCCTTCTCATGCAATCATCAATTGGGTTAAATTCGCTGCATTTTGATCTTTTAAGTTGGAAGTCACATTCATGAAAATCTGTTTATTGTTCTTCTTTAGGATTTTATATTCTTGACGTTCCGTGGTGTTGGTTTAAGCCCTTCCTTTTGTGTTCAAATGACCAGCATGCCTAACATTTTGTAGGTCATAGACAAAGAGCATATCTGGCCAGTGCCTTTTGTTTTGCATAATAATTAGTGCTTGGGTTTGTGTCTTTGAGTGAACAGGATCTAAGGTTACTCAGAGAGATTCATGTAGTCTAAAGTGATTGTTTATTTGGTAGATCGGTTTCAAACTAGAGACTTCCGGCACATCGTGAGTGATTCCATTGAACTTTTCATAGTGCAAGTTGCAACATCATTCTGAGGGAGGGATTATCCTTTACCTCTGTCATCGTATATTGTCTTACAGTTGATTGTTAATGTTTTGTGTTGTGAAGACGGCAACAAGGAAATAATTTTGCCAAGGTAACCTCCTATATGTGTTACCCGTTCTTGTGCAGGGAGGTACTCCCTATGTTGGCTCTAAGTCAATCTGGTTTGGATTAATGTCATGTATCCCATGCATTATTAGGATCGGTCAACAATTGATTACTTGTGAATCTTCTTGTTTGTCTAATCAATACGACGATGAACCTCCAGGTTATGTCTGCAATTGGCTACTTAAATGGCTAAAAAATTTGGAATCTATTTAAGGCTTCTTGCTCTAAATAAGTGTTTGACAAAAAAAATTTGTTCATCTTATCCTCTTTATTGAAATCTATTTTTCATCTTTTCTACCTTTAACTGTAGGTATTTTAATGACAATACTAATATTAGTAGCCATTTTGTCATGTTCAACACATATAAATCAATTTAACAAATATGAATATATAGTATATTCTCTAATAAGCATACAACTATACCAGGTCATGTAGATTTGTCTTATAGTCACATTTGTGCACATCATGTTTCCAATATAGTTTATGCTGGACTGAATGTTTTGTTTGTGTCATAGACTCAATAGTTAAGGCTCGATAAAGTGATAATATGTGATCCATGTAGATAACGTTTATATGGAAGTCTCTGTTAAAACAATTAATTGATACACATGAATCCTGATTAACTAGCGATGTTATGTATAATTAGTGATATATGTACTTAGTATCACCGGACATCATGCCGTTTTAGTGTTTTAAGCTTGATTTGGGATGCTGAAACAGAAACTGATTGATTTTCCTCTAATTTGCTTTAGTCACGGATAAAGAAGATAATGCAAGCTGATGAAGATGTTGGCAAGATTGCATTGGCTGTGCCTCTTTTAGTTTGTAAGTTAAATTAAGATCCCAAATTTTCTTGACTAAAAGAAACTTATGGTTCTAACTACTATGCTGCCAAAATATCTGAAACCTGCATATCAGAAACAATAGTAGATGTGCTTGTGGACTTTAATTCACAGATGGTTTAACTTCCAAATCTTTCCATGAATCATGAATATGTAGTTGACTTGTAATATGATTTAAACACCAGAATATGAGTTGCTTATGTTTGACAATGTGGATGACAGCTAAAGCTTTGGAGCTATTTCTGCAAGATCTTTGTGACAGGACTTACGAAGTTACTCTACAAAGAGGGGCCAAGACATTAAACTCTTTGCACTTGTAAGTTGTTTTCGAGTAGTGCAGTTTTTCCTTCTTATTTCGTACATCAACAGTTTTGCTGAGGTTAAGCATAATAGTGGTTTTAGAATTTTGCTATTTTCATTTGCATATGAATGCAACTCTTGCATGTATTAATAGCTCAAAAGATCTGCTAGTCCTTCTAATGAACTATCTTCATTCAATAGAAGATTTTGTGAAGGGAATGTAGAATTAAGTTTTTACATGGGGGTCATTCACTCAGCATATGCTTTAGTGGACTATTCAAAGCAATATGTGATATTCTGTCAGTCATGGTGGGAACTTCACTTTTACTCTTTTATGCAGATTCGCTATACAGATATGCCATAATGAATGGACTAATGTATGTGTAGTCCACCAAATTGTGACGATAACCCAATGTCTAGGTCCATGATAAATTAAAGCTTTAGATACAGTATATGCTAGAACTGATAGGCATTGCCTAATTCATCTGGTTACAGGCATAGATCAATCTGTAACCAGGTGATTATGATGGTTTTCCGCTCCAAGATACTTTACAATATTTGGGTGAAGTCATACACCCTATACTCATATTCTTAGTCCCAATTAACATCAGATAATTACAACATGATACATATACATTATAATGTAATTACCATGTCTGCATTTACCCCTTAATTTAATCATCTCTAAACTATATCTGTATTTTTATTATCCTTGAGGAGTTGATAATTCAGATCTTCTATAATCTAGTTTCCTTGTCTATGTAAAATGGCACAAGAGTTGCATGCGCACAAGTAGGGAGAAAGGACAGAGGGTAGAGAAGACAGATAAGGGAGAACAGAGATATCCTTCTATAATTTTGGATTGCAGTTTATCTTATTTTTATTTAATTATGGTAATTAATGATTTGGTAGTTGAGTGAGGTTCCATGGGGTATGTTATTTGCTGAAAATATCGTTCAAATTGATGATATAAGGCATCAATTCTTAGGTAAAAATGTGGAGAGAAGTGTTAGAAGCTAAAGATCAACATGAGTAGGATGGAGCCAAAATACGCAATTGTAATTTAGCAATCTACAAAATGGCTTTGGGAGCAACTTACATAGATGATCAAGAATAAATATATCAGAGTTACCCATTTTCTTATCTAAGATATTATTTATTGTGAAGGTGAGATTGTCCATAAAGATTTTCCATAGAAGCATTGGTGGTTTATTCTTGTAAGAAGAAGAGAAGGCAGAGCAATATGGGTTGAGGGATGATGTCCCATGTGATGGCTGTTGACGTGAAGTTGGGTAATTTTCTATTAACAGTTCCAAAGCTTCAAAGCAAGGGAATAACTTATCTATTATATGGATGGAGATTTGGCGCTAAGTTTTTTTTTTTTTTTTTGGGGGTGTGTTTTGGGGTGGGGGGTGCAGTATTTACATCTGGAGGCTTTGGAGGGATTCATGTTGGAATAGTTAACAGGGAGAAAGAGAGTAAAAACTTGAGACATCACAATGTAAACAAATATAAATGAACAAACATCTGTATACTCATTAGAACCAAATGGACATCTGTATTCGTATCCACTTGGGTATATACTAAGTACTTCTCAAACATAGACGTCAAACTTGTATCCTAACAATAGTGATGTCCGGATGAGCAGATCCATTATTGTGAAACTGATCAAATACATGTAGTATCTATAACCATTCTCTATCCACTTACCCCCCGTGTTTAATTCTTTTAGACTGGCTAACCCCAATTTGGCTAAGTTGATTGCCATAGTCAGGTTTCAAGTTTGGGACTTTCAGTTTGATGGTGGTTTCCTAGTCAATCATTTTGGATTTGACCCATTTTAGCTAACACAAATTGAAGCTGTTCAATTTTAATTTGCCTAAGCCAACTCTATTAATTCAATTTGGGATGAACCTCTCTGCACTTGAAGTTCTCCTAACTGGTGTTTGACTGAATTGAGTTTAATTTGGTTTGGCCTGTTTTGGTTTGAGTAGGTTGGACGTGTTGAGGTGACTGCCAAGATTTCTGGCATTACTTCAGATGCACGTCAAATTTAATCTCAGCCAGATCTGGACCATTTTTCTTGAACCTGTTCAGTTTCCTGGTAGGCTACTTAAACTGTATTATGTCGATTAACTTGAAATCAACTCGGTTCAGGCTACTGAAAACTGTACTATGTCTGAAGTAGACCCAATTAGGGTTTTGCTCATTTCCTTTTCAAGTTGGGTGTAACATCAGTCTTCAGTGGACACAGCTGGATTCTACTGCAGAAGAAGCATTTGGGAGAGAAAGCTGATTCAAGCTTGAAAATTTCATTGCCCCGACAATAAATGCTTTGGGTTGAGCTCGAGCATTGCAGGTTTTGGAGTTTGATAGTTGAGTGGTAAGGCCAATAAATTTAGTCTAAAAACTTGAGGTTGTATTGTCAATACTTAGAAAACGAGATCTTCTTTGCTTGATTTGTGAGATTCTGTAACAGTAGATGCAGTCATGTCAGAAGTTTATATATAGTATAATGCATGACATAGAAGACTGTGGTGCCATTTACTTGTGTTATCTTGAGTTTCTATAGACATTCTCAGTTGGCATCCTTCCTCCGTGTTTAATGCATGTTTTCTATCCTTTTCTTAAGCAAGCTGAAGTTAGACTACATCACGCTATGCATGTTTGAACTCAGAAAGATGTGGTTCTGCTAGGTTCTGATTGTCAATGTGTAGTTTGGATATCCTTTATTTTCGTATTTATAACCTTTATCTGTCGGTTGACTTCCTTGGATCAATATGTGCATGTTTCCTCCTATCCTTCGAAGGCATGGTTGATCTAAAATTTACTGTTAACTCTTTGATCTTATGACACACCCAAAGTTCGAGTATATGGCCACAAATCTTTAAGGATCAATCCAATTAATTGACAGATGACCTGAAACAACATGCAATTCATAAAGGATTAAGAGCCTAAAATAATAACAGCTTATCCTGAAACAATTAAACTTCATGATATGACAACAGCTTATCTCAATTGACTCTCTTTCTTTGTTTTTGTTGAGGTCTATATATGCAATTCATAAATGAAATTCCCCAAGTGTTATTTCAAATATTAGATTTATCCTAGCTGTTGCAAAATCTTAATAGTAATCTGTGTTTCCTTCTCTGTGTTCTCCAGAAAACAATGTGTGAAGATGTATAGTGCTTTTGATTTCCTAACTGATGTTGTCAACAAGGTACCCAACCTTGGTGGCCAAGAGCCTTGTGGGGACGAGAAAGGAATTTCCCGAAGAAGGTATGCTAACTATCTACATTTTGATTCTTCTGCATTGATTTCTCAGAAAGCAAGAAGCAACTGATGAGTTTGTAGTCATCTTCAGAAAAACGTTGTTGCATGATGGAGATGCAGAAGCAAATGAAGAGTTGAGGTCTACCAAGATGGTAATTAAATTTCTGATGCAAATTCATGAATTCCTATCATGTGTTTTCTTTTCCTTTTTTTTTTGGCTGTACCTGAGAAACTAATTGTGATGTCAGGCCATGAGGAGTGCCAATGTCAGTTCTAGAGGACGAGGAAGAGGCAGGGGACGAGGCAGAGGGAGGCCACCTATTAACAGAACGATAGAGAAAGATAATGTTATTCCACATGCGAAATTTGAAGAAGAGCAATGTATGTCTCCTGAGCACGGCGAAAACCACAACGACAACCACTCAGGCGAGATGGAAGGCTTGGAGAAGGAAACGACGACTGCCACTGAGGGGGTGAATGCAAACCACACAGTAGAGGAGGCCAAGACCGAAGATCGTCCTCCTTGGCCGTTACATGTGGATGTGGAAAACATTGGCATAGAACCATCAAACCTTGTAAATTTTAACATGCACATAGATGAGGATGAGGACTACGACAATGAGGATTGAAAGATATACTAGACTTGGAATCCTTCATGTGTATGCTTTTTTGCGAAGCAGTTATCCTTGTTATGTAATTAACTTCGGATCACGGAAGGATGGGGAAGCTAGTGATATTTGTACCAAGCCTCTTTCTAGTTTCGAATTATCGCCGGCATCCCTTTATTTCCTCACTATGCTGCAGGACTGTTCTAATAACAGGAAAGATGTGGTGGCGACCTGCTGATAATATTCTAGCTAGCAGAAAGTATCAGCGTTCATTCTACTCGGATTTGGTGCCTATTGGTTAAATGAGAATTACCGGTGCTTACATGGTTAAGAGCATCTCCAACCCTGTCGTGAGTTTGAAAAAAATGGTTGCCACATAGGAATCACTTCTTCTTATTTAAAAATTTATTTTACAATGCAAATATGAAATAAATTGTGAAGTTGACATGACAATGACATGCTAAAAACAATGTGAAGTTTTCAAGTTGATTGTCTAGATCTAGACAATGGACTTCATAATGTTTTACTTTTACATCATCAATATGAATAAAAATATTTATAAAAAAAAAAGGAAGAACTGAAAGTTTTGTCTTGAAAGTTGGAAATAAGTGGTTTATATTGTCTTTTCAATACTTTTGTATTGAAGAACACTTTTATCTCATTATCTTGTGTAAATATAATCTTGCCACATTAAAAAGATATTGTCTTGTGCCTTATGTCACATAGTAATCACAACATAAAATAAGACAATAGGGTTGGAGATGCTCTTAAGAGTTGGTTCCCTGTGGCAAAGCAGCAAGACATTGTTGAATGCCACGTTTTTGAAACTTGAATGACTAGCATAACCATAGTGGACATCGATGAAAATAGACAATTGAAACTAAATTGCAGGTTGAAAGTGTGAAAGTTGATGGTATTTAAGTAGAAAATGGTCCTTCATGTTCCCTTCATTTTTGTCTTGGGGTGAGAAGACTACATATGTAAATGTAAGAGGAGACGCAAAAGAAGCTACAGAGAGGAGAAAGAAACGCCTAAGAAAGCAGGTGTAAATGCGCACAAGCAGCACATCTCCTTCGTGTTCGTGACACTTCCTAAGCCCGTACATGATTAGGGTTGGCTATTGGACCATAAATTACAGTCTACAAATCTTCTCGCAAAACTGGCATATGTAATATATAAACTAGTAATGTTGTTTTTCCTCCAAATTACAATTCTTTTGTCTCCACTTGGACCTAGTAGGGTGTGAACCTCGTCGTTTTACAACTCATATAGTCATATATTTATTTGGCACTTTATATTATGGACATGGAAAAATGTTATATCAACTCAACTCGTGTTCAGATTTGTATCGTGTACATATCAGAGTAATACAGGATATTATTTAATTATATTTATATGAAAGTATCTCTATTCTCTGTTTATATTGCATCCATAACTGTTTCCACGTTGTTCGTGCGACAAGAGTGTACACTGACCATTTTTTCAACAATAATAGTTGTGGATAAATAATTGAGTATATATCAGGAGAGAATTAATGTATTCCATTTTGGACTTTCTTAATAAAAATTCTGCCACTGTAATCATTCCTGCTCCATGAAACATTGCAAGCTAAAAGGATATTCAAGTTGGAGCTTAGGCTCCCGGAGTTAATATTGGATTTATGTTTCAAATTGAAACTTGGTCACTCTTCAAATTTGTGTGCTCATGCAGTATTTATGATTGTCCCATACGAATATGGTGCTCTCTCTTTTAACTTTATTATTATCCAACTTCTTAATACCTTTATTTCATATCCTTTGTTTTCAATGTCCATGTCCATTTTCAGGTGACACTAATGATTGACCTGATATTGTTTTGTTTGTGATGACTGTCCTCAGAACATAGAAACTCATTTTAATTTTAGATGTTGGAGAAAATTGAGCAAACTCTCTATCTGCAAGAGCTCCAGTTTCTCTCATTTTGTATGGTGGTTGTTAAGGGCCATGCACTCCATATCACTAGAAATTATAAATAAAAAATAAAATAAAATAAAGATAAAAAGATGATTCTCTTCCATGTTTGTTTATGATTTCTACACCAAGAGAAGTCAGAAACAAAATTTAACCTATAATTCTTCATTAGATTTTGACGAGAGCAATAACTGAACTTGGCAATTCCAGGACATTCGAATTAGCATTTGCATCGGCGATGACATGGTTGTGTAGACTTGTTGAATCAGCTGCGGACCACATAACCCTATTTTCATAGGATAATTCTTTTTTATTTACTTCATACAAGAGTGATAACACAGCAGAAAATAAATACCACATAATAACATGATTTCATGGGTAAATCATTTTATTATCCATCAATGCAACAAAAGACAGTTCAGCATATGAAGTACCAAACTCGCTCTCATGGTAAG
Organism: Iris macrosiphon; assembly: GCA_036927795.1. Classification (NCBI taxonomy): domain Eukaryota; kingdom Viridiplantae; phylum Streptophyta; class Magnoliopsida; order Asparagales; family Iridaceae; genus Iris; species Iris macrosiphon. The sequence goes on along the minus strand of JAYESA010000015.1, from coordinate 19,563,621 downwards.
AAATTTCTTCCTGCGTGTTATGATCTATGTTATTTGCATATTTATAATTATGTCTCCAAAACATGGTGTTTTGAATGCTGCCATCACCTTATTTCATTATTTTGAAAAGCAACATATTAGAAATACTTGTATACGTACTACAGAGAAAAAGAACACGAAAGAAAGGGACTCTGATGCAGAGTGCAGTTGGCAGATCCAAAACATCAGGCAAATCCGAATGAAAGATGCATTCTCATGTAATCAACAGGGCGCCAACCATTGCTTCCCATTACTTCATATGATGTTCAAATAATGATGCCATCTCAATCTAAATGAACAAGAGAGAAAATCTTGTGACTGAGCGCTTTTGAAGAATCCATTAATCTTCAAGTGATGGTTTAAGGAAAGCAATTGAATAAACTTACCGCTGTAAGAGCAGCCTCAGCACCCTTGTTTCCAGCTTTACCACCAGCGCGATTCAAAGTCTGCAAAATAATGTAAGAGATCAAGTCTTCAATAAAGCACTCAATGGGATAAAATATAATATCTAAAACTAACAGGTGGATGACAGGTCCTATCATGCCGTCTTTCTCTTTTCCTAAGTTACATGTGGAGTGCAAGTGCAGAGGGCAATGATCTAGTATCATGAAAGTTGAACATTAAGTCTTCAATAATGAATGAAGACTTATTAGCCAAGGTTCAAAGTATCGGTATCGGAATCGGTATCGGACCATTCCTATGAGTAACGGGATCGGCGGTTTCGGATCGGAGTATCGGATTTTTTTGGTATCGGAAAGCAAACAACTATTAATAAATTATTAACATTTTAGAAAATATATTTTATACATTTATGCATAATTTAAAGTATTTCCAGTGTTGTTTCTTAGTATTTTTGAAATTAAATGAAATAGTAGTCACCCTTGTCGATTGATTTATATGTGATAGATAAGTTTTCCTCTTTTATATGCTTTTACAACTTTACTATGCTTTTACACCCTTGCTAATTAGTCTTTTTAATTCAATTTTCTTTGCCGAATTGACCGGAAAAGAGACCTCTAATGTCAGTATCGGTCAATATTGGGTATCGGTCGGTATCGGATCGGGACATGCCAAACTGTATTGGTATTGGCCGATACTTCAAACTATGCTTATTACATGTTCCTGATATATTACAAGATCACAAAAGCATCCTAGTTATCAAAAGCATCATATATCTAAAGTATATCCAAGTTATCAAAAGCATCCTATATCTAAGTATATCTTGAAATTTTGATGGAAGAAACAAGAGAGTATCCCTTATTTCTCTACATATTTGTGGAAGAAACAAGAGAGTATCCCTTATTTCTCTACATATTTGTGGATATCCATATATAACTAAAACTTAGCTGGAGAAACTACTCCTTGATTACAAGGATTTTAAAAGCATCAAGTGTCGAAGACAATCTATCGAAGTGTTCTCACAAGTTTGATAAGAGAGGCAAGAGACTTTTCCTTATTTGCCTAATACATTTATGGATGTCCACAGATAACGCAAAAATTGCTTGGAGCTAATATTCCATGAGTCAAAAAGATGATCAGAGGCCTAGCTCCAGCAATTTATATGAAATTACCTAATAATGCAAAACTTAAGAAATCACACTACGATGCATCATTGAAGTTCCAGCAAGCATCTTGAGTGTCCCGCAACACATAAAACCTAAACTGTAAGAGCACAGAAATTGACATGCGATAGGTTGCTGCCCCCCACCCTCACCACCACCAAAAAAAAAAAAAAAAAAAAAAACACTATATCTGAAGAAGCCTCCTTTAATGCTCTTTCTTTGAGTGATCCATGGTACACATGCTATGAGATCAAGTAGTATGTTTGACACAAATGAAAAATAAGAGAGGATCATTCTGCATTCCAAGAAAAACTTACACCTAAAATAAGTTTATAGATGGACTTTATTATTCATGTTCTAGAATTTGTGAAATAGGTCTTATCATCGCCCCACATTGTTCCTACCACATTAAAGAAGAGGTGGTTGATTGTGATCATTGTTGAAATAGCATGAGCAACAAGTATGTGGACACAATGCAATTTCAATGCAAGTGTTAAAAGTGTCAAATTCGTTCCATAATGTAACTTAATGCTTTACTTCGATTCTAAGATATGGAAGGAAAAGACTGTTGAAATAGCATGAACAACAAGTATGTGGACACACAACGCAATTTCAATGCAAGTGTTAAAAGTGTCAAATTCGTTCCATAATGTAACTTAATGCTTTACTTCGATTCTAAGATATGGAAGGAAAAGACTGTTAAGAATTTGTTTCAGAAACTACGTAAATTAAGAAAATGGATTGAAGGTTGAAATTACCTGGTCCATGTCTTCACATGTTAGAACACCAAATATGCATGGAACTCCTGTAAGAAATAAAACATAATAGTTTAAAATCTATCTATACTATATAGGAGTTTTTAATATTTCATTTTGATACTTAGAAGAAAAGGCGCTAGCACTTGCTAATGAAAAGGACTGAAGGACACAAGTGAAATCAAGTGAACATATACCTAATTTCTTGCATAAAGCGACTATCACAAGTGAACTGTTCATTTCAAGAGTATAGAAATGAAAAACATTCATAAAGTGATTTCGAAAGGGGCTACTTACGTAGTGTCCCGCTCTTGACGGTGCGTTGTGTGACCGGAGGCTAAATCGAGCCAGTCATAATGCAATTAATTTTGGAAAAACCTTGCCGGAATCGACTGATCGGGATTAGTAAATTGGGACAATTTTCTATTTATGGATTGGCTTCTAATTTTCTATTCATGGATTGGCTTCTGATGGCTTTGAGTCCCAAAATATAGTGAATTGTGCTTGGCGAAGGAACTCTATTTTAGAGCTTCTTTCCATCATTTTCATTGTTGTTTTATTGGACGTTTTTGTATTGTTTTCAATGATTGATTTCATTGTTCGTTTTTATCGATTTTCGCATTCATTTCGAATCTTGAGAGAAAGATAAAGGAGGGATAGAAAGAAATATGTTGATCAATTGCGGGTGCAATTTCAGATGGGCGTATAGGCAAGACGTGATTATTGCATAAAGCTCATCTTTCTCTCGGATCTCTTCATTTTGGTGAGTGACTTTGATCCTTCTCTCATTTATCTTCACTCCTAACAAAAAATCTTTCTTCTATTCAAATTGTTACGTCCCTACGATCAATGATACCTTAACAACATAAGATAAGTTAAAAAGAGAAGAATTGCAGGTTAGAATTATAAACTACGAATACAATAGAAAGAATACTTTTACTATATTTGTTAAAGAAAGAATGGTTGCATGTTCCTTATCATATGTCGTAGAAAGAGAAGTATATAGAAAACCTAATAATATTGCACTTAAATGATATGAAAGAAAGAAAGAAAGAATAGAACTACGATTCTATGGTCGAAAAGAAATAAAGACAAAAATATTTACTTTTTATTTAGTTGTTGCATTGTAATATTTTTATTTGATAGAAGTTGCATTCATACATTGGTCTTGGACAACTTATGCACAAGGTTTAATCTCTCAGCCGTGGCACCGGAATCGTGTTGGCATAGGAGATGGAGCACCATAAGAATTATACGTTCTCGCGATCAGGGGGTGTTGTGTTTGTCAGAGAGATGGACTTGTACATCCCAATTTCTAATTATGGGAAGTAACCCATGGACCATCATATTAGTTAGGTCGCATGCAAATAATAATACTATTGCAAACCTAACAGTTTGATGCAGAGACAGATAGAAAATTATAGAAATTATATGCAAATTGTTCTAATCCTTGTTTGATACAGAGATAGATAGTCGGTTGTGGGTAAGAATGTAAACCCTCTGACCCAAAATCTAGGTTTAGGGATTAATTTAGAATTATTCTGAAATAATTATTGGAGTTATAATTCACCTCTTTGATTTTTGATTCTATTGTTGCACCTTACCGATGTTTAAATATTTAGAGCACTACACTAACCTTTGCCTTCCAACAAATTTTACACCCTTGACCTAGACGTGCCACTCTTCCATTCCGACCTTTGTGTCACTCATAAATACCATCTCTTGTGCTTCATTTTAATCGCACAACATTCGTCAAACAATATCTAATTTTAACCCTAAACTTTGCACGTATGTCCGTTCCAATCGAAATTGAAGACAACTTCGATCCGTTTCTTGCAACCAAATATATGACGATAATCTACTCCAAGTCTACTACGTCCATGACACTTGCGTCATCCCCGATTGAGATCATATGCACTTCCAATTTATTAAACAACACCTGTGACACAATTTTTATTTATTTTGGGACAACTGACTCAACCTAGCCCAAAACTAGACCCAACACAAATCCAAACCCACACTCACACCCTCATGGCTCATACAAGACACCACACACCAATTCCCCAACTACAACACACCAAACATAGATTCTACCCTCAACCAATCCAAATTCTCCTTTTTGTGCAAATCCTAAACTATTAAGGACCTATGTCTAAATAAATAGCTAGGTGTCTACCTCCAATAGGATGAGGATAGAATCTATGTTTGGTGTGTTGTGTGCCGGTCACATATTCTGGTTGGAACAAATGATAAGACCCATTTTTGGAAGCATGACCGGTCACACAACTCTTCTTTTTGCATGGTACTATGCAACAACTTACAACTACACTCAATCCCAACCCTCCATTCAAACTCCTACTTATCCTCACCACTCATTTTTCCTTCATGACAACACACACACTCCAAGGAATAACCTAGTCGGCCATAATCCCCACACATCCCCCTCTCCTCTCCTTCATTTAATACTCTCTCTCTCCCATTATTTATTGCTCCATTCTTCTTCTTTACTCCTCTCCTACCTACCAAAACCGATCACCACCACCACCTCCACTCTCACCACCTCCGACCATCACCTGAGCAACCCGCCCCCACCACCAAACCCGACTGCTCTCCTCTCCATCCCAACCTCCTCCCTCCATTGCAACTCCTCCCGACCACCACCACCATCACCTTCACGACCACCATCACCTTCACCTTCACGATCACCACCACCTTCATGACCACCACCACCTCCACGACCACCCCACTGCTGCAAAATCGGCTACTACTGTTGCTGCTGCTATTTCTGCTGTTGCCATTGTTGTTTACTGCTGTTGCGGCTGCTGTGCTCGACGCCCCGTCGACCGCAGACGTTAGGCGACCTCCCCCCCGAGCACCCGACCTCCGGCGAGCTACTCCACCACCGTTTGAGCAACCGTCAGCCATCGGAGGACGGCCAGAGAAGCCGTCGAACTCACCCCCGTGCGATTCATAGCAGAAAAATCGATGTTCATGAACCCAACTTCGCGTAGTGATTTCTCCCTCATCGCTCGACCGATTACCGAACCGCTTTCTCTGGTATAATCTCTATCCAACCCTCTTCCAGCATCTTTAAATAGTTTATTTTAGTTGATATTATATTGGTAGTTATTTGGATTCCAAAATCAAGAAAAACAGTTTTTAAAAAACTAGAAAATCCTCGATACGTTGTTGGTCCCGTGAAACCGGACAACCTCGTCGCTTACTGATTGCACCGAAAGGCGCGTACGGTATTTTCCGACGTGTGGGCTTTGACGGAATTCGATTTGGTCGCGTATGCGCGACAAAATTGACCCGTATCCGTCAAAAGTCCATGTATCGGTGTTTTTGTAAATGTCCCAATTACTTTGTGCACGCTCATCGTATCGCAACGAAACTTGCGCCATTGGACTCGCGGCGTTCGACTCGTCCTGTGACCCAAGTTTTGCCTGATTCTAAGGCAGTGACCGGATCATCATTTTGCGGGCCCCACGATCCGTTCCAACAGACATTTTTGTGATCGGCTCATCGAAATCCAAATCTGGACATACAGTTGAGTTCGTATCGTCATTTAGAAATTGTTTGACCTATAATATGCTAAGTTTAGAGGCATTTGTTTCTGACGAATTTTTTGGTGCAAAGCGGACCATCTATGGACCCCACTCTGACTCAAAACTCCCAATTTTGTTCTTGTGTCCAAATTGGATGCATGGATATACTTTTCTGAGTATCTCACTCATTCTGGGACTGTTTGTGATATTTGTGACAGCATCCGGAGATATATGTTCCAGTTCCATTCTTGTGATGTTACTTCCTTGATGAGTTTGTGTTCGAATCTTCGTCTGGCTTCCAGGCAAGTATACCTTGCCACTCTTGTTACATTTCTTTAAATGCAGCAACTGCATTTACATTATTTCTGGTTGAACAATATTGCGCGTCCAAGAATCACTTGGGTGCAGTCGGCGTTGGCCGATTCCGCGTGACTTGGTATTTAGAGGACAGACCCTTATTTGAGAGATGCCATAATCTCTTGTATGCCCATGACACATTTATAACACGGAGAGTTTCATGAGTGGACGCAGACTCTTGTACTTACTGATCACTAGTACAATCGAGTAATGTGACGGCAGCATTTAGATACTATGATCTTGACTCAGGAGTAGTAGCTGGACATGACGTGATGCACGACAGATACAGCAACATTGGATGGGGAGGACGCTCGCTAGACGTATGGACTATGTACACATTTTATTTGTAACCCGCTGCCCCCGCCGGAGTACCGGGTATGATATGAATAGTATCAAATCACAGCTATATGAGATAGAATGTTGAATTATAGGGACATAGCTTCACGAGTGCAAAATCAATTATTTGATCGCTCTGTGGGCTACACCGTATGATATTAGACTTAGTACCTTTAGCTGCCAATGCCTTACCTGCAAGGGTCGCAGTTCCTTTATGTGGGCTATAAGTATCAACCTGGAATGTTACAAATGAGAAAGTCCCAGTAGCTTCTACACACCCTAACCTAAGTAGCTTACCTTAAATGCCCGGTAAGCCGTCTTTCTTATATACTGGCGGGTGAAGTATCTACCCATTTTGTCCGTCGTTACAATTTTTGAACGTTGAAATAACAAACAAAGAAGTATAAAGAGATCCTAAATAGAAAATATAATTACAATATTTTGATTTGGGTAGTGATGATGGAGCTTGAGCGCAGCAACGTCTCTTTTACTCCATTGACGGTACGATGAGGGAATGAGGATGCCCTCTTATCTTTTCTCTTCTGAGCTTGTGTGCACGTACGTAGCTGGCCGGGGGACGTTGTAGGGTATGCTACCCTTGTTATTTATAGCCATCCTGCTGACAGGCTATAGGTGCCGCATATGCCTCTGTTTGGTGGCCGCATAGAACTCCTTCAACAAAATGCGATTGTAACTGCAGTCGCATGCCACAGACAGGCTACCACGTGGTCTTGGTTACGATATGTTGTTGAAGAGATCTCGGGGTTGTTGCGTGCGTGACTTGGTCAGCTGGACACGTATTCAGCACTGATTGTGCGAGAAATCATCTTCGGTTATAACAAAAAGATCCTGCAAGCCGAGAGCCGCATATCGTCGTGGCCGCATATCGTCGTGGCCGCATACGTGCTCTCGTTTGGTCTTGGTCGGATGGACACTCTGGCCGCACGAAGACCGCATGGGTATATAGCCGCATGCAAGCTCTCGTCTGGCCTTGGTCGGATGGACACTCTGGCCGCACGATGACGAGACCGCATTGGTATGTAGCCGCATGCAAGCTCTCGTCTGGCCTTGGTCGGATGGACACTAAGACCGCATGATGACGATGCCACATGGGTATGTAACCGCATATGAATTGGCACGTGGCGTGGCACGTCTGTCGAGGCCATCAATGAGTTGATGTGACTTTTTGTATTTTTCTGAGCCGTCGTTTTCACGAGTCTCGAAGCGCCTCGGTGTGATGAGTGATGTGTCAGAGTCTGACAGTCATCGAATACTGTGTCAGGGGGTTTTATGCGGCCTCCCTACTCTGTGGTCGTTCGGGCCTTATAGAGTATACTATGCAGCTTATAGATCTTTGGTTGATCTGGCCGCATATGACTCCTCTGCGCTTTTTTGTTCAGGCCGCATGTGGCTTCTCTGCGACTTGGTTTCATCTGTGAGGTGACATGACCTCTATGTGGCATGCATGATTTTTTATGCTTCTACACATTGCTTCCCTATTTCGGTACCAGGTGCCGAGCTAACTAATGGGTGACCTAAACCAGATACGTATGTGCGCTATGATTTTTCATGCTTCTACACATTTCTTCCATATTTCGGTACCAGGTGCCGAGCTAACTACTGGGTGACCTAAACCAGATACGTATGTTCGCTTTCCCACCCTACTTAGACCATTCCTCTTAGACCGCTTCTCGGACGACTAGTCGCATTCTCAATAGCCATTCTCTTTAGTTGAAAAGGACGAACTACCTTTTTCACCAACAACTTGTTCTTATTCATGTTTCGGGAATAGTAAGGGATCATGGATATATACTGTATTAGATTCGGCCTCCGGCGTCCACGACGCTATGCTGTAGTAGGCCTCTGTTTTCCCAGAAAATTATGCCGATCCCATTTAGCCTACAGCTCATACGTCGAATGTGGTTCTCATTGCATTTACACTTAGTTTTGTACACCATTTATTTATTGCAGTATTTTGTATTATTAGTGACAAGTTTCTATGTAGCTTGTTACATCTCTCTGAGGAACTGGTTTCCTTCCAATTTTGCAGTGTTGATTGTTGTCTATTTTGTTCTTATTGTTTATTCCCTATTACTATAGCCTAGTGTTGTTAGACTCGTTTGTCTCTCGAGTCTATTCGGACAAGTATGATTATTGGGTTGTAGACTGATAGTCATATTTTTCTTTCTTTATGATCTTTTCTTGTGAATTGAGTTAGAAAGATGATATAGACTTAGCTATACAAATCTAGGACAGTTTATACGCATTTTAGTTAGACTGGAGTCCACTTGGATACGTAGCTGGCCATTACCACGTAGCCTGGTTCCAGGTATTTTGGGACCGGGACGTGACAAAGAATCACTGCATAAGTAATATTCTATTGTCTTATGTTTCTTATTATGAATTGTTAAAAAGAACCTAGAACAAGCAGAAAGACCATTTAATAATATGACATGCTTTTACATGATTACTGTGTAGATTTATGCGTGTCAGATTAATACCGCTCACCGGTGTATTCCCTATTGTTCTAAAAGGCGGGCGCCTAGGCGCTAGGCAATTGATGTCCGCCTAGGTGCCCGCCTCGTCCCCCCGACGTCCGACTATGCATGTTATGGGGTTTTATGGACTTTTTATGCAATTTTCATTAGGTTTTTTGAAAAAAAAAAATATTATTTGAACCGCCTACATCTAGACGGTCGTCTAGGCGGGCTAGGTGGCGGGTACCTGCCCGACTAGCGCTTAGCGCTTTTAACAACCTTGGTATTCCCCAATGTGTTGATCCACGGCATCACCGGTATTTAGAGGCAAGAAGATATTCGGAGACGTTAGAAGCTTGTCTCAATGGAACCTTGTCCAACGTCTCGAAGCTTTAAGTTCAAATTTTTAGAAGTTTTCTGTTCAAGATATTTTATTTTTATTTTAGTAAAGAGATATGATGTATGAAACATTGTCGCTTATTTCAGTTTCGAAAGATGTAAGCCAATTGGCCAATAAGAGTTTTTTGTAATCCCGTTGTAAGTTATGAATACAAAAAATTATTTGTTCCTATGTCATTGTTGTTATTTGTTTATTTGCATTAATTTTCCGTTGCTTCATTCTCTACTTAGTTTATTTTGTTAATGTGCTAGTCAATGTCTTGTACAAACGCAACTTAGACTTGTACGACATTATGTCCAGTGACGACTTTTTGGTCCTCCGGAATTGAACGTGACAACCTAGAGAGTGTTTGTTTTTGCACTATATAGTGCTGAACATTTTAAACTACTTAAACAAGTGTGCTGATCAATCAATTTAATGGTATTTGTTTTTTTCACTTTAAAATGATCATCACTATAAGTGATGACATTACTTCGGCCAATGATTCGCCGCGATTTGCGTACAACGGATTGCATAATTGCAAACATTAGCCTATTAACTTAAAAATTCAAAATCAAATCTATATTCCAGAAATAAATAGATATTAGAGTAATTTAATCAAAATTAAACCCTAATTTTCCTAGTAAAATAGATTATGTTAGAAGTTGTTACATTATTCATAATTTTGTGGAAATATAATATTTGTGTAATCTGTTCGACAGGGTTTCGTAGGATTGTCGCATGACTTAGATAACTAGTAGATTGAGGTTCACTTTGTCTCAAGTTTGTTACCACATATTATCTTTGGAACCAGGCAAGTATCACTATAACTTATGTTGTCTTTATCATATGTTGCATGTTGTTTCTTTCTTGTAATTGTTAATCGTTTTATTACTTGTACACGAGAGTTAGAATTGCTACAGTACATGTACATGTTCATATCAACTTGTTTACCATGATTTATTGTTTCTCATATTTTCAATGTTTAATTGTATTGAGACGTGTGACTCAGTCGGACGAGGGAATACAACTAGTAGACTTATGGTACCAACTGTATGGATCTAGCCCAGAGTTTATTAGGTCGGGAGACCGTTTGACAAATATTATTCAGTCAATATATCTTACGTATTGACTATTTGCTTCCTAATCTAACCACATGTCGAACTTTGGTATTTTAAAAACACATGGTATACGTGATCGTGATTATTAATATTATCTGATCTATTTCCTTGTCTCCTCACAGTAAACTTGCATATTATTAGTATGTCATAGTTGTACTCTTCTTATCATACCTTAGTATACATAGAGTTCACATGTTCCTTATTATGTTCTTTTATGCATATTATATTGTGTAGCATAGTGTTGTGGTCGTACATGCTCAAATCCTGACTGAATAACTGATGTAACAGTTTTAGACGATGTGATTTGCCCCAAGGTCTACCGTGAGTACATTGGTGACATCGACGTTCCCAATGTACTGGACTCATGTTCGGATTTAGAATAGCATATTCCTCTTTCTTATGCACTAAGTGTAAAGTCCCCCTTCGTGTGGTGCATTGGGCTGGTTTGTTGGCTCGAAGGACCTGGTTGGACTTGGATTCATGTGGATGAATCATTCAGAGATCCATGTGATTGGTGTATGTCCCGCTTCGATCGGAGGCATCGTGTTGGCTTCTTAAATTGAATAAGCTGGTTGGATTTGAGTTGTACCAAAAATCGCAGGATTTGAGCGAGCGATGATTCAGACTTAATTAATTTGGTCGAATTTGATGGCTTACGGAGCAGTGTTCGCTTGTATGGATATACCAATTAAGAATATCGTGCATCACATTAAATCGTCTCTTTGAAAAATCGTTCGATATATGCTCGGTCGGATCAGAAAGTCTATTCATCATGGTGGTGGTTTTGATCATTCTCTCATTTACCTTCACACTTTAATAAAACTGTTATTAGTCATTGTTTTTGTATTCCATAAGATTGTTATTGCTAAGTAAAAGAACCATCATAAAAGAGAGTAATATGATTGTTGTTAACTTACTATATAGAAATATAGAATGTGGTACTATTGTTATAGACATGTGAAATATTGTATTGTTGTTATAGACCTGTGAAATGTTGTATTATTGTTAGAAAGTAATGAAATTATGGAGAAATGTTTGAAACCGTTGAGTCGTCAGTGTAGTAATCCCTGCATTAGGAAACGGTATGGATGTGGTGTGGTACCACGGAATAGTCGAAATGGTTTGGGACCAATGGATTGCCAATCAGAACATCGAATAAAAATTTGGATATCACGAGAATGAACTCTTGTACAAGTAGAGATGTGCATTGCTTTATTTCAGTTTATATTATCATGCATGTTATGTTTTAATAGCTAAATTACATATGCATGCATGGTCAATGACAACTTGTGTACAAGGTTTACCTTTCCTTGAACGGGGTCCGGGGTACCGGGACCGATTCGGCCTATGAAAAAATTATGTGGAACGTGCTTCACGCATGAGTTATTGCAGGACCTTCAGTGGGACAAGCTATCCGGACTGGAAGGACATGTCGCAATACCATGTATAGTCCAAGATGATGTGTCACCAGTATCTGTCATATGGTTAGGTTGCATGCTAATGATATATGTTTGCAGGCCTAACAAATTGTTGTAGGAACGAATTCACGACATATGTATATTTTATGAGTCCTAACAATTGATCCAGGGATACACTTATGTCACATTTATATATTATGAATGATAACATTGTGTACAGAGAAAGATGGTAGCCTTGGATAAGATTTACTGTGTCAAGTGAAACATTTATGTTTATATATATCTGTTTATGAAACTGTTAACCGATGACATATTTATGTTAATATATATATATATATATATATATATATATATATGTGTGTGTGTGTGTGTGTGTGTTAATTTTTAACTGACCCTAGAGAAAGTAAAAAAGATCACATAATAATTTTACATGTTCTCACACGATTGCCGTGTTGGTTTAGATGAGACGGATCGAGACTGTTCACCAGTGCATTCTCCAATGTATTAACCCCCTTCTCTACAGGTGCGAAAAATCGCTTGGACGTGCTGAGAAGTTGGAGCTCGTTTGGCAACTTAAAGCTGTTCAGCTGGAGATGTTACCTTTTATTTATAAAGGACATAATGTATGAACATTGTCGATTACATAAGTTTCACGAGTTGTAAGTCTTATGTCATCTTTCATTGTAATACGATCCACTGTTTATAATCAAGTTATTCTTTCGACCTAATATTCGTTATAATTATACTGTTAATTATAAAAAAAAAGATAATAATTTTTTATATATCAACTTTTTTGCTTATTTTCATTGCAATAATTTTGTTTCTGAGATGTTTTATCGATCATATTTGTTCTCATCTTGTACAAGTACAATTTAGACTTGTACGACATCACATCCAGTTACGACTTTTGGGTTCTGCAATACTGGAACGTGACACTCAGTCTCTTAGTTAGTTTAGTCTAGTTGGTCCAGTTTATTATACCGGGTTTATTCCCGAGACATCTTGAGTTGTAGCAGATATTTTTGTGAATTTTAATTAATTAATTAATTAAATAAGGCTATTAGGTAGTTATTTTCTTGTGTTTTTTTGACTTAGTTTTGCGGTTGATATATAGTATAATTGTGTTATGGACTATTGAAATCATAAATAACGTACTACCGTCGATGCTGCGGTGTAGGCTGGTCATGGCTACGTGCTCGTATCCCAAAAGTAGGAGCGGGACGTGACAAGTTTTTTAAGTCGTAAATTGTAAGCTAAAATCTTAAGCTTATAATTTACCACTTAGCTTGTAAGTGAAAAAAAAAATACCTTCAACAATTTTAATTATTACAAAACATGTACAAACAACCCTAGTCCCTTATTCTTATTTTTTTGTAGTTCTAGAAACACACCAAAAAGAAACTAGTTTCAAACTTTCCAATTATCAAATAAATTTTGGTGCCAAAAATGGACAATTGGCCTAACATTTAATAGTTAAATAATTTTCGGTGCCTAAAAAAACTAGTTTCAAAATTATTAAATAATTTTCGATTTTATTCTTATTTGAAGATGAATTTGAGGATGAAATAATTTTATGTTGTGTTGATAAAAATATTTTAGGGTGAACTTATGTTTTTACATTTGTACTAGTGATTTTGTATTTAAAATAATGTCATAGCATTTGAGGACAAAATAATCAATTATATATTTATAATACATTTTAAAGTGATGAAAAAACAAAGAACACTTTAAAGTACGCTACATAGTTATGAAAAAACAAACAACATTTGCATTTTAAAGTGCTAGCACTACATAGTTATAAAAGGAAAAAGAAAAAGAAAACCCTCTTATGCACTGGAATATTACGCAGTAAGGTCCTTGGCTGTTGTGCATTACAAGAAAACAGTTGTGGCAACTTCACACTTTTTTCCTTTCGCTTAAACTTTAAACACCACTATGTTTTACCAAAAAAAGAAAAAAGAAACACCACTAAGTTGTTACTGCAGTTTCTAGCCAAATAGGATAGAAAAAATTAATATAGGATTTGTTGTCATCAAATGACATATTAGATACCCGCATCTCAACAAAAACAATATTGGAATTCATTTCTTCTACCCCTTATGAAAGTCAGCTTAGTAAAGTAGAGTCGACCATCAAGGTGCCATATCCTCGATAAAAATAATGGAATTATCCCTCTCAAAACCATGGAAAAGCAAAGGAATAAAAATAATAAATTAGCAATTGTCAACCTGAATCCAATCCAGCTGACATAACACCAGATGCTGCTGAATTGGCAACAGCTTCGTAGTGGGTAGTGTCACCTCTGATCTGCAGCCAAAAGAAAAACAGTTCATCATTCAATGTTGCTTATCATTAGGAAACCATCAATATTATTTGTTAGTATTGTGTGCTCTTAGCCACAGCATCAGCAGTTGAATTATCTGCAGCCTCATGCATAAGTAGTCATAACTGACACACACACATGTTAAGTATACTGCACATGTTGCACAAAGTAATTATTTTCTTTAAGAAGATAAATGGCTCCCTAATATGATAAATCAACATAACAATGGCGAGTTACAATAGAAACTTGGTTTAATACTTGGCTTAATTTTATTGATGGGTGGGACTTCATATATATAGGAAAGGCTAACCCCTCTCTCTACTATTCTACTAGATATGGGACTAAACACCCACTAATACTCTCAACACTCCCCCTCAAGATGGACGATAGATATCAATTATCCCCATCTTGTCACATAGTTTAGAAAGACTCGATGAATTAAAACCCTTAGTCAGACAATTTGCAACTTGTTCTTCTGAGCGAACATGATCGAGCTTTAATATCCATTTTTCTAGCTTCTCTTTGATGAAGAACCGATCGATCTCAATGTACTTAGTTCTGTCATGCTGGACTGGATTGTTAGCTATATTTATTGTTGCTTGACTGTCACTCAGAAGACACAACGGTGTTCCCTGGTCCAGCTTCAACTCCGTCAGCAGTGTTCTTACCCACAACAACTCTGACACTCCTAGAGTCATAACTCTATACTCTGCTTCAGCAGTCGATCGTGCTACCACAGACTGTTTCTTGCTTCTCCATAAAATTAGGTTACCCCCCACAAAGACACAGTACCCTGAGATAGACCTTCTGTCGTCCATGCAGCTTGCCCAATCTGCATCGCAGTACCCCTTAACACCCAGGTATCCATTTTTTTTGAACCATAGCCCTCTTCTAGGACTCCCCTTCAGATATCTCAGAATACGAAAAACTGCGTCCATATGACCATTTCTTGGATCATGCATGTAGCGACTCACTACACATAGCAAATGATATATCAGGGCGAGTGTGGCCTACATAAATCAATATACCTACAAGTCTCTGATATCTCTCACGATTAACATGCTCTCCTACCTCTGCACCCAACTTATCTTTCTGATCAATTGGAGTAACTGTCGATCGACATCACAGTATACCGGTCTCTGTGAGCAGGTATAGTACATACTTCCTCTGAGAGAGAACGATCCCATCTCTTCCTCGAGCCACCTCAATCCCGAGAAAATACCTCATCATTCTCAAGTCCTTCACTTCAAACTCCTTGGCGAGTTTTGACTTCAGCTGGGTGATCTCCTCCTCATTATCACCTGTGATTACTATATCATCCACATACACTGCAAGTATGGTGATGTGGCCTCTTGCATGCTGGAAGAAAATCGTGTGATCTGCATTGGTCTGGCGGTACCCCATGCCTGTGACAGCCTTCCTGAATCTATCAAACCAGGCTCGAGGAGATTGCTTGAGCTCATACAGTGATTTCTTTAGCTTGCACACCTTTCCCGTCGACTGCTTCGTAAAAAAACCCGGGGGTGGGTGGGAGGGTCTCCATGTATACTTCCTCTTGTAGGTCCCCATGAAGAAAAGCGTTCTTCACATCCAATTGATACAGCTGTCATCCATGGTTTGCTGCAAGGGAGACCAGGGTTCTCACAGTGCTCATCTTTGCCACTGGAGCAAATGTCTCATCATAGTCGATGCCATAGGATTAAGTAAATCCCTTTGCAACCAATATTGCCTTGTACCGCTCCACATTTTCTTCTGGCATCTCCTTTACTGTGAAGACCGATTTGCATCCAACTGCTCTCTTTCCTTTAGGCAACGGAATAAGCTCCCATGTCCCATTTCTTTCGAGTGCCCCAAGTTCCTCAAACATTACAGCTCTCCACCTTGGATCTTCCTTCGCTTCCTGCCAACACTTAGGCAAAGAGGTGGTGTCTAATGATGCAATGAATGCTTGATAGGTAGGAGATATATTAGAGTAGGATAAAAAAATTGGCAATGATATGTTCATAACCATAACGATTAGGAGTTTTTTCCGTATTACTGCGAGAAGATCTCCTTAAGGGAATATGAGAAAGTGGTGAAGAGATCATATCATCTGAATCAGAGGGATCCGATACGGGAGGTGCATCTTCAAGAGTTGGGGCAGGGTTAGGCGAGAGACATGGCACAATAGGGGCAATAGGCACAGTAATAGGCACAGTAATGGACTGCTGCTTTCTCCTTCTGTAGACTTGGAGCTCTGTAGATTGTTTTGTAGTCTGTTCCTCCCCCTGCACTGGAGCATCACTTTCTTCCTCCTGATTGTCACCGCTTTCTTCCTCCTAATTATGTGCATCCTCATCAGTTTTCTCACCCTCGCTATCACCCCTTGTTCCCTTGGACCAGCTTTCATCATTGGACATGGAACTGACCCGACAATCACACTTGGGCCCATCTCTCCCTCACTCCTAATACCTTCTGTGTTAGGTGTATCACCAAATGCGGAACCTTCACCTGAACCATTGCGGTAGTATGGTTTCATCTCTCTGAATGTAACGTCTATGCTTACAAAGAGCTTTCGCTCCACTGGACTCCAACAAGAGTATCTCTTCTGAATCCCTGAGTAGCCAACAAAGATGCCCTTCACTGTCCGAGAGTCCAACTTTCCCACCGCAGGTCTGTTATCTTTCAGAAAACATACACATCCAAATACCTTTGGAGGAACAATGTACTTATTCTCTCCTGTAAGCATCTCAAACGGTGTTGTTCATCCTAACACCTGAGAGGACATCCAGTTGATGAGATATACAGCCGTCAACACGGCATGTCCCCACAAGTGTTTAGGAACATTCATGGCAAACATCATTGACAGTGCTACTTCCAACATGTGCATGTTCTTCCGCTCTGTCACGCCATTCTGTGCTAGTGTATAGGCACACGAAGTCTGATGTTGTATCCCATGGACTGATAAGTACTCTTCAATAGCCTTGTTGGTGTGTTATGTCCCATTGTCAGATCTCAAATTTTTTACTTTAGCACTTTACTGTGTTGTAACCCTGCAATGAAAATCTTGAAAGCATGCAAAGGCATTACTCTTACTCTTCATTAGGTATACCCAGGTGACACGAGTGTAGCAGTCAATAAAGGTGACAAACCATTTAAAATCATTAACTCCAGTTATAGGACAAGGTCCCCACACATCAAAGTGTATCATATCAAAAGCATTTAAAACCATTAACTCCAGTTGTAGGACAAGGTCCCCACACATCAGAGTGTATCATATCAAAAGCAACTCAACTTTTATTTTCAGAACTCACATAAAAGCTTCTGGTGTTTCCCAAGCTCACAAGCATCACAAACCAACTTTTGTTTATTAGCCTTTTGATACATAGTTGGATACATCTGACTCAGTAGACTGAATGAAGAGTGTCTTATGCGCTGATGTTGAAGTAATAATTCTGCTTCCACTGTTCTTCGCGGCTCCTCCGGTTGTGCTTCTTCCACCAGTGATGCTAGTGCTGCGTCCAGCCCACCCATGTCCAAGTACAATAGCCCCTTATACCAAGTGCCAGTCCCCAACCGTCTCCCTGTTCCCTTATCCTGAAAAATTACCTTAGGAATGTCAAAGAAAACAACACAATTAAGTCGAAGAACAATGGCACTAATGGACAATAGATTAATGAAAAAAGATGGGAGCATGCAAGACATCAGTAAGGGTTATGGATGGGTGCATTCAATTGTGCCTTTACCCATAATGGGTCTAGCCGTATCATCAGCAGTCTGAATGCTTTCAGGCGTCGTCAGGTAAGTGTAATCTTGGAACTCATCATAGGCACCCGTGACATGACGGGATGTCCCAGAGTCAATTATCCAACCTGGTCTGTGGATAGATGCCAGAACATGAGCAAGTATACATGTGCTTGTATGGACATAGTTGATGATGTTACCCCCGGAGGTGGTAGGAGTTGATGTCCCAGAAGTGTTGGCTCGACTGTCGCTGGTTCCAAGCTTCATGCTTCTCTATATCTCTAGCATTTTTCTCTCACTAGGGTCATATTCGATGACCGATTCTCACTTCCCTCTTCTGCCAGGTTTGCCTTGTGTCCTCCGGAATGATTACTTCTGCCACCAGATAGCCTCCTCTGCCACCCGTACGCCCTCCACGGTTGCGTCGGCGGCCGCTGTACTGGCCTCTTAGGGATTTCGTACACAATCTGATGAAGTGTTCAGGGTCTCCATAGTTGTAGCACCCTCCCCCTCCGGAAGGGTTGGAGTTAAAAGCTGCTAAGCTAATTTTTTTCCCAGAGAGCTAGTGATGCTAGGCATCAGCTTCAGTCGTGCCTCTTCTTGTGCCATAACAGCTATGGCCTCCTCCAGTGATGGCAGTCTGGGTTGAGCAAGTAGGATATTTCTCCTCTGCTCGAATACTGGGTTGAGCCCCTTCAGGAACTTCATTATCCTCTTTCGCGAAACATACTCCATGAACTTCTTATAATGTTTCGCAAATGCCGGTTCCACTTACTCATCTTCCACGCCAATGGGGTCATAGTGGTGAGAGATCTAACAAATACTTCTTCAGCAGAGCCGCATACTCAGAGATGGTGTCATCTTCTTGGACCACCTTATCAAGTTCATCTTGTAGTTGAAAAACCCTCATAGGGTTGCCCGAACCTGAGTACATATCTCTCAGCGTCATCCAAATGTCACCAACATCCTCCATTGCTTCAACGTTGCCCGACACTTGGTCGGTCAATAAGGCTGTCAACCATCCAGCAACAACATTATTGACGATCTCCCACACAACAAATTCCTGTGAGGAGTGATCTTCAGGTGCCTTGGTTTGGCAATTCACATAGCCCACCAAGCCTCTTGCCTTCAGAGTCCGCATCGCCTGACGCGACCACTTCAAGTAGTTGGTAGTGCCCTCCAACTTTATCTCCGGTTTCTCCAAGTTTTTTATTTTGTATGGTGAAGGATCCACATCTGCGTGTGCACCACGGGAGCTAGTCTCGGTCAGCCTCTTGGAGAAGAGATCGTCCACCAAAGCCTTCATCTCTTGGGCCGTCAGCTTGTCGTAGATCGTCTCCATCGTCTTCTTCTTGTCTTCTTCCATCAGTAAGATCAGCAAGACGGTGGCAGATCTAGATTGTCTCCACCTTTGATCGTTGTCTTCTCCACGTCTATTGTTTCTCCTTCAGTACAGCGGTGTCCCTGAGAGTCGCTGCTTACGTTCCGTGCACGACTTCGACCCGAGGTCGCATGGCCTGACGAGAAGGAGGAACCGACATTTGTAGTCGAGATCAGGAGTTTACACAAGAATTCCCTCACTGATATATCTTGATCCAACAAGCAACTATATAATTAATATCCCGATTACAACTTACTGCTACAAAACAATAATCAAAAAAATAAATTTTTCGGTCTTCCGTGCAATCGCAGTTGCATATGGACAGAACCGAGTTACAACTTGTAGGAGAGAAGACGAAGAAGAAGATCGTCGGGTTCCGGGGTCGTCGGGATCGCAGTGGCAACAGCAACAGTCGCAACAACAGCAGAAACAGCAGCAGCCGCGGCGGCGGGACAGGCCGGCGGAGTGCGGCCAGGCGGTTGTCGGGGCCGGCGGGAAAAGAAGGGAGGGGGGCGGCTGTGAGAGGGTTAGGGTTAGGGTTTGGAGAAGGGTGGGAGAATTTGGCTCTGATACCAAATAGAAACTTGGTTTAATACTTGGCTTAATTTTATTGATAGGTGGAGCTACATATATATAGAAGAGGCTAACCCTTCTCTCTACTATTCTACTAGATGTGGGACTAAACATTCACTAATACTCTCAACAGTTACAATGATTCATCATCTCAGTATGCATGTGTATCTGAATTATCTAGAACACTAATTTAGGTCTGTCAGACTCTCATTGTCTACACATGCACATGCATTCATTAAGTACTTGGACATAAATTGACTACAGATCGGCTACTGATAAACAATTTTTTTACTCGATATTTCTGTCGAAATAGTGCAATATCCAAAAAGGGACTATATTAATATGTGGCTGTGATAAGATGTTGGGCATACTAAAAGAGAGAAATTACCACGGCTCCGATACATAATACCGCATGGAAGTTTCCAGAACGACCAAGCTTTTGTGCAACCAGTGGAATCTCAAAGCTACCTGGAACTTTGACAACCTGATCAATTAACATATGAACCTATATAAAATAGAAGTTGAAGTGTGAATTAACAACTTAATAATACTTGGTATGCATTAAAGAGGAAGAACTCAGTAACCATTATGTTTCGAGCAGAGTAAGGGCTAACAATTCTCATTAGCTCAAGAAAATGATGAAAGTCGTATTGTAATTAGAATGCTGAAGTTCTAACCAAAGTCAAAAGTATTTACCACCGAAAACATATGAGCCTATATAAAATCTTACAAAAAGGATGGCTCGATCAATTAACAGTTAAGCTCATGCAACCAAGGAGCAGCCTCCAACTTCCCAAACTAGAAAAGAGTCTACACGAAGAAGTAAGATGATACGATTTTGTTTTTTTGACAGGAAATTGCATTCGTCCCCATGGCATAAGCCGAAGAGGGAAAATGAATGACCTTATGGCCCTCAATAAAGATGAATGGCAAAAATGGATTCATGTAGCTACCAGAAAAGTTTGCATAGACAAAGATTGTAGTAGCAAGGTTACAGAAAACTCTTCCAAGAATTGGTGAATGACAATAATATATCCTATGTGGCACGGACACAAATATGACATGGCCCAACACAGACACGACAACAAATTTGGTGTGTCCTATTGTATTTTGGAGTGTGTGTCATGTTCGAATTTCGATACGTATCCGACAAGACATCTCATGAACACGGCTCCGGATTTTGGAGTATCCGTGCTTCCTAGGTAATACCATATCAGTATGTGAAAGTGAAGCTATCAACCATGTCAACGTCAACATAATTTATGCTAATTGTGCCGGATAGTGCTAAGGCAAACTGGTTAGATGAAGAAGAAATTGAGTAATAGGGGTTCAAGCGAGATGTAGTTCTAGTGGATAATGATGTGAGCATCTCATGCACCACAAAATGACTAAAAGCTCAAAATAACATGTCTGTTACATTCTTTGCACAGTCAGGCAGATATTGTGTTACGACGGCTCACAGAAGAACAACCTATATTACCATAAAATAAGATTAAAGAGTTTACATACTGTGATATCTTCTTCTCTAACTGAATATCGCCTAAAGGTCTCTAGAGCTCCCTCTAATAGCAAATTTGTCACAACTTCATTGAAGCGTGCTACGACCTGCATATAGAAAGAAGGATAAGAAAATAAGTATTCAAAATGTACATTTTAGAAGACTATCATGACAATGAAATTCAATACCCTTATGTTTAGAATACTAACTATATATACATGCATAAATCTACCCATGTAATATAAAATAGTTATTTGTATAGAGTAATAACATAAATAAAAGAGCAATTCGAGTCATACAAGGTTACAAATTTCAATGTTTATATAATGGGACAGGAAAATATGGTCAACTCTATTGCAGACTAAATACGGTTGTCAACTTCAATTAGATATGTTTATTATCTCAAAATAGTGATATAAGGGGGAAAATGGAATATTTAGCTGTGAAATCTTCACCACTAAAACAAAATATTCTAGTTGTTTGACTAAGTAACTTTCCTATACACACTTGAATATTCAAATCTAGCAAGAGCGTATTGCATCCATATTATGTTGGAAAACCATTAGATTGTTAAAAAAGGTGTTTAATATTTATTAAAAAGAAGTCTTTGATATGAAACTGTCTCTCATTTTTAAATAACTTGCAGTTTTGTTGAAGTAGAAAATAGAAGACAATGAAACATATTTCAATTTTGAAATCAGTTTCAATTGTCATAAGTGCTAAAGCCCAGATCCTTACAATCGACACTGGAAAATAGTATCCATGTTTGTATCGTGTCCATTCACGTGTCCGTGTCCGTATTTGTGCAACAAAGCTTACAAATATAGTTTTAAACTAAAGGAGAAATGGTTAGAAGACAGAAAAACCAAAAGAAAAGCTAAATCATATAATTTCTTTTGCTAAAGGAAATCATATATTCATTACTGTAAAGCTTTTCAAGCACAAGCATATACTAGAGACATACTTGTCAATGATAGACATAACCTGTTATTTCAAGTCTTCGACCCGACTTTTAATCAAAAAACCGGGTCCGGATGTCAAGTCAGAACCTTAGTGGATTTGCGGTCATGTTTGGGTACAAAATTCGAAACCGAAATATTTCTGGGTCATGTCCCAACTCGAAACCAATCCTTTGACAGCCCTAAAGAGACATCTACAGGTCATAATTATTAAGATATTTCTACTTGAAAACATACATTCATGTTTTACCAAAAAGATGTTTTCTCCTAACAGAGCCCGCGGTTCGATAGGCTCGCAACAATCAAAGGGGCACCCGTTGGTGCAGCCCTGGTTATATTAGAATGTACTAGGTGTACTATCAGATAATAGAGTTCAATATATGACAGACTGGCACGAATATGACACAACACAATAAGGACAATGACACAGACATGATCACCTATTTTGGTGTGTCCTAGTGTATATTAGGAGTGTCAGGGTCATGCCCGATACATGTCCGACACGAATAGACTTGAGATTTTTGCTGTGTCCGTCTTTCCTAGATTTCAATCGATTACCGATACATATCTCATTGCCAGTCCGATCGCGAGAGCGGTGTTGTAATATAGAAAGCTTGTTGATATTTCCTTGACATTTTCCGCATGAACTGTGAAACTACGGACTCCATGATTTGATGAAATACATGATTGTTGGTGTTTTTCATTTTGCTTTGGGAGTTTTAGTCCTACATTGGAAAACCACCAATGTGTATATCTCAATATATAACTTTGCTTAGTATTGGTATATGCCCATGGGATGGTGGCCCATGTGGGTTGACTTTCCTAGAGGGATTAAGTGTGAACCCCATTATGACAACCTTTATTTTGTCACTACCTTTGGAAAGTTTTCCTAAGGAGCTAGCGACTCGGACTCGGACTCAAGGGCGCAAAGTAGCGTTTTGGTGACGCACTTTACACTTAGCACGTCAGCATCGTCGCATGGCGTTCGTACGCTCCTTTTATGCGCGAGTTCTATGCACGGTTGCTTGCTCGGACGCATGCTTCGTGTAGCTATGCGGCTTGGAGCCCATGCGGTCAGGGGTGCAAGCGGCCAGAGGCCATGCGATCAGGAGCACATGCGGCCAGGTGCGCATACGGCCCGGTGCCCATGCGCCAGGAGCCCATGCGGCCCGGTGCCCATGCGGCCAGGGGCCTTGCGGTTAGGAGCTATGCGGCCAGCAAATTAGCTTGAGCGAGTCGAGTGTGGAGGGGACAGGGATTGTTGTTGGCGGCTCGGTGCGGCACAGGCGGCGCGTGGTTCTCTGTGCCACGCGGCTACAGCTTTCGGAGCCTGGCGGCGTTGTCGCGGATGTCCTCAGGCCGCATGGGAGCTGAAATCATTTTTAAATAGAGGCTCTCCTCTTTCATTTGAGTCGTTGGAAAAATTGAGAGAGAAAAATCGAGAGCACCAGCAGGACCTGCGGCAGCAGTTACCATCCTTCCAAAAGAGTCTTCCTAGTGATCCGAAGGTGACCAAGAACGTTCCAGAAGTTCTCGTGTGGACTTGTTGGATCCTGGGAGCAGATCGTTGTATAGCGCGAATCTTGCCTTGAGCTCTCGTGGTTTTGATCATCCCAGCAGGAGTTTCCTTCTTTGTATTTATGTTCTTGTTCCCGTTCTTCTCGGTATAGCGTCTGCGAACGTAAAGAGAAGAACGGTTTCCTGATTCTTGTTGTATTTGCATTTTCTTTGGATTGTCAGTTTGTAACATGTTCCTAGTTTAGTGCTTCTGTGGGATTGTGTGTCACTGTAGAGGAACTCTTGTGTGAATCTCAGTGCACCAACTTCTCTTCTAGAGTTTGTAGAGACGAACTCTTGTGCGAGTCTCTACTTTGTGGCTACCTTTTCTTCTTTGATCTGACTTCGGGACTAACAATCTCAAGGCAAGATCCGAATTAGAATGGACAACCGCTCAAATCTTCTCGATACTAGCTTTCACAAGCTTGAGAAGTTTGATGACGAGCACTACAAAATTTGGAAGAGGAAGATCTCCTTGAATCTTCGTCTTGTCAAAGTTGCTTATGTGTTGGTTGATCATGAACCTACTATTCCCGAAGATAGAGGAGAGCTTGCAGTTGGTGTTGCTCAGGACGCACACTCCAAGTGGAAGGAAGACAACGACCTCTGCAGGTTGTTGATTCTCAATGCTATGGACGACTCAATGGCAGAGTCCTACAGCAAGAAGGAGAAGGCAAGAGATGTCTGGGAATCTCTTGAGAAGGACTACAAAACTGATGAGAAAATGTCTAAAATCCATCTCGTCGAGAAGTTCTTCAATTTGCAATTTGAGAACGAGAATGTGATGTTACCACAAGTTAAGGAACTTCTGAAGATACAGCAGAAACTGGAGGAAGAGGGCATGAAGTAGGAAGACAAATTTATGGTGGGGGCTATCGTCACCAAACTTCCTCCAGGCTGGATCAAGTTCAAGACTGACATGTACTGTAAAAAGATGGAGATCCTGCTCGAATATCTTCTTCATTGGATTCACATTGAAGATGAAGCCAGGGGGCAACTGAAGTTGGACTCCTTGTCCAAGCAGTTGGCTAAGGCCAACATGGTACATGCTAATGACTCTAAAGGGAAGAAGAAATTTTTCTACAAGAAGAAGAAGAATGACTTCAACCAACTAAAGATGAAGTCGGCTCATTTCAAGCCAAAGCCGAAGACTGATGTGACATGTTACAACTGTGGCAAGAAGGGTCACTACAAGAGCGACTGCAGGTCGAAGTCTAAACCAAAAGAGCAAGGTGAGCTTAACCTTGTTGCTATGATTGCGCAGGTTGAGTCACATGACGTGGACACTGACTGGTGGGTGGACACTGGTGCATCTTACCACGTGTGCTCTAAGAAGGAGTTCTTCGCCAAGTATGAGCGTACCTCTGAGAAAGTCTCGATGGTGGATAAGTCTCAAGTTGCAGTATTGGGGATCGGGACGGTAGTGCTGAAGCTGGCTTCTGGAAAGTCACTTACACTGGAGAATGTGAAGCACGTACCAATGATGTCCAAGAATCTGGTTTCTGGGAGTCTGCTGTGCAAGGCAGGCCTGAGGATGGATATCAATGTCGGTCAGATAGTGATGTCCTACAAGGGAACATACTTCGGAAAAGCTTTCTGTACCGAATGGATGTTTAAAGTGCAACTTGTAACTCCTTCTGTTTGTATCAATGCACTCTCTACTTCTGGTTATTCTCTTGAGTTGTGGATTAATAGACTAGGACATGTGCATTGTAAACGCATTAACAAGATGTCAAGTATAGGCCTTATCTCCAAATGTGGGGGTAAGAAGGTGGAGAAATGTGAAGTATGTGCGCAGACGAAGATCGTTAGGAAGCCGTTCAGAAGAGTGAACCGAAGCACAGATCTTCTGAAGTTGGTATACTCAGATATTTGTGACTTCAAGTAATTCTCCACAAAAGCCGGAATGAAGTATTTCATCACTTTCATTGACGATTTCTCGAAGTACGCGTTCGTATATCTTCTCAAGTCGAAAGACGAAGCGTTCGAGAAGTTCAAGGACTTCAAGACTGAAATAGAACGTCAAACTGGTCAACAACTCAAAAGACTCAGAAGCGATCGAGACGGAGAATATCGTTCCTTGAAATTCGTATCGTTCTGCAAAGAACATGGAATTGTCAACAAAACTACTGCTCCGTATTCTCCCCAATCTAATGGTGTAACATAAAGGAAGAATATGACGCTGGCATAGATGATGAACTCCATGTTAGTGACAACAAGACTTCCAAAGTGCTTTTGGAGAGAAGCAACGCTTACAGCTACGTTTATTCTGAATAGAGTACCGTTCGCGACATCTGACATTACTCCTTATGAACTCTAGTTCAAGGTCAGACCCAACTTGAATGTCATTCGAGTGTGGAGGTGTCTGGCGTATGTGAAGCTTCCAGACCTCAAGATTCAGAAGCTGGAAACGAGAATTACGAAGACCATATTTCTGGACTATGCTGATAAGAGTGATGCTCGAAGGTTCCTTGATATCGAATCTAATCATATCATAGAATCTCGCGACGCGAAATTCTTTGAAGACAAGTTTGCTAGGCACAAGAATGTTGTTCTCGCGGATGTCCCGGAGAATGTTGCTAGCACAGACGAGACAAGTACCTCTCGGAGAGAACTAGTCCAAGAAGAAGTTGTCGTTGATGGGAGAACATTTGAACCAGAATCCGCTGAGCCGGGAGCAAAGCGAGTGAGGAGGCCGAAGGACTTCGGAGAAGACTTTGTTACCTATCATGTGGAAGCTGATCCGCTTACCTATGATGAGGCAATGAAGGCTAGAGATGCTATTTTCTGGAAAGAGGCTATCCATGACAAGTTTGACTCGATAACTTCTAATAAGACTTGGAAGTTAGTCGATCTGTCTAAAGAAACTAAACCCATCGGATGCAAGTGAATCTTTAAGAAGAAGATGAAAGCAGACGGAACTGTTGACAAGTTCAAGGCCAGGCTAGTGGTCAAGAGATTTTCTCAGATACAGGGGGTTGACTACTTCGACACCTATGCTCCCGTTGCACGGATGACTACTATCAAGATGTTGATTGCTCTAGGCGCTACTCACAGAATGGTGATTCATCAGATGGACGTCAAGGCAGCATTTCTGAATAGTGAACTGACTGAGGAGATTTACATGCAGCATCCAGAAGGGTTTGTCGTCAAAGGTCTTGAAGACAAAGTATGCAAACTGGTGAAATCTCTATATGGTCTGAAGCAAACTCCCAAATTGTAGCACGAGAAGTTTAAAAAATTATCAGGTCAAATGACTACAAGGTCAGCAAAACTGATAAGTGTGTGTACACGAAGTTCGTTGGCGATAGAGGTGTCATCGTTTGTCTCTATGTAGACGACATGCTAATCCTAGGTACGGATGAAGAATGTGTCACTAGAACAAAGATGTTCCTCTCGTCTAAATTCAGTATGAAGGATATGGGAGATGCAGATGTCATCCTTAGGATTAAGATATGTCACCCTCACTTTTTCAACTAAGGGTAGTTTGGTAATTTGACATGGGTATTTGTATTTTTAGGATTATTATATTAAATGTTGTGCATGTTGTAAATATTATGTATTTATTGTTAGGTGTTAGATTTATTTTGGACTTGTGTAGTGGACTAACTAGTTTAGTTTGATCTATGGACCAACATTTGATTCTAGTTTAGTTTGAACTCAATAGTAGGCACATTCATTAGGAGGATGAATTAATTAGTGAAACCTATTAGACTAGAACCTTCCCTCCTTAATTATTTTCTTCATGAGAGGCCCCAAGGGATAATTTGGACATTCCATAGTAGCTTGGAGGAGGGGTAGAGGTCGGCCACCTATAGGGAGGAGAGAGTCTCTCTCTTCTCATTTTGTCATTCCAATCTAGATCTAGAATTTTTTCTCTTCCAAATTTTTCATTTCCACACCAATTCCTACTCAAATTTCTTCTCAATTCTTTTCTTATTCTTCATTGGAGGCTAGAAGAACAAGGATCTACAAGGAGAAAGCAAGGATCTACAAGGAGGAGCAAGGATCTACAAGTTAGAGGCTACATTCACTCATTTGGGAATTTCATTGGAAATCCATCTCCCAATAGGTACAATTCAGTTTTTCCTCTCTTAGTAGACTCTAAATCTGTAATTTAATCATCAATTGGTCAATTAGACCAAATTGACATGTGTTTGATTGTGTGTGACTAGTGTCGTGTCCACAATTGGATACGTATAGGCCGTATTCCGACAATTTGGAGATACGGGTTGATTTTGGGAGTTTTCCTCCGACACGGAGGTTTTAGCATGTCATATCTTGACACGGACACGTAGTTGATTAATTAGTTCTTCGTATTGTTCATAATTAGTATTCTAGACTTGCTCGTGTCCTTCGGGATACGTTTGGCTGTGTGGTGGAGCCGTATCGCAAACGTATCATAGAATGAGTGTGATACGGGTGCGGTGCACTCCACGTGTTTACTTCATTGCATTTCAATTCAATTTGACTTGTTGATATCTATTGGATGTGATATATTAGATATGATATATCTATGTATATGTGTATGTATCTATATTATATTGTATAGATATGTATATATAGCTATGTGTAGTGATATGTGTTTATATATATATATATATATGTAGCTATGCAGTTAATAACGATTTTTTCATGATAACGGTCTAGTAGAGTTATAGATATATCACCGATATATCGGTTTTATAACGGTAAATATCGGTTTGCATTTTTAACACAATTTTTATATATGAACAATACACTTAATAGTTTTCTATTATAAAATATGCATAAAGTATACATATCGTCGAGAAATCCAAGAGATCCAAGATAAAGAAGATCACTTAAGGAACTACATCTCTGAATAAGTTTGATGCATGAAGATTTTGATGGCAGAAGATGTAATCTCCATTCTCCATTGATGTGAATGTCATATCATTCAACATCAGATGTAATCTCCAATGATGTGAATGTCATATCGTTTGATGACAAAAGATATAATCTCCATTGATGGCAGAAGCTTGTATTGTATTGTATCTTGACTTAACAGCTGATTTTTTCATAGAATGTCGTCTGCAGGTCCAGGACCATAAGATTTTTTTGTAGCAAAACCAAAACCGTGAAAAATCGATTTTTTCGTAAACCGATATTTCGAACAATATCGGCCAAATCGGCCGATAATATCGGTTCTGATATTTTACCGATATTTCTGCAAAAAAATATCGGTCCGGACCGATACCATTATATATCGGTTATATAACCGATATATAACCGTTTTTGACTACTTAGATGTGTAGATGACTATATGTATATGTGTATGTATATATATATATAGAGAGAGAGAGAGAGAATAAGGGAGGTGAGATGGCACCTCACTCTAAAAACAAAGGTGGCGGTGACGTGGCACAATCTCAACCACACAAACGAGGGGAGGGAGTTAAGTGCAAATTGCCAATTATGAAATGTGTGGTTGGTATTGTGCCACGTCACCGCCACCCTTGTTTTTAGAGTGAGGTGCCATCTCACCTCCCTTATTCTCTCTCTCTCTCTCTCTCTCTCTATATATATATATGGTTATGAGGGAGTATTGTATATATGTGTAGATATATGAGTGTATACATATATGTTGATATCGATATAGGTAAGTATATATATGTATGTGTGTGTGAGTGCATAGGTGTTTATTGTGTGTGAGTGAGTGAGCAGTCAGTGAGCAGTAGCAGGCAGTGAGCTACACAGCAGGGTGTGCAAACCAGTGCAGCAAAGCAGTTTGCTGCAGCAGCTAGCTGCACTGTGCAGGCAGCAATGCAGTTTGCAGGGTGCAGCAAGTGCATCACTGCACTGAGCAACATGTAGCCAGCTTCAACAGCAGAGGGCTACTGCAGCAATGAGCATTTCAACAGCAACTGAAGAACAGCTACAGCAGCAGCCAATGCTTCAGCAGCGACCAACACAGCATGCTGCAGCAGAATCCAGCAACTGAAGAGCACTGCAGTAGCAGTGAAAAACAGTGAGCCAACAGCAGTAGATCCAGCAGCTATGAGGCACAGCAAGGTCAGGGGTATAGCTAGTTGGGTTAGAGGTTTAGCAGTTAGGTTGTGGTTCAGTAGTTAGTTTGTTAAGGTTAGCTAGTAGTTCATTGTTAAGTAGTTTGTATGTTAGGTAGTTAGTAGTATTTAATAGTTTAGTTAATGTTAGCATATAGTTTGGTGTATGGGTGTTAGCTATACATTAGGATTTGAATTACCTTGTTATACCAAGGTAATGTCAAGGTATTGGTCGATACTCGAGGTATCGGGTTTGACTATCAAGATGGGTGTGCAGGTAGTGAGATACGCATTGGTTCAAAGCCAAGGTATTTGATTTGCATTAGTTAGCTTAGAAACTATATGTATTGTCTTGTGTATATATATATAAATTAGTATTTTTATATCTAAATTTTGCGTATTCTAAACGGTATTTTGGTTGTATCCTAGTATCTTAGTTTAGCTAGTGTGGCCTAGTTACTTAGTGTGTGGACCTAATATCCTAGAGTTACTCATACAACCTAGAAATAGCCATTTTGACCTAGTTTGATTGTTTTGACTTAGAAATGGCTTTATGACCTAGAATTAAAATAGTTTAACTTACTTTCATTCCAAAATCTTGTATTGATGCAATATACCATATATAGGTCTGTGTTACACCAGCTTGGACATCGAGAGACATACCTTACTCAGGATCTCAGGTGAGTACATTTCTCTGTTAGTTTTCATTTCATGATAGTGTATATATCATTTGTTCTAGAACTGCGTACTTGATACTGACATTTGGTTACACGGACTGGTACTATATGGATCCCGTCAGGAGATGTTATCCCTTACCGTGTTCAACGGGTACTCATTCACATGTATTTCATCGTGTGCATCGGGTATTGATTTTCATGTGCTTCTTGTGTATCCATTATTTCGTGTGCTAGTGTGACTATATCGTATTCATGTGTGTAACGTGTCGTGATTGGATCCATGAGTATTGGTTGGGGAGGGGGAGTAGAAGTTGGTTATGTGATCAAGCCCTATTGATCTCATGTGCATGTCGGTTATACACCTCACGTATAATCGAGTTACATTTATACCTCATGTGCAACCTAAGCCGATCACATAACGAACTTACACTCTAAATCACATAGCTAGTATTCATGTTTTTCTACTTACAGTTTATTTCCATATTTTCAGTATTTACTTTCCAGTTCTTATTGTGATTATTTGCCTGTTCTCACATGTATTGTCCATTCTTAATGCTTGTGTATCTTGTATCATTTTCTATTGCTCGTTATATATGCTCGATTATGTATTTGAAACTGCTTTCAGAGGTATGTACTTCGCTCCAATCCTGACTGAATATATTTTTAGATAATTGGCTAAAGGAGATGTGTCCCACGTATTATGGCCCGTAGGAGGGTGAGACTTTAGAGGATACTCCCCTATAACATGAGGACATTGTACCAGTGACCGAGGAGGCCTAGTTATATAGTTTTGGACTTGGCATGTATATATTATTTCAGACTTGTGGTTGTATTGTGATTATTTTCCTTCGTTATTCCATTCGTGCTTTATCTTCCTTGGTTTGCATTGTGATTGAGTATAGTTACTTTGTGAGATACCATATTGTTCCTCCGTTTGGAGTTGAGATAATTGACAGGTACCATATATATATATATATATATATATATATATATATATATTGTTGAGATGTTTAGTTAGTTAGAGTTGACCAGACAGCGTTCTACCGCCGATGCTGCGGCATAGGCTGGACGTACCCACGTACTCGTGCCCGAATATCCGGGTACGGGTCGTGACAAGATAATCCGGACGGAAGCTGGGCTTTCTCTATCACAAGCTCACTACGTGGAGATGATGCTCACACGCTATGGGTATCAGGATCTTCCAGGGATCGATATTGTATATAGGTGTGACAAGAAACTGAAGCATAATCCAGGAAAAAGCGTCAAACAGTTGGAGTATTCTAGCGTCATCAGGAGCTTGATGTATGCTACAAATGCCACTAGGCCTGACATTGTTTTTGTCGTGGAGATGCTGAGTAGATTCATGAGTAACCCAGGTGTTGAACACTGGAAAGCTGTGAAGAGGGTGATGAGATACCTCAAGAAGACTCAAAAGTTTGCACTTTACTACAACGGAGATCCAGCAGTGGTAGAAGGCTTCAGTGATGCTAGCTGGTGCTCAAAAGAAGAGAGCGAGAGATCCACAGGAGGATATGTTTTCTCAATGGGTGTAGCTGCTATATCGTGGAAGTCGAAGAAGCAGACTATGCTCTCACGCTCATCAATGGAGTCTGAATTCTATGCACTTCTAGCTGCAACAGATGAAGCAGAATGGCTTCGGGAGCTCACGTACGATCTTCTATTGGTTGGTGCACAGATTCCGGCTGTACCGATATACGGTGACAACCAGGTAGCTGCAGCAGTAGCATCTAACAATCTCTTCAATGGTAAGAAGATGACTGTGCGACTTCGACACAGAACACTGAACAATCTCATCGAGACTAGTGTCATTGCAGTGGTGGATGTTCGGAGTCAGGAGAACCTGGCGGATCCGTTCACTAAAGGTCTCAGGCGCCAGCTAATCGAAGACACAACAGGTAAAATGGGCTTGAATGACCTCTGATATTGTGTCTTTATAATCCTACCATTAAGTTTTATGCTATAAGTTCAAAGAGAAATCTACTAGGCATCTAACTTTTGGTTCAAGGGAGGACCACTGACTGAAAAAATATCAGGTACAGTGGGTAGTCATTATGAACAATGTGGGATACGTACCCGGAACCACTGTAATCTACTATTTTGTTCTATAGAACAATTCCCGTTCAAGGTTGGCTTCGACGCCTTAATGAGTTCTCGGACAGAGTGAATGTCCGACGTGCGTTGCAGGAAGCACGTGTAGTTCAGTACTACAAGGGACTTGCATCCCAACTACAGTGGTGTGACACCGCGATGAGGTAAAAGATGTAAAGCCTCGGCTGCGAGCCATGTCACAGCGGTAGTAGCACCGCAAATAGGCAGGTAGCCTAATGCTGAAAAGATAGAGAGTTGTAGCACAGCATTATTAAGAGGCTAGTGACCTCATGCTACAGTGGGTGACACCACAAGAGGTAGTTAACCTCGGCTGCGAGCCATGTCACGGCGGCGTAGCACCGAACAGAAGCGCAAGGCTTCATGCTGGAAAAAGTTAAACTCTCTTAAAAGAACTCACCTAAGTATATGGACAGAGATATAGGCCATCTCTTGAGGGTAAATTTGTAGACACCCAAGAAACATACACCGATACCAGGTCAGCACGGGACCTTTAATGTGCGACCGGAGGCACAGCTGATGTCATTGTGCAAGTGGGAAGAACAGCAGCTATGGTTCAGAATTCAAGGCATAGCCAATTCTTGTATCGTACTATTGTTTGATCCATGCGGAAAGATTCAAGTCGTAAACGACATCTATCCTAATGCATGATAGGCAGTCACTGTGAGGAACGCTCGACCATATATTGTGATATATGTGGAAAATTGTTGGTGTTTTCACTTTATTTTGGGAGTTTTAGTCCCACATTGGAGAACCACTGATATGTATATCTCAATATATAGCTTTGCTTAGTATTGGTATATGCACATGGGATGGTGGCCCATGTGGGTTGACTTTCCTAGAGGAATTAAGTGTGAACCCTATGACAATCTTTATTTTGTCACCACATTTGGAAAGTTTCCTTAAGGAGCTAAGCGACTCGGATTCGGACTCGGGTTCAACGGCGCAAAGTGGTGCTTTGTTGGCGCACTTTGCACTTAGCACGTCAGCATCGTCGCATGGCGCTCGTGCTCTCCTTTTATGTGCGAGTTCCATGCACGGTTGCTTGTTCGGGCGCATGCTTCGTAGAGCTATGCGGCCTGGAGGTATGCGGTCTAGAGCCCATGTGGTCAGAAGCGCATGCGGCCCGGTGAGCATGCGGCCAGGTGCCCATGCGGCCCGGTGCCCATGCGGCCCGGTGCGCATGCGGCCAGGAGCCCATGCGGCCCAGTGCCCATGCGGCCAGGGGCCTTGCGGCCTGAAGCTGTGTTGCAAGGCGCTATGCGGCCAGCAAATTAGTTTGGGCAAGTTGAGTGTGGAGGGGGGCAGGGACTGTTGTTGGCGGCTCCGTGCGGCACAGGCAGCGCCTGGTTCTCTGTGCCACGTGGCTATAGCTTTTGGCGCCTAACGGTACTGTCTGCTCTATACAGTACAGCGCGTAGGCAGTGCAGGGGGCTCGTGGCTCTCTATGCCACGCAGCTGCAGCTTTCGGCGCCTCACGGTGATGTCTGCTCTGTGCAGTACAGCGGCAGAGGCGACGCATTGGAGCTGAAATGCTCTTTAAATATAGGCTCTCATCTTTCATTGGAGTCGTCGAAAAAATTGAGAGAAAAAAACCGAGAGCAGCTGCAGGACCGGCGGCAGTAGTTAACATCCTTCCAAAAGAGTATTTTGAGTGATATGAAGGTGACCAAGAGCGTTCCAGAAGTTCTCGTGTGGAGTTGTTGGATCCTGGAGCAGATCGTTGTATAGCGCAAATCTTGCCTTGAGCTCTTGTGGTTTTGATCACCCCAGCAGGAGTTTTCTTCTTTGTATTTCTGTTCTTGTTCCCATTCTTCTCGATGTAGCGTCTGCGAACGTAAAGAGAAGAACGGTTTTCTGATTCTTGTTATATTTGCAATTTTTTTGGGTTGTCAGTTTGTAACATGTTCCTAGTTTAATGCTTCTGTGTGGTTGTGTGTCACTGTAGAAGAACTCTTTGTTAGTTCCGAGACTTAACCAAAGATGGAAGAACGCGTGATCGAGATCAGAGGTTCACACAAAAATTCCCACTCTGACTATTCTCGATTTCCACGAAGAACTATACAAAGGAATCAAAAAAAATAAACTTCACGTTCTTCCTTGCACTCGCAGTTGCAGACGGACAGAACGAAATTACAACTAGCAGAAGAGAAGAGAAAGAAAAAGAAAAAAGAAATCTGCTTGCTGGGGTGATGAAGATCACCGTTGCTCAAAACAAGTTTCGTCCCACACGATCTGCTCTCAGGAACCAGTAAGTTCACGTAGAACTTCTGAAACGTTCGATGTCACCTCCTTGCTTGGACTCGCACGAACTTCCTGGACTTCAATGACGGCTCCAGCAGCAACTCTCTTCCTCCCAATTTTCGAAGTAAGTCCTCAAATGGGGTTTGAAGAGAGTATTTATAGGCATAGGGAGGAATCCCTAATCCTAACCCTGGTCGTCCATCAATTACAAAAAAATTGGAATGAATTTAATTCATATCCCACAAGATTGGAATAAATTAAATTTAAATCTCATATGGTTGATTTGAATTAAATTCAAATCCCACATTATTAAATTTAAATCCTACATGATTGGAATGAATTAAATTCAAATCCCACACGATTAATTTAAATCCTACATGATTGGAATGAATTAAATTCAAATCCCACAAATATCGGATTTACATTAATGACTCAAACTTTCCATAACTGATTAAATCTATCCGATAGCAGAGGATCCGCATGCAACTGCTCATGCGGCCCCGCAAGCAACCGCTCATGTGGCCGTTCATGCCGCAGCGCATGCGGCCGCCCATGCGGCTCGTCATATCCGAGAGCATCAAATGCGTACAAACGCCATGCGACGATGCTAAGTGCAAAGTGCGCCAACAAGCGTCACTTTGCGCCCTTGAGTCCGAGTCCGAGTCCAAGGCGCTAAGTCCCTTTGGGGCTTAGCTCCTATGGAAATAATTCCAAGAGTATAACAAAAAGCAAAATATTTTCATGAGCAGTTCATCATTTTTCCTCCTAAGAAAACACCCCCACATGGCACCCAAGTGCCCCACCACACCCCTTGTGCACACCGCAACTCATACAAAGCATAATATTGAGATACTCACTTGGTGGTATAGCCAATGTGGGACTATTTTTCTTAGTCCAATGGTAAAAACAACAACACTCTTTTGTGAATCTCAGTGCA
Source organism: Iris macrosiphon (assembly GCA_036927795.1). Lineage (NCBI taxonomy): Eukaryota > Viridiplantae > Streptophyta > Magnoliopsida > Asparagales > Iridaceae > Iris > Iris macrosiphon. The sequence continues at coordinate 19,527,625 of JAYESA010000015.1, read as the reverse complement.
CCAACTTCTCTTCTCGAGTTTGTAGAGACGAACTCTTGTGTGAGTCTACTTTGTGGCTACCTCTTCTTCTTTGATCTGACTTCAGGACTAACAATGATTCGGTGAAAACTTGTAAAGGAAAAGAAAGCTATTTGAACTAAGCACTCTGGACAGGGGCAATTCATCGAACACGTTATCTGCCCAAAAAGTGTAGGACTTTTACCACCGCAAATCGTAGGCCTTCAGCTTTGGTGAGCGAACCAATCAGATGTTGGGTTCCAGCAGCGGCGGCGGAGACTACGACCGGTGAGTGCCGACTCCTCACAGAAACCAAATTGGTGGAAGGAACTGAAAGTGAATAAAAAAGGAAAAAAAGTAAATAGTTGAGAGTTGGAATTTTAGAAGGAAAATACTTAGAAGAAGAGACTTACTGCGGATGGAGGTGGAGAAGGAAATGGAGGGTCTGGAAGTGTGGCCGGAATGGAAGTGAGGAAGTGGTGAACGAGTACCGGTAAGTGGCTTCGCTAGATTGGCTGCTGCGAAAGTGGCGGCCATTCTCTCTCACTATCACTCTCTCTGCCTCCGGGGGAGAAAGCTGGAGGACGTAGGTAGGAATGTCAACCGGGTTGAGTTTCAAGATGTCTAAATGGACGGCCGGCCCGGAATCCAGTCCGGGTTTGATCCGGTCAAATTCGGTCTGGGTCGGTCCGGACCCGGTTAACGGATCGGTCCGTCCATGCTCACTAGTCCCACGGGTCCAGGCTGGTTCGGTAGAGCCGATCCGCTAGTCTGGTCCGATCCGGTTTCTACGCCTTTCGGGCCGGTTCAGATTCGGTCGACCCAGTTGGTTCGGACCAGACTGGTCCGATTCAGGTCCGATCGGTCCGGTTAGGCCGATTTTTTTTTTTTTTTTTAGAATATATTCGTTAGAGGATATTTTTACCAAAATACTTCTGTTTTATTGACAGTTTTTTGTCCGTTTTAGGAGTATTTTGGTTATTTTTTTAAAAATGATCAAAATATCCATTATATAACCACTCTTTCTTAGCGTATTTGGGGCCATTTGGACCCAAAAAAAATCCTATAAATAGTCCATAATTCATGAAAAATAAACACAATAAAAAAAAAATCCTTCTACAAATTTTTTTCCCTCTTACAAAGTTTAGAAGCAAGCAAGACAATTACAATGTTTAGAAGCAAGCAAGACAATTACAAAGTTTAGAAGCAAAGCAATTATTGGAGTCCAACTTCTTCCCTCTCAGTACATTTTCTTCCGATTTCTTTTGGAGACTTCTAGCAGACATTACAAGTAACTTTAATATTATATAATAGTTTTTTTTTCTGATTTGATATTTTTCTTTCCTCTTTCTCTCTCTCTCTCTCTCTCTCTCTCTTTTGGTAGAGAACTAATTAAATTTTGTTCTATTTTTTTTTTTAAATTTAAATATGGATGAACAAGGTTCAAATCAACCTTTTGAAAACTATGATTATTATAATAATATGTTTGAAAATAATCATATTCCTGAATATGCGCCACCGACACAAATGTCACCTCCTGAAGTTAGGAGTGTGACCACGGCTACAAATGTTGGCAATAGAAAAAAATATATTTTATGAAATTATTTTACAAAAATATTTGTCACTGATAGTGAGGGCAATCCGGTTTTAGATTCAAAAGATCAAAAACCAATACCTAAGTCTACGGAATGTAAGAGATTTAATAGGGTTTACAAGTGAAAAAAAATTTATGGCACGACTTTAAAAAGACACTGCGAAAGTTGTTATGGTAAAGACACACTGCAGACTACACAAACACAGCTATGTACTGGTGGTCAAGGATCTTCTTTAGGTACATTTACTTATTCTAATGCTCGTAAAAAGACTGAGTTAGCAAAATTTATGATTTGTGAGGAACAATCATTTACATTTGGTGAGAGTAATTACTATTATAAATATGCAAGTAATACTTTTAATCCGTGTTTTAGTAAAGTTTCTAGATCTACTGCTAGAGCAGAGTCTCTGAATTTTTTTCAAAAATATAAGGCTGCTTTGAAAGAAATTTTATGCATATTAGTAAATTAGCTTTAACTTATGATATATGGACTATTAAGCAAAATTATGCTTATATTTGTATCACGGCACATTATATAGATGCAAGATGGATGTTGCAAAAATGCATCATTTGTCTAAGGTCTTTAGAATTTTCACATATCGACGCTGTAATCGGTGGCGTTATAATACAATTTTTGCTTGAATATGATATTCACAATAAAATATTTTCGATTTCTTTTGATAAAGCTAGTAATAACACTTTTTCTATTAATGTTTTGAAAACATAATTTCTGTCTATGTTAGAAAATCTTGCAATAAACAGTGCCATTTAATCCTTTGGATCTTCATTTCATTCAATTTTATTAAGTAGATTGAAGGTTGTTGGGAAGAATGCACATGAAACTAGGTCGTGAATAATCAAGAGCGGAGAGGAGATATACAAGATTTAGGTGACTTATATTTAATAAACCATTAATAAGCCCATTGATGACAAGTGACACCAACTAAGCATAGCCTATATAAACCGATAACCTTCTCTCTCTTTTCGACACGAGGGTTCTCGGAGTAGGATTGGACCAATTTGTTGTCTACTGCTCGTTATTTGGAATTTTTTGTGTCTGCAAAGGAGAACACATATGATATGGACGAGAAAACTCTGATATTCAAGTTAGATTGATGCTCGAAGATTATAAATTTGAGAGAATTGAGGATGTTATCCATCTCTCTAAAGTATTCTTTCAAACTATTTCTTCTTATATAACAGCTAAGATGGATGTTAAATAGTATTATGTGATATCTAACACTACAGTTAAAATAATAAATTTTAACAAAAAAAATTAATCATCAAATTTTTTAATGTTAATAGTAATTTTAAAATTTATCATATCATGTGATACGTTAATCAAATAAAAAAATTTGTTTGGAGAGACAATTTGAAAATATAAAAAGCATATTATTCATGGAAAAAAATGAGCCACCGTTATGAAAATGAAGTAGGAGGGCTATATTTAGCCACTAGTGATGACCCTAGATGAAGTTAAGATTTAAGAGATTGTGAAGATAACCACGTAATCTTTGTCAATATTTTATGATTATCCCAATAGGATACTCTTTGATCCGGTAGCAAGGAGATAATGTTAGCTTCGATTCGGATCGGTTGTATAACTCTTTATATATATATATATATATATATATATATATATATATATATATATATATATATATATATATATATATATATATAAAAGATCTAATTTTTGCTTAAATGTCTTGAACTATCATATTTATTCACTTTAATGTCATGTACAATATTTTTAATGAACTAAATATCATGAAGTTTATACTTAAATAATTATTTCACTTAACTAATCACAACTATGAGTCTATTTTTGTTCAACCCACAAATATTAGATGGGATCTTTATCCTCCAATAAAAAATACACACGTGACATTTTTAATGTCAAAATTATCTTGATTGGTGAAAAAAATCACTTACAAGATATTTAAAAAAAAAATTGCTTATAATGTGGTTTTGTTTGGATGAAAATGTCAGATATGTATTTTTTATTCTAGGGTGAACATCCTTTTCAGTATTGGTTGGTAAACAAAAATGGACTCTCACAAATATTATTCTTTTTTAAAAATACACACGTGACATTTTTAATGTCAAAATCATCTTGATTGGTGAAAAAAATCACTTACAAGATATTTTAAAAAAAAATTGCTTATAATGTGGTTTTGTTTGGATGAAAATGTCAGATATGTATTTTTTATTCTAGGGTGAACATCCTTTCCAGTATTGGTTGGTAAACAAAAATGGACTTCACAAATATTATTCTTTTTTAACTTAAATGGTACACACAAAAATTACATTGCCCCTCTCATTTATCTTTTTTATAATAAAAATCAAAAGTTAATAAAATAATAATAATAATTAGATTTTGACTAAATATAATAGTAGATAAACTTTTATAAATTAGCCTAAACATAATAATAATATACACACTTTAAATAAAATTTATCCTAAAAAATAACTAAAATAATCCTTAATTACTAGTAAAGAACTGTGTTTTCAGGAAGAAAGAAAAAATATTAATCCCTAATGACTTTAAAATCCATGTAAGGCAGATATTTTACAACAAATCTCTCCAAGCAAGATGTAATAACAAATAATACTTTCCTTTGTTTATTGACTCTCATCATACAAAAGTCGTACAACTTAATATGAGATATAAACCATGTGTATATGAAAATTACAAAGTAATATCTCTAAAATGTGTTACATAGCATCCTAAACACAAAACATAAATCAGATGAACATAATTTCAAGAACCGAACTCGAGTGACGCTTGTGGTTACCGAAAAGCAAGGTCCGACCTAGAGCTGTGTCAAAAGTGCGTATGTACAGGACCACCAATTTTTTTGGACCTCAAAAAAATATTAAAAATTATATATATATATATATATATATATATATATATATATATATATATATATATATATATATATATATATATATATATATATGGGTCAGTTTTGTAATTTAAGTAATCTCATTTTTTTCTCAATTTCTTGACTCTACGATCTGCACAATACCACCAATTCTGGAATCACTATTCCCTACCGATTCTCAGACTCATATTTATAATCATACAAAATTTCTAGGATTTCTCAAAGATCTTGTTTTGACTGATGTGTTGTCTATCATCTCTATAGGGTCAATTGTTATATTGAACAAATATGGCATTCCTCTACAATCCGCACAAGACCTCCAATTCTTGAATCACTATTCCCTACCAATTCTCAGACTCATATTTATAATCATACAAAATTTCTAGGATCTCTCAAAGATCTTATTCTAACTAGTGTGTTGTCTATCATCTCTATAGGGTCAATTGCGTATTTATGTATTTTTCGGTTTTTTTTTCCTTCCTCGTTAATTCGTTTCCAACGGAAAAAAAAATTCATTATGCACAAAATACGTCCTTCAGAATGACGTTTTTGTTCAATATACGCCCTTTTGAAGGACATTTTCCTTAAACACATTTTTTTTCCAGCAGAATCAGCTATTACGTCTATCGGAACGACGTTTTGGGTCTTAAATTGCAATTTTTCTAAAATTTATGCTGTGTATGAAATATCAAGAAAGTTTGATGCTAGATACACAATTTTTTGATGAATAAATTTAAGGCCACATTTTGAGATTCGTACAGGACCTTCAATTATTCAGGACCGACCCTGCCGGAAAGAGATATACGATCCTAGCTGTGTGGCAGAAGATCGGTGGATCAAGCCACAGGGACGTCATATTATTTCTTCCATTTTGTGGGAGTTTGTAAACACCCGAATTTAAAAAAAAAAATTTAATAAGAATTTTTGGGATTTTTCTGTAATTTTTTCATTAATTATAATAAATATCCTTCAAGGATTAATATTTTTGTGTATTAAATTAAGTATTAAAATATTACAAAAATTATATTTTGAGTGTATAATTAATAATATGATGTTGTGTAATTTTTTTGAAATTTATTGGGCTCAAAAACTATTTTTTTAATAGCTAAAATTATTGTTTTTAGATAAACCAGACCGAACCAGACTTGAACCGAACCAACCCAAACCAAACTGAACCCAACCAACCCAACCCCACCCAATTGGATCCTACCCGACCCGACCCGACCCGACCTGACCCGACCCGACCCACTGCTACAGTGGACAACCCATTCCCCCGCACACCCACGACACCCCCCCCCTCATTCCCGCGGACACCACTCCCGCGACCCCCTTTTCTCCTTCATAAACCACCCCTATCCTTACATATACACACCTCACGACCACCCCCTCGTATTCCCCAACCTCCAGACGATGCCACCGGCCACCGACGACCGCCACACGCCACCGCACTCCACCCTCGAAGACGCCGCGAAACGCCCCCTTCCACGAACAACAGCGAGGTATGCCCATTTCCAGTCTCGTATCTCCCTGTACATGTATCCAAATTTTGTTCTGTCAAATCCTATGCGAAGACCATGTGACCCTCTCGAACCCTGTGTAATTAGTTCAGGGTATCGCATCCTGTGTCGGTCGCAAATCGCGAAGTAAAATAGGAAAAAATAACACATTTTCTGGTTCTAGAAACTGTCCCGAACCCCTATGTTCATGGCCGATTTACTACCAACCTAGTTAATATTTTCAAATTCTGTTTGAACAGTAAATTAGACAACATATTCGAGTTTTAAACCCTATAATTAGTTTATGTTAACTTGTTGTATGCTGTGGATTATTCGCGGATAAAGTTGACCAAAAACTTGGTTTTCAAAATCCGAATTTTTTTGAAACGGGGTGCTTCCCGCTAAACGAGGCAACTTTATCGTGTGCAAATTGCACCGAAAGGTGCGTATCTTCGATATGAACGTGTGAGATTTTGCGAAAGTTTATTTGGATGTGCGTGCACACCGAAATCAACTCGTATCCGTCGAAAATGTCCCGTATCGGACCGTTTTGACACTCGTTGTAACTTCGTGTGTACTTGTCATTTCGCAACAAAACTTATGCCATCGGATTCATAGCGTTACGCTGGTCCTGTGACCCAAGTTTAGTTTGATTCTGATAACGTTGACGAAATCCCGTTTCGTGGGCCCCACGGCTCCACTTGACGGGCGATTTTGTGATCAGCTCATCAAAATCCAGTTCTAGACGTTCCGTTGGGTTCGTATCATCGTTCTGGACTCGTAGACACTAAGTTTGACGAATTTAGAGAACTTTGTATCTGTTACGTTTTTCGGTGCGAAGTGGGCCACATATGGACCCCGCTTTGACCAAAAACTGTCAATTATGTCCCTGTGTTCAAATTGGACTTATGGGTAGTCAATCCTAGTTATTTTATATATTCTGAGAGTGATGGTAATGTTTGTTTCAGCATCCGGAGGCGTACTTGAAGATTTTGCTGTTACCGGAGCAACTGAAGGATTTCAAACCCTAGGCAAGTGTACCTTGCCAACTTGCAGTAGTTCCTGTTACATTATTTGCTCGAGTTCTTTCTATATATATATATACTCTTGAGATGTAGATATTCAACCTAGGACCGTGAGACGTTGCTTAACGTCCGTATAATATTCGGGTGTCGACGCCGTACGCGGAGTCGTGTAACGTCACTTAGAGAGTTGATATTACGATCCTATATTTTCGTGCTTGCTTTATCAAGTATGTCATACCATAGGACACTTGACACATTTCATGAAACAGAATCTTTCCTGAGCATTCATGATGATTCTGTATAGGCTTACAGGATTCGTGACATAGATCTTGCATATACATAGATATCATTGTGACTCGTTGTACTAGCTAGAGGTCATGATCTTGCGTGTTATGGACATGAGACGTCATGGACATGAGACGTGTGATTACATTGGGTGGGGAGAGACACACATGCTACATGCTGATTACATACATATATATTTATTATTATGGTGCTTTAGTCTCTGTTCCAGAGCTTGGCCCACTACGTGATATTTCTGCTACCAGCTCCCCGACACAGAGCTTGTAGTGGTCTCAGCCTGAGTACTAGTGATGCTCTCACTTGCATATCACATAGCTGGTTACATAGCTTGCCCTGTTGATATTTATTTTTATATACTGCATTTATTTGGCTTGAGTTATTCTTGTACCTTGCTATGTCCCCTGAAGACCTGGATCCGGATTATGTTCCCAGGTTTAGCAGAGGAGACCTACCTCGAGGTATACGGGACAAGAGCAGAACTGGAGCAGTACCAGCACCAGAGGACGAGGTGGTGTCAGAGAATTTCTCCTGAGTATTTGCTTTATATACTCAGTTATTTCTGTTTATAGTTTCTCTATTTTCTGTCTCTTAGATTACTGTACTAAACTTATATTCGGGTTGTTCCCCGAGACATTTTTTATTGAGACTTGTTGGATTATATTTCTCTTTTGATTAGTCTGACATATTAAATTATGATTACCTTTTGTGGATGATATCGTAGACCATTCTATTTATTTTACAGCTTAAGTACACTCTAACGGGCCCATTAAATTGGGTTTGTCCATTAAAGTGTGCTGCTGGCCATTGCCACGTGGCTAGTCCCTCGATATTTTGGGACTGGGGCGTGACATAGTTTTTGTGGTGGCCCATGCAGGTCTACGACTATATTGCTTTGGTTTCAACTAAGGAACCGAGCAAGCCTGCAAATTATGATTAGGATAAATTATATGATCTCATCCACTTGATTGATTCGTTCTTGACCTCCATATCGACTTCAAAATAAATTTTTGACTTGCATCATGCCTTGATTCTTCTGTACGCCTCTTGTAGTTTACTTTAGATACAGAGTAATGGATCCACAAGCAAGCGACGAGACTCCCATAAGTACACCACAAGGTGTTGTGGTCACCTACGACGATGAAGTGACACCAGAGGGTGGAGGTACATCAACTCAACAAAGCAATCAAGCAGGCCAGCATACCTCAAGATTTTGGCGAGACGACATTCCACCACCGTCACAGTTTACTCCACCAATGCCCATTTTCCCACAAGGACAGGCTATAGACGGACAGCGGATGTTCCAAATATTCTACGCAATGATGCAAGCCCAACAGCAGGTTCAACAAGAGGCCCAGCAAAACCAGGCGGAGAAGTTCTTTAACGGACTTAGCTCTGAGCTACAAAAATTAATCAGCTCCATTGCAACTACTTCATACACGGACGTCCTTGCTATAGCACGACCCATGGAGCGCGTCACCAGAAGAGAGTCCAGCCAGAAGTGGCCGCATGCATTAGCACCAGACCGAGCACAGCAGGGAGCTGCAAAGCGACCACAGATGAATCCACCACAGAGAGCATTTACACCACTAACACTAGTCCTTCCTACTTGTCACTACTGTGGCAAGGTAGGCCATCTCGCCAAGGAATGCATGTCACGCCCCGATCTCCCGCAGGCTAAATCGGCCGTCCCCGCTAGGCGAGAATCACCGTGTCAGTGCTCCCGCGGAACGATCGCTTTGTGTCATGCCCCAGTCCCAAAATACGTAGGGCTAGGAACACGTAAGCATGTCAGCCGCATGGATATGGCAACTCCAATATATGGAAACCAAATCCACACGTACGCTGTAATATGAATATCAAATCCACAAGTGGTATAACTGTAATACAAGTCACAGGGTAAAATCTAAATCTCATCCACCAAAATCATATAGAAATAAATAAACAGTATCGATGAAACTGGATCTCAATAAGAAGTATCTAGGATGATAGTTGGATGAAAACAAATCCACTACCAACTCGAATAGGAAAGGTAAATACAATATAAGTACAACACAATCAAACCCAATATAAGTATACCAGCTATCGATCACGGCTCGAAGAGAAGACATCCACTAAGCATATACAACCATCCAAATCTGTGCTCCTGCAAATACTCAAGAACAGATACACCTGGCAGCGGACCAGGTCCTCAGAGGGACGTAATAAGATACAGAAAATACGAGCCAACTTGAATACAGTAAACATGCATATAATTTGAAAATAAATAAGTACGCTGTACAAGACAATCTATATGAATGCAAATGAGGACAACTTTTCGACGTATGGGCAAGGGTAGTCTACTCGATCTAAGCCTCACAACTCATGCACTCGTCCATGAACATCATCAGCCGGCATACCTCGGGGGTAGCGACCCTCGGACTCCATCAATCGACATACCTCGGGGGTAGAGACCATCGGACACGACCCACCATAGTGCGTGCTAGTGACTACGGTGTTACCAGAGTGGTTAAAGCCCATACGCCTAATGATTGTCCTCTATGATACTAAGTGTCAAGTGTGTGTCAACATATCTAATATATAGTAATGACTGAAAGAAAACTACACATGCAAGAATAAACAGAAATGCAATAAATATACAGAAATATACTAAGCATGCAAAGTACTGTAAACAATTTGGCAAGGTATCTTGCCTGGGGTCCTGCTGCTGGTATGAATCAGAGTCCAAGTCACAGTCCAAATAGCCTATATATTACAAAGTTATCACGTCAAAAGATAATTTATTTAATTCTGTAATACTTTGACTCATCCGGGCGTGATGCCGCACGAGCGTGAGCCACGCCCGTGCAAGGCCGTGGTTCATTAGTTGGCGGTAAGAGTTCTAAGCCACAGAGTCGTACAGATTGTCCGAGTGCAGCGGAATCATAAACGCATAGGCGATTTGGTAACAAGTTCACTGAGTCGACAATAGCGAAAGTATTGAATAACATAAGTAGAAGTAAGGCAACTCTTTATTGATATAAACAAGTGTTACAGGCGGCGCATGGCCGAGATTACAAGTCGCTCAAGCCTCTCTCTCTCTCTCTCTCTCTGAAATAATAAAAGCGTGCCAAGTGGCTACAATTGTGGAATGATTGTACAGACGATGTTCAGGCGATGTTCCAACATTATGTCTTGTATATGTGCTTCTGTTCCGGACGCAACGCTCCAAGGCTTCAGAGTGGACTCCTGACCTTAGCACGCACGAAGGAGGTATCTGCACCGAACGAGATTTTTTCGTACCCTGCAAACGATCTGGTGGGTTATCAGTACATTGAATGCACTGGTGGGGAGGCTACTCGTCCGCTCGACAAATCCAAACATGTAATATAGGTTTCGTGCACCAACTATTATGTTGTCTTTCTAGTTGTCTTAGGATCAGTTTCATGCAAAGATTGAATAGCCTAACTCGTGTGACATTGTGCCGTGCGATATAAGAGGAAACACGACGAGACTTACCCACTTACTGATTTGTCCTTCCCTGTCCAAGGCAAACCAAGTTAATTCAAACACGAGTATTCATAATGAAAACCAAGGCGACAGCATAGGCAACACGAGTATTGTTATATCAAGATCGTTCAGTTGTTCAGTTGTTCTTTCGATACGATGCAATAACTCGCACGCGGATAGCCGCTCAGCGAGGATGTCTTATCTAAATGAACATGAGTCACTGGTATAGCCATAAATGACCAATCTTCAGACGAGAATAGAACGCAACGAATGTACAAGAGGCGCTACGAACCATCTCGCCCGAAACACGATGGATTTCACATGATGTGGTCCATTGGATTGCACATGAAGTTGTCCCAGGCCAAGTGGAATGCAACAAAAGCACAAGAGTTGCTACAAACCATCTCGCCCGCACACTAGGGACCACACGTGAAGTTCTATCCAGATCGGATCGGCCCTAGTGCCCCGGTGACCATTCGTGGAACTGTACCTCGTTTTCGAGTTGTTCGCGACATACAGTTATTGGTCTTTCCAATTTTATGAGATACACGGGAACACGAATACACGAGTACACGAGATGCTTGAATCTTGATTCTTTGTTCAGTGAATGACTTGCCTTGATGTATTTTCCCTGGGGCGGAGATTGCCTTGGTGACCTAACGGTCCCGGATACTTGCAGGTTCATTCTTGCACGAAACGACTATTAGATAATCTTCCGAGGAAAACTAGATGAATGCATGACATGTACAGTATTACACAATTGAGGCATAGTTTATGTGACAAGCATCGATGAGTTAATATACAAGCAGGCAGGCATGTGTTTCTAAGAAACTCAAGCAAACACGTTGGCTCGGGCCCGAAGGTAAGCCGAGGGGTGAAACCGTAAGGGACTTCCCGAGCGACATGATCTAGGGTAGCATACGAGGGTCTGAATATAGGCAATATTTTATTTCCATGTTCTAGCACAAGCAATACAAGTTGGGATTATTTCCTTAACTAGGTGCGTTGTATTCTTATTAGCATGTAGGGGGTGATTCACCTAGTGACTAGCATGTATCATTCCAGATTTTATGTGTGCTGGCTAAGCAAAGACAAGTTCAACGTAGTCACCCACCTTAGCGATAATTTGCCTCAGTTGAGTGATACGTCTAGCGAGCCTCTGAAAGCCTAAGCCGGAATCCTGTAGGGACAAGTCTGGATATCCTTTGCCTCAAACGAGTATTCTCGCCTGAGCAAAGCGGGTCGGGACATTGCACTTTTGCCGTTTGAATCGGCAGTCCGCTTGAGCAGAACGGGGTGTCACATCCTACCCAACTCAGAAAAAATCTCGTCCTCGAGACTTACTGAGGACAAGTTGTACTAACGCATTATGGAACCTACTCCAAGTGTAGCAATCTTGATTAACGATCCAAGGCTGAGGCAAACATATACAAGTCGTTATATTTGTTCATTTGGATATTCACTTGCACTAGCAATCGAGATCAGCATATCGCGAGTCTGGATCGTACACATATTCGAAGTGCACTTCTAGCACGAGCACGCCAACCAACTTAGCGATAGCGAAGTCATAGCACTCGAGTTTCACATTTTCTTGAGTCTTGGATCGTGCATAAGTTAAAGGCGTCCCTCAAACATACGCATTCAACCAAACTTAGAGATATTGAAATCAGACAAGCTACTTGCAAAAATTTCAAGGGTTTGCACAGGTCGGCACAAAGGCCATAGCATCACAATTTTATACAAGCAATCACATTATTCTAATGCGCTTTTTGAAAGTATTTAGACTCATTGTTGGAATATTCCGTTTGGGGCATTGAGAGAGAGCGTGTACATAACCCACGAACGAGCTTTCAAAACTGAGATAATCGAAATGAAGTCCAAAGGCGTATAAGCCAGGCTCTGATACTATTATGTCATGCCCCGGCCCCCGAGAACCGAGGGGCCGCCCGGCCGGACCACCGCCTCGCCCTCCCCCGCCGGGCCGGATTGAACCAGACGCGAACCACCTCGCCTCGGCGCACCGGACGCGAATTACTGCACCTCGGATGCCTATCCCGCGGGTACGAGGAAGGTAATGTGTGGCCTGTTCGATTACCGGGACGTGATGCCGTGCAAGCCTGGGGTTGCACCTGCACAAAACCATATTATTAGTTTGTTGGCTATCATCGCATCAATCGGGTAAGCAACGGAAAGGGATATTGTTGCAATGTAATGCATTTAGCCAATTGAGTATTTCGGGACAATCGAGGGACTGGGTTCTCTTTAGCAAAGGCATTCGTTTCTAAGGAACTCAAGCAAACACGTTGGCTCGGGCCCGAAGGTAAGCCGAGGGGTGAAACCGTAAGGGACTTCCCGAGCGACATGATCTAGGGTAGCATGCGAGGGTCTGAATATAAGAAATATTTTATTTCCATGTTCTAGCACAAGCAATACAAGTTGGGATTATTCCCTTAGCTAGGTGTGTTGTATTCGTATTAGCATGCAGGGGGTGATTCACCTAGTGACTAGCATGTATCATTTCAGATTTTATGTGTGCTGGCTAAGCAAAGACAAGTTCACCGTAGCCACCCACCTTAGCGATAATTCGCCTCGGTTGAGCGATACGTCGAGCGAGCCTCTGAAAGCCTAAGCCGGAATCCTGTAGGGACAAGTTTGGATATCCTTTGCCTCAAACGAGTATTCTCGCCTGAGCAAAGTGGGTCAGAATATTGCACTTTTGCCGTTTGAATCGGCAGTCCGTTTGAGCATAACGGGGTGTTACAATGCCGACACAGATTGGGATTATGTTTAGCTTGCGGATCCAGTCAGTATTCAGTAAGGGATTACCCTGAACATCGAGAAGGAGCACTGATGGTAAACCGACAAGCTTTATCAATATCGGAAGGATATCAGCTGAGGCCACCCTTGGCACCACGAGCAGCACTTTTCCAGCAGGCCCAGCAACAACAGAGGACACCATCGCAAGAAAATGGACAGGCTTTTGTGGTGACAGTGGAGAAGGCACAGACTCGAGGAGTAGCGAATATGAGTAAGCATAGCTATCTATTCCTAGTAATGCTTTAGCACGTGCCTGTTAGTTTATTACCCTAGCCTAAGCCTAGTATTATGTTAGCATGAACTTGTTAGTCTAGATTAGTAACTGGTACCCAAGTTTTCATAAGCTGTAGTTGATCCTTGCTCTAATCAGACTCTTTTACTCTTGAGTTACTTATCTCTCATTGCCTAGAAAAATATTTTATTCCTTCGCGACATGTTCTGCTTGAACAAAACCCTTACTCTTCCTCTCAATTTTTTCTTGTTCATGATTCCTTATTCTTTGTGTCGTGCTTCAACAAACATCTCTTGCAACCGCATCATCTCTTCTGACCGGTTATGTTTTATTTTTTTAATTGCGATAACGTAATTCTTTTAAGGTGGGTAGATTGAAAACACTCGGATTTTAAAAAAATTTTAAATAAGATTTTTTGGGATTTTTCTGTAATTTTTTTATTAATTATAATAAATGTCCTTCAAGGATTAATATTTTTGTGTATTAAATTAAGTATTAAAATATTATAAAAATTATATTTTGAGTGTATAATTAATAATATGATGTTGTGTAATTTTTCTAGAATTTATTGGGCTCAAAAACTATTTTTTTTAATAGCTAAAAATATTATTTTTAGATAAACCAGACCGAACCAGACTTGAACGGAACCAGACTTGAACCGAACCAAACCGAACCCAACCAACCAAACCCCACCCTATTGGATCCTACCCTACCCGTACCCGACCCGACCCAACCCGACCCACTGCTACAGTGGACAACCCATTCCCCTACACACCCACAACCCCCCCCCCCCCCGTTTCTCGCGGACACCACCCCCGCGACCCCCTCTTCTCCTTCATAAACCACCCCCATCCTTACATGTACACACCTCATGACCACCCCCTCGTATTATCCAACCACCAGACGATGCCACCGGCCACCGACGACCGCCGCACGCCGCCCGCAAAGCCGTCGCGAAACCGTCCCCTTCCACGAACAGCAGCGAGGTATGCCCCTTCCCAGTCTCGTATCTCCCTGTACAGTTATCCAAATTTTTTTCTGTTGAATCCTATGCGAAGACCACATAACCCTCTCGAACCCTGTGTAATTATTTCAGGGTATCGTGTCCTGTGTCAATCGTAAATCGTGACACAAAACATAAAAAATAACACATTTTCTAGTTTTGGAAACTGTCCCGAACCCTATGTTCATGGCCGATTTACTCCCAACCTAGTTAATATTTTTAAATTCTATTTGAACAGTAAATTAAACAACATATCTGAGTTTTAAACCCTATAATTAGTTTATATTAACTTGTTGTATGCTGTGGATTATTCGTGGGTAAAGTTGACCAAAAACTTTGTTTTTAAAACTCAATTTTTTTCAAAATGGGGTGTTTTCCGCTAAACGAGACGACTTTGTCGTGTGCGAATTATACCAAAAGGTGTATATCTTCAATGCGGATATGTAAAATTTTGCGAAAGTTGATTTGGATGTGCGTGCACACCCGAATCAACGCTTATCCGTAAAAAATGCTCTATATCGGGCCATTTTGACACTCGTTGTAACTTCGTGTGTACTTGTCGTTTTGCAACGAAACTTATGCCATTGGATTTGTAGCATTATGATGGTCCTGTGATCAAAGTTTGGTTCGATTCTGAGAACGTTGACGAAACACCATTTCGTGGGCCCCACGGCTCCACTTGACGGGCGATTTTGTGATCGGCTCATCGGAATTTAGTTCTGGACGTTCCGTTGGGTTCATATCATCATTCTGGACTCGTAGACACTAATTTTGACGAATTTGAAGAACTTTGTCTCTGGCACATTTTTCGGTACGAAGTGGGCCACATGTGGACCCCACTTTGACCCAAAACTGTCAATTATGTCCCTGTGTCCAAATTGGACTTATGGGTAGTCAATCTTAGCAATTTCATGTATTCTGAGAGTGATGATAATATTTATTTCAGCATCCGGAGGCATACCTGGAGATTTCGTTGTTACCGGAACAACTAAGGAGTTCAAATCCCAGGCAAGTGTACCTTGCCAACTTGCAGTAGTTCATGTTACATTATTTGCTCGAGTTCTTTCTATATATATATATATATATATATATATATATATATATATATATATATATATATATACTCTTGAGATGTAGATAATCAATCTAGGACCGTGAGACGTTGCTTAACGTCCGAATAATATTCGGGTGTCGACGCCGTACGCGAAGTCGTGTAACGTCACTTAGAGAGTTGATATTACGATCCTATATTTTTATTGTGACTCGCTGTACTAGCTAGAGGTCATGATCTTGAGTGTTATGGACATGAGACGTCGTGGACATGAGACGTGTGATTACATTGGGTGGGGAGAGACACACATGCTACAGGCTGATTACATACATATATATTTTTTATTGCGGTGCTTTAGTCTCTATTCCAGAGCTTGGCCCACTACGTCATATTCATGCTACCAGCTCCCCGACACAGAGCTTGTAGTGGTCTTAGCCTGAGTACTAGTGATGCTCTCACTTGCATATCACATAGCTGGTTACATAGCTTGCCATGTTGATATTTATTTTTATATACTGTATTTATTTGGCTTGAGTTATTCTTGTACCTTGCTATGTCCCCTGAGGACCTGGATCCGGATTATGCCCCTAGGTTTAGCACAGGAGACCTACCCCGAGGTATACAGGACAGGAGCAGACACTGGAGCAGTACCAGCACCAGAGGACGAGGTGGTGCCAGAGGATTTCTCCTGAGTATTTGCTTTATATACTCAATTATTTATCTTTCTAGTTTCTCTATTTTCTGTCTCTTGGATTACTGTACTAAACTTATATTCGGGTTGTTCTCCGAGACATTTTTTATTGAGACTTGTTGGATTATATTTCTCTTTTGATTAGTCTGACATATTAAATTGTGATTACCTTCTGTGGATGAGATTAGAATTAGAATGTGACAGACCATTATATTTATTTTACAGCTTAAGTACACTATAGCGGGTCCATTAAATTGGGTTTGCCCATTGGAGTGTGCTGCTGGCCATTGTCACGTGGCTAGTCCCTCGGTATTTTGGGACTGGGGCGTGACAGAGTTGAAACAGTAGGCCCAAAAAATATGCAACGTAACGTGCACAAAGTTCTGAATCAGACATATGAAAAAAAATAGAATTTCAAGAGGAGCAATGAGACCTAAATATGACTTTCTACTCCTTGTCCTTCTCATTCTCTCTCTCTCTCTCTCTCTCTCTCTCTCTCTCTCTATATATATATATATATATATATATATATATATATAAGGACGGATTTATTGGTGGGCTGGGGTGGGCTCCAGCCCACCCAGCCAATCCAATTTTTTTTATATGTTCAGTGGGTTGCCAAAGCATTCAGCCCACCCAACCAAATGTCCAGTCCACCCTGACCCAGTCGGGTGAAGACTGAAGAAGCAAACAACAACTTGGTTTTGACTTTTAACAAAACAAAAACCACTTTCTTCAACTAGTTACCAGCCCACTGTTTGTTGTGTTCCATGCCTCCATGGCTCCATGAAACTGGCATGTAGAAGCAAGCAAGCAACCAACCAACCAACCATCAGCCGTACACTTCCATTTCCCATCGGCACAGCCATACAGCTAGGCTCTAGGCTCTAGCAATCCCATCAACGGCGTGGTCGACAACTAGGACGCGGCAGCCCGCCGCTAGTCCCATGACTCCCATCCCAGATTCTCAACTCTCTCCTCTCTCTCTCTCTCTCTATAAAGATCACCTGGTCCTCAATGAGGAGAAGGAGACACCTCTCCCTCTCTCTCTATAGACTATTTTGTCCATTTTGTTTTCGAAGAAGTGCTTTGGACGGTTTGGCCACAGGTAGATCCCATCCCATTTGTCTTTTTTTTATCTAAGATAGAGATTCATTAGTCTGATAATTTTTTTTATTTTGGTGTTAAGGTTTGAAAAGCAGCTGTGTAGCTGTAGTAGACCGACAGACACAGTGCTGTGCAGTGCAGGTAAATTTCAAAAGAAAAATTGTTCTCATATTTTCAAATTTCAATGCTCCTTAATATATACCTATTAAGGAAAAAAATTGTCAATGCTCTGTTGGAAAAGTTAGATAACCTTATTTGCTGTTAAGGCTCTGTTGGACAATTTGTCATATTTTCAATGCTCTATAAATATCCCTTAGTCTAGTTTCTCATTTTTGGAGCTCTGTTGGACATTATCTAATTGAGAAATTAAGGCATTTTGCACAATTCTCGTTCTTCAATTGACTTGGGAACTATTATCAACCATTTTGCTAATGAGAAATTAAGGCAAAACTTCGAGAAATTAAGAATAAGAAACTAAGAATGAGAAACTATTCGGTCTTAGCAAAACTACAAGAAATTAAGAATGAAAAATTAAGTTAGATAATCTTGTACTTGTAGGAATAACTTTCGGAACATATAAAGATCCTAATCCTGAATTCCTGATTCAAAAGGAATCCTAATATAAATGGGAAACTGCAAATACAAGTAATACCAATTCAGTTTTAAAAACTTAAACAAACTGAAATGTGACACTTGATTTGAACTCAAAATAACAATAACAAAGCCAAAATACCAGTTTTGGGGTTGCCTTAAACCCAAAATTAATACCACTTGATTTGTAGCACACATTTGAAATATGATAACATTCTGAAATATATATATATATATATATATATATATATATATATATATATATATATATAGCTAGCTAGCTAGCTAGCTATGGTTGTATTAGCAGAAGCTCCAGAGTTTGATGTCGCCAACCTCAATATCCTCCATCTGCGGCAGCGGCAGCTGCAGCGGCATCGGCATCGGGTGCGGGTCGACGAAGAATGCGCCGGCACAGCTGCCCAGCATTTGATCCATGTACATGGGCGAGTACTGGAAGGAGGCACAGGGATCGAACCACGAGTGGATGCAGTCCTCCTCCATTAATGCAGGCGAGTACTGATCATGAGCGCAAGAACTTATAGTTGTTGTAGCTGAAGATATGACCGGAGAGGTAGCAATCGATGGCGACAGAGTTAGAGTACTAGCACTAGTAGCATTCGCCGCGGCGGCGGCGGCGGCAGCTAGTCTCTGGATGGATTTTGTTGAGAGCTGAGCTGCGGAATTAGGGACGCCAACGAAGTCGGGCTGGGAAGAATTAGGGAAGTTGAAGGAGGCCGAGGAGCCCTTGAGGCAGAAGAGGGCGGCGTCGTAGGCGCGGGCTGCAGCTTCCGGGGTGGAGTAGGAGCCGAGCCAGATCCTACTCTTCTGCTTCGGCGCCCTGATCTCGGAGACCCAGGACCCCCACCTCCTCATCCTCACTCCCTTGTACTGCTGCACCTTCACCTTCACCTTCTTCATTGTCATGCCATCATCTTTACTGTTGCTACTGCTGCTCTTCACCATTCTAACGCTATACAATTAATTGCATTGCTACTCTCTACTTCAGCGGGAATGACCGGATAAACGGTATATTAGCCATAGGTTCATATTCCTATATGAGTCATGCACACGTGGATCAATAGGAATGGATTCCTAAATTCCATGTGCACCCATGTGCACTAGTACACTCCTTCCTATTGGTCCACATGTGCATTGGCTCATGTAGGAATATAAGCCTATGGCTCGTATACCTTTTTTCCTATATATATATATATATATATATATATATATATATATATATATATATATATATATATATATAGCTAAGTTTACTACCGAATGTACCTCTCACTCAATAAATGACTGCCATGTGGCCGCTATGTGGACGCCACGTGGACGTCATATAAGGATTGTAAAAAGGATGTAAGCATTTGGTTGTAGGCTTAACATTTCCCCAAATTATTAGAGTCAATTAGGAAACTAAATGGCTCTTCTCACTCTATGGCCTGGCAAATGCTGTCTCTTGCTTCAGGAGGTGAGTATCTGTATATCTGCTACTAATTTTAGCATGTGTGGCAAATGCTCTCTCTTACTTCAGTGTTATATATATGCTACTCATTTTATTCATGTCCCCTCAGCCTACAACCACAATCTAGTTCAAAGGTTTATATATATAATTCTTAGTCCGAAGACTTACATTCCGGTCCGAATGCACCAGCAATCCGGCAAGACATCACGCAGTCGTAGCCGCACTGCAGCGCCGGGGGGTCTCGATCCCACGACCACCCCGTCCAGGTGCATCGGTCTTAACCGTTAGGCTAGACATAATTAATTTTTTTTTTAAATAAATAAATTCTAGTTAATAGTTTAACTATTTTATATTATTTAACTACATGTATTAAAATATAAACATATATGTACCAAATCTTATTTAAAATATATTCAGATTATATCTACAACGGATTTTAATTAAAATATATTCAAATTATATCTATAATTTTTTTAATTTAAATCGTTAGTATCATAGAAATAAATATTTTTTACGTGCAATGCACATACACGCGACTAGTAAATAACTTAGATTAGATTCTCACAAAAGTTTATTTTATTTTGTCAACAAGAATTGGCTCATGTAGACATGACTTGAAGACATAATAATTGAACATTTTGTTGGATCCATTCTGGATTTTGATAACAGCAAATTTTGGAGCCCAAGGATGGTCAAAGATACAAAATTATACCGTAGTAGATACAAATCTCCTAAGATACGATCTGCACTTAAATATTAAAAGGAGATGAACCAAACATAAAAATGCTCATAAGTCGTTTAAGATCCGCTTAAACCAGAGAGAGATGAGGTAGTAAGTCCTACCTGGCATCTAGTAGCATATGATTAGTTTACTGTTATCTGATATTTGATTTTTAAAGAAAAAAAAAATTAGATTTATTTTTTAAAGAGAAAATTTTAGATTTAAAGTCCTATAACATATTTAAGTAAACGGGGATTGTGCGTCAAAGTTAACTAATAAAGTATTACATTATAGAGTTTAGAAGGATTATTTTTTTTTTTTAGATGTCCGACATAATCTTCAAAATTTTGTGGCTCGATCTACCGATCATCTTAAGTCACCAAATCAAATCTGAACTCTTATATCTCTTTTCGGTATCCACAAAAGTCGAGCTCGGCATAGAGTTCAAGAGTTATGATCCCAATCTCAACCGTGCCACATACTTCTATGTCGAAGGACGGGGAGAGGAAGAGTTATGTGCTTAATTTTCTCTCATAGAAGGGAGGTTTCGGCTCCATATAATATACCAACTGACAAATTGAAGTCCATAAGACACCACGATGTCCAAAGTTAATGTCAACTATGTGTTGTTATATTGTACCACTGCACAAAACTGATGGTAAAATGATCGATGATATTCAACATATGGATAACCTACTTCTCTACTATTTATAAAGATAATTCTTACATAATTAAAAAATAAATAAATAAATAAATTTAAACTAATTGTTTAAATATCCAATATTAATTAATTATAATCAAATACAGTGTTACTTATAACAAATTTTAATTTAATTTTGGATTATTTATATTAACTATTTTTATGTTCTATGTTTATTACACGAAATATTTCTATGTTTTATATTTTCTTTAGAATGTACAACACTAATTACCTCTATTTTTTTTCTAAAGAAAATGAGTATCCATGTAATTAGTTTCAAAGTAAGAATATTCTGTGTATTAAACATAAAACATAGAAATAGTTAACGTAAATAATTTTTTAAATATTTTTAACAATTTTTTTGGTGGACGTTAGTAGTTATGGATTAAAGAACTAGACTTAAGCAATATAATTTAATTAGCTTATATTCAAGCTAAAGAGATTTCTAGATACAATATATTAAAGTATTGCCACTGAAAAAGTACTCGGCCGTTACAGAGAGATAAAGGTTCAACAAATATATATATATATATATATATGGTAAACGAAATATAAACTATAATATTTATATTTCTGAATGAGTCATGCATATGTTGATCAATAGAAATAGACTCCTACATTATATATTTCTAAATGAGTCATACATATGTTTTATATTTTTTTTACATTCAATATCAAGATTTTGAGGACCAAACGAGACACGACAATGTGGTCAGAGTGCATGTTCTAGTTTGACCACAAGCCACTTCCAGGCCAGCGCCACTGCAGGTGAAAGCAACCAAAAAAAAAAACATGAAAATGTGTACGATGGTTCGCACTTCTCGAGATAGGAGATGGTTCCAGTGCCACAGAAGTCTAAATGGTTGGCTATCGATACAAAGATGATGACATCACATACATTGCTAAAGAATATTGCAGGTTCCAGGAAATGGAGGTTAATTAATTCCTACTAGTATATACGCACGTGTGTTGTACGTATTTCATATTACTTGAAAAAAAAATAGTTTATTAAAAGAGCAACCGACAATTTCTTAATTTTATTATAGGTGGAAATATAATAGGTAGGAGCATGAAAGTTGGAAGAAATTAAATGACGGGAATATAAAATGTTTCTCTTATCTGTTGGGTTCATGTGCCTACTTTGCATGCATGCTTTATTAACTTTTGTTTTATTCTCCAAACTACCTACTTTGCATGCATGCATATCTTTGTTTTATTAAATATCATTTTTCAAGTTGCCTCATGCATGCATACATACATTTAATACGTATTTAATTATTGTTTTTAATGAAGGGTATTTTTGGAACGAAATTTTTTCACGGTGAAGCCTAGTTTTGGCATTATATAGTAGAATAGATATGAAACAAAGATGATAACATCACATACATTGCTAGCTGTATCTTCTCTGTAAGCCAAAAAGCTGCCGCATAACCGCGTTATATAGTGACTTCACTCACTCACTCACTCACTCACTCGTTCGTGTATCAGCTTAGAACCAACTCTACCATAGGCCATAGCTAAAAGATTTTACGCGTCTCGACTTTCAAGGATCACTTTCTCTAACTATGGGCCACAGGCCCACAGCTATTGTTCTCCACTGTCACTTTCCGATGCAGCGACTTAGATTATGGGCGAGAGTTCGGTCAGTTCTGTTTCAACCGGACGTCAAAATGGAATAAATTAAAATTTTAAAAATTTATCGAACTCAACTGGCACTTGTAGTCAGTGAAAAAATGTATTAACTTTTCTGACCAGACGGACGGTCTCGAGATCAAACTGCATGAGAGGTGTGGGTGTGTGGGTGTGTATGAAAATTGGGAACAGTGGGCCCAAATGACATGTAACTCAGCGTGCACAAAGTTCAGTACGTATCGTCGAACATCGCACCAAAATAAAATAAAATAAAATTGAACCGGATCAAAATTAGCCATAACTGAAACCAAACTAAACCGATAATCAATTCTGTTATTTCGGTTGTGCCATGTTTTAGTGTTTAATGGGCTAACTAAAGTTGGAATGTAGTTAAATTATATTAAACATATAATTTTTTACATCAGTTTGTTGTATTTCAAAATTGGACTAGTTATTAAATTACTAAAATTGAACTTTAAAACACATTCATAAAATTAATATATATATATATATATATAATTGCGTAAGTATTATTCGGTTTTTGATTTTGGATCGAAAACAAAAATCAAAAATTGAAATCGAATAAGGAAACCGAATCGATTTTTTTTTCGAACCAAACCGTATCTCTTATTTGGTTTGATTCGTTTCTCGATCAAAAACCGAATAATGCTCACTTTCTAGACAGGATTGTTCCGATTTCGACCTGTTACAAAAATAATCATTTTTTTTAGAAAATGTACAATGGATAAATCTCTCACGTTTCATTATGAAAATAAAATAAAATCAATGAAGCAATTCTCTTTATTTATTTTATTTGCAAGAAACAATTCTCTTTATGGGGGATAAAAACATATAAAAGAAAAGGAAATTACAATAATAATAATTCTCTCTCAAATATGTTCTTATCATGATAAAAAAAAAAATACTCAAACATCCATTTACACTCTAAACGATCTCGAGACTCGAACTCCCTCTGACCAGGTCGGATATCTACTGCACTCCCACTAAAACAATGCTGCGTTGGCTTCTTATCCCAATCACTCAGACCCTATGTCCCTATGTGATATTTGCAAGACTTTGTCACATGTTTATCCCTATCTTTCCGCATGAGTGTTCATGTGTCATACCTTCCAAAAATGAATGTTAGCGCCAATTAATCCGGCTAATCATTTGTATTATAATTTTGGGCTTACTTATACTAGTATATATGTACGTACATTGTACATTTTATACTATTTGGAATGAACAAACAGTAATTCTTTAATTTTACTACTTGAGGAGCAACAACATTTCGTTATTTTTGTACTACTATAGATGCACGCGCATTGCACTTATTTTAACCGTCTTTTAATTAGATTTTTTTGTACTTAGTATGAGCAAAATGTTCCGTAAGAAAAAACTGTATTTTTCTTTAAAAAAAATCTATACATAATTATCTAGTTTCTCTCATTAAATCTAATGAACAACTTTTATTAGTAAAGTTAGATAAAGATATATTTGGAAGAAAAAAATGTAAACCCCCTGATTTTTCAAAATTTTAAAAACTGGTTTTTCCCAATTTTCTGGAATTTTCTGGGAATTTTCTGTAATTTAAACACAGGGTTTTAATTATCAAATAAATTTTAATTGATGTTAAACAATATTAAAATATTATGAAAATAATATTTTTGGATGTAAAATGAAAAACTGGACTTAGGACAATTTTTCTGGAATTTATTGGACCCCGGACCTATTTTTAAATACCTAAAAACTATTTTAAATTAATTATTAATTAATTAACTGTTATTTATTTATTATTATTATTATTATTATTATTATTGTTTTTATTTGCCCCGGCCCAGACCCTGCCCAGCGGGTCGGGTCGGATTCGCCGCCGCCCGACCCGCAACCCGACCCGTTTCCACCCCCTCACCCGCGCGATCCGCAACCTACCCCGCGTCCGCCGCCACCTCCCGCGGTCGCCGCGCCACGCCGGCCACGCTCCCCCGCCCGCTCCGCGCAACCCCGCATCGGCCGCCGCCCGCCTCGGCCACTCCCCTTCCTCCTTCCCCTATAAAGCCCCGACCCAGCCACCCTCCTGCCAGATCGTCCCCCGTCGCCTCGCCCCAGCGCTGCCGTGCCGCCCCAGCGCCGCCTCGCCCCAGCGCCGCCCGCTGCAGCCCCCGCCGACGGCCCCTCTCCTCCTCCGCCCGACTCCTCTTCCCTCCACCGCAGTCGACAGCAGCAACAGCAGCCAGAAGCAGCGGCGCCGCAGTGCCGGCCGCCCGGCCCTCCTCCTCGCCGCGCCGCAGAGACCCGGCCCCCTCCGCCGCAGTCCAGCCGCCGGAGCCGCCAGCCACCGCCTGAGAAGCCCTAACCCTAACCCTAGCTTCTTCCCCTGTGTCCGACACGAGTCGGACACGTGTCGGACACAACTCGAACCCCTGTTTTTCGGGTCCCCTTCAGGTGCGTGTAACTTTCGCCTCGTAGCTCTGTTTTTGATTCCGCAAATTGCGTTGCGAAGCCTGTATGACCCTCTCGGTGCCCGGACAAACCGTTCGGGGCATCGCGTCCTGTGGTGATCGCACACCGCGATCCAAAAACAGGAAAAAACCAGACCCTGTTTTACCCTGGAACTGAGTACGCCCCACCAAACGGGACGACTTGGTCGCGCGCGGTCTTCACAGATACGTGCGCGTCGTCGATACGGACGTGCGGGATTTCGCAGAAGTCGATTCGGGTGTGCGTGCACCCCGGAATCAACGCGTATCCGCAGACATCACCCCGTATCCGACCTTTCTGCAATTCGACCTAACTTCGTGCACACACGTCAGATCGAGACGAAACTTGCATCATCGTACTCGTAGCGATACGCTGGTCCTGTGGGTCAAGTTTGGTTCGATTCTGAGAACGTTGACGAAATCGCGTGTCGTGGGCCCCACAGGCCCCGCTCGACGGGCGATTTCGTGATCGGCTCATCGGAATTCAATTCTGAAAGTTCCGTTGGGTTCGTATCAGCGTTTCTGACCTGTGGACACTGAGTTTGGTGAATTTGGAGACCTTTGACCCTGACGCGTTTTCGGGGCAAAGCGGGCCCACTTGGGGACCCCGTTTTGACCCGAAACTGTCGTTTTTGCCCTTGTCTCCAAATTGGACCCAAGGACAGACGTTTCTAGCTGATTGATATCTTCTGGATCTGATGGTGATGTTTATTTCAGCAACCGGAGTACCGCCTGCAAATCCAACTGAAGTCAGAGCCGAAATCAGAGCCGGAACCACAGGCAAGTGTACCTCGCCAAAACTTGCAGTCTTGCTAAATATTCCTTGGCTTAGTTATATATCAGATGGCAAGTATACCTTGCCAACTTTATAGTCTTGTTGCATATTTTTCTTGTTTTAATTATAACTTTTGTACATGCTTAACCTAGGACCGTGTGACGTACTTAGCGTCCGATCATAGTCGGGTGCCAACACCGTACGCGATGTTGTGTACGCCATTTAGAGATGGACATTCGATACCCTTACTCTTGGTACTTGTCCTATCAAGTACCTTAGAGCCCAGGACACTTGACACTATTCATGAGACAGAATCCTCTTGAGACATTCATGGTGATTCTGTATAGGATACAGACTTTATGGCATTGACATTATGTTCCTAGATACTATATGACTTGTTGCATTAGATATGATCTTACGTGACATGGACATGGGGCCACATGGACATGGGACGTGTGATTACATTGGGTGGGGAGAGACA
Organism: Iris macrosiphon; assembly: GCA_036927795.1. Lineage (NCBI taxonomy): Eukaryota > Viridiplantae > Streptophyta > Magnoliopsida > Asparagales > Iridaceae > Iris > Iris macrosiphon. Next base: position 19,501,084 of record JAYESA010000015.1, on the reverse strand, counting down.
CACAGGCTACAGGCTGTTTTCATATATATATACTATTAGTGTGAGGTCGTAGACTCTCCAGCAGAGCTAGACCCTTTACGTGTTATTACTGCTACCGGCTCCCCGACACAGAGCCGGTAGTGGCTCAGCCTGAGTTCTAGTGATACTCTCAACTTGCATTTATCACTTAGCTGGTTACATAGTTTACCCTGCTGTTTCATTTAATGCTGCTGCACTGCTTATATTTTGGCTTGTATTATCTGTACCTTGTTATGTCCCCTGAGGACCTGGAATGGACTATGTCCCCAGGTATAGCTGAAAAGATCCATCCAAAGATACCCCGTACCAGAGCACTTCCAGGAGCTGTACCAGGACCTGAAGACGAGCTCGCACCAGAAGACTTCTCCTGAGCTTTGGCCGTATGTAGTCATTTATTTCTATTTTCAGTTGATTATTTCCTGTCTATTTGCAATTGTTGTACCAGACATATTCTCGGATTGTTTCCCGAGATATTTATTGAGATTTGCTTATTTATTCTATTGCATTATTTCTGACAGTTACTCTGTGTTTATCTGTTGTGGATGAGATTAGATTAGTCTGTGACCTGTAACAATTGCCCTATTTCCTGTTAGACTACAGCTTAAGCATGTCCTGATGGATCGATTAAATTGGGTTGTCCATCGGTGCGTGCTGCTGGCCATTGCTCACGTGCTCAGTCCCTCGACATTTTGGGACTGGGACGTGACAAAAAAATTATGGTGAAGCCAATTTTTCTTATTATATAGTAGTATAGATTTTTTTTTTTTAACATTCCATCAATTATTTATTACTTGAGAGGATCAAACAACATTTCACCTTAATTTTATTCTATATGTAATTATCTAGCCATTCATGTTAAATTATCATGAACAATTTTTAGTAACAAACATAAATAATGGTATTTTGGAAAGAAAAGAAAAAATCCAACTGAAGTTTAACTTTTAATAGTAGTATAGATCAAAATGATGTTCTTGCTCTCCAGCCAAATGTGTCAGATTATAGTAGCAGCAACAATGTCCATGATTTTTTTTTTAAAATAAGGATTTATTCTACAATTTGTCAAATCTTCCCTGAGTGATCAGAACAATCCCAGTATACAACCTCCACAGCCCATCTGGAGAAAATTTATTCTACAATTTGTCAAATAAATAAGGATTTATTTTACATATTTTATATTTATTTATTTACTGGGAGCGAATTTAGAGTCCTGTGGAAGCCTCTCCTCCTCGTGCATTGGTTTGGGGGCTCCGTGATTCTGTCCGCTCGATCCAACAGAAGAGGGGCCGTGGGGCTCCCCCGCAGGACTCCCGATCCGGATCTTTATTTATATATAATTACATAGAGAAAAAAGTTAGTAAAATTAAACTTTTGATCCATATTTAGTTAAATTTTTGTTATAAATTATTATTTCGCAGGTCCAACTATTCTAGAGACTTAAAAAAGATATAATTATAGGATAAATGATAGCGCCTATCTCAATTGAGAGATACTATAGTTATAATTTCTTGCTTTTTTTTTTAGATGTCCGACAATATACGCCGGACTTTACGCACGCTGCGTTGCATGTCATTTGGGTTCACTGTTCCCACATCTCTCCTGCGGTTTGATCCCGAGACCTCCGTCCAGCCAGGGAGATTATACATCTTCTCACTGACCACAAGAGGCAGCCAGTTGAGTTCGGTATTATTTTCCTTACTTTATGTTAATTTTGGATAACTTATTGTTTGAATTCTTTTTTATTAGGAAAACAAATTATACGAGAATATGTCTCCAATTTTTTTTTTTTTACCGGATCTAGTTGTCTTTGATCACTACTAAAATAAGACATATCAACGATGAATCTCTGCTCCGCACCTGTAGGCAACCATCTTCATAAGACAATCTCCCATGTCATTTGTTTTTCTCAAGACCGGTCCAGTCCAAACTCAATTTAAATGTATATTTACATTAAAAAAAGAATCAATGAGGTCATTTGTTTTTCTCAAGGTCGGTCCAGTCCAAACTCAATTTAAATGTATATTTGCATTAAAAAAAGAATCAACGAGCAACAAAATTTAGCACCGGATAGAACCATCCCTTGGGATGCGCCATTTAGATGACTTAGTGCAAAGATCCGATGGACAAACGGTTTGTACCATTGGTTTTGTCCATGCAAATAAATGGGTCTGTAAGTTTTACATAACAGAGTTCATGGTTAATGAAAATAAATATGTACCTTTTTTTTTTTTAGTGTTTATCAAGAATCTATAGTCTATTTATTTATCGAAGTATAGTTTTGAGGAAAATTTGAAGGGATAATAATGTGCCATGCAGGCCCGATAGTCCGAATGTCGACCGGTGACAAAAGCCTGACCGAGCAGTGGGCTCACTGCAAGACCGGTTTGATGGGCCTAAATTTTCAGCCCAAATCATTTTCAGGCTGGATACGAAAGTGGCACCTTTTTCAGCCCGTAGCCCTCTGCTCATTTCTGGAAAGCAAAGTAATTTTTTCTTTTCTTTTGTAAATTAGGCTAATTAGGCACCCCAACTACGGATGTTCCTTTTTTTGCAGCTTAACATTCCACTATTTGATTTTGGCATTCTAATTTTTTAAATTACACTTTTGAAACAACTTTCATCAATTTTGAAGTACATTGAGACCACCTCAAAAGCATCTTCCATTATATAAAGCGGCTTCTAGATGGCTTAAAAGTGAGCTGTCTAAACCGTAAGTAAATACTCAACCAACTAAGTTTTAAAAAAAATATTTCTGGTAGATAAATAAAATGTTAAACTAATTCCATTTATCCGTCCAAACCCATAATAAATACTTAACAAATTTAATAAAAGAAAAAAACTAACGGAAGATTAAAAAAAAAAAAAAATCTAAAACAAACTTCCTTCTCATCATACGTAATCCACTTTTTTCTTCCACCATACCTAAATACTCAAATTAAAATCGTTTAAATACTAAATTTAAAGGAAAATTAACAAAAATATTAAAATTGTTTTATCAATTTTAATTCAAATATATTTAAATTTTGAATGATTCTGATATATTTCAAAATTGGCGAAATGTATTTAAAGAACAACTTATAAAATTCGGATACCAAAATTGACCGGTAAAAAATTTAAGATAACAAAATTGCGATAAGAGTTATTTTTATTCCCCTCCGTCACACACACACACACACCAATTGATAATGATAACTCCACTACCCCCATCCTGTACACACCCACACACAAACACACCAATTGATAATGATAACTCCACTACCCCCTCCGAATTGTAGTTACCCCCAAAAATATTGTCTAATTTTTAAGAATTGGTAGAATAACATTAATTAAAACACAAAATGGGGAAGTAGAAATAGCATTATCAATTAGAGGAAAAAATAACTTTGCGATAATTTAGGCTTGTAAATTATAATATTAAAAATGTCGATAAGCTGCATATAGTTTAACTTCAATTTCAATTTCTGAGCTACAAAAATTTGTCCTAGTTAACCAAACACAGTCAACCTAAGTAAATTTTCGATTTCACTTCCGACTATGTCTAAGTTCTTCCACGTTAACATGAAATGTGTTTTCATCGAAAGGCTATCACCATTTTATTCTTTTCTTTGACGTGATAGCAAATTTATTCTGCATTGTTAAAATACCTACCATTTACATTATATCAAAATTCCAAAGTTGTGACAATAACTAAGTTACAGAGGGCTAATTATTATATTATTTCAAAGCTGTATTCTAGAATTGTGATAAACGTTAACTTGCTGATGTAGCCAAATCCAAAAGGAAAATTGTATTTTCTAGCTTGTTGTAGAGGTGAAGGTTCTGTAGTAAAAGTCCGAATAAACTAAAATTGTAAAAATTTAAAATCGAAATCAAATTAAAATTAATCATAACGGAAATTCAAACCGAACTAATAATTGATTCGATTTATTCGGTTTGTTCAATTAGACTATTTTTATTGTTTAATATGTTCGGATTCAAAGTTAAAATTGTGGTTAAATTGTATTACAAATTTATAATTTTTATACATATGTTTTAAAGTTGGGTCCAAAGTTGGACTACCTGTTAAAGCTCCAAAGTTTGACTTTAAAATACATACATAATTATTGTTTTAAAAATACACACATGTTTAATTATAAAATATGTATAAAATTAATGGTATTTAACAATTGCATAAGGTTTATTCAGTTTTCGGTTTTTGACCAAAAAACCAAAACAAAAACCTAAAACCGAATAAAGAGTTTTAGTATTTTCAAAATCAAAATCGAACCGAATTTTTTTTTTTTAAACTAAATATAATCTCTTATTCGATTTGGTTCGAATCGATTCAGCTCTCCATCTAAAATTGAATAATGCTCAACCCTGTTATAAAATCTAAATTGTAACTATATCCACTAGTCAACCAATTATGAAATTAAAATGGAGCAAGGTTTATCATAAAATTAAAAGCAATTGCAGTTATAGATTCACCATATAGCCACAAATTTAGGAAACCATTATTAGTATTGAGATTGAGAAATAAGGACTAATTATCTAATATATCCAAATAGTGTAGATTTTTCAAATATTTTAAATTTAACTAATTATCTAATTTATGAAAAATAACTGTCAAAGAAGATGATGAATTTTTTAGCTATAAGTTAGTATGCAGTACAAAGACTAGGCAAGTATGCAACGAAGCTAAGATCCGGAAACGAAATGCATTACCAATAAAATATTTTTGTACTATTGGAGAAGGGAGAAGAGGTGGAACTCGATGGCTGTTCGAAATGGTCGTTACGTGACCAAAATATCACATGATGGTCGTTCATTGAAAAAGAGATAGGACCGAAAATGGCCCACAAAGCAAAAGAAGAGGATGACAGGGTTGTAAGAAGGTTGTAAGCATTTGGTAGTAAACCTAGCATTATTGCCTTATTAATGGACTCGAATGGAGTGTCTGTCTGGAGTCCCTCGATTCTTGGAGCAGCTCTATAAACTTAGCTATATTCTACCGAGCCAGATAGATTAGTATGCGTGAATTCTTCTATTTGTTTCATTTTTCCTTGACCACGCTACTGAAATATACTGTACTTGAACCAAGGACTCCGTCCATAAAATAACCATCCCACTAAAATCCAACCAATTGAAAAAGAATTAATAAATCTTCGCATAGTCCAGTAGTTAAGACTGATGTATATTATCTAACAGATTGTATATTCGAATCTTTTGGACGCCATTTATTTTTTCTTTGAAAAAATTAAGTGGTGAATTGGTGATGGTGCACATGCATACCTACGAGCCGAGATATGTGGAGTCTTCGGACCAGTATATGGTGGACATTCAGATCGAATTTGTAGACCTTCGAAACAAGAATCTGTAACACAATTATCTCTCTTTATATATATATATATATATATATATATATATATATATATATATATATATATATATAAAGTTACTACGGCCAGCAAATCGGTGTTATATTTTTTGAACTCGTTACGTCTCACCTCTCGCGTCGCCATCAGAACTCCGGCACTATGGGTTCTAAAAATGCGGTCTACATGACGTGGCAAACTTGGTTACATCTCTGTGCCGGCATTTGAACTCTCTGGGCATATGCCATCCAGGTTGCTTTCAAGAGGATGTAATTAATTACTTGATTACTTTATTAATTATAAACTAGAATACACTCAGTTCCTACAAACATAGGGACTAAACTATGCCCCACTGACCTAAATTTCTTGTCCAGATACATACTATCTTGGTACAGTGTCAGCGCCAAAATTAGGTGCATATATACACACAGTTGTCAAGGGCGTACCTATATTGGGGCTGGAGTGGCTCCAGCCATCCCCCCCCCCCCCCCAAAAAAATGTTATTTTTTTTCTATATATTTTTGATTTTTATGTGAGTCAGTCAACAACTAATTCATCATAGAACATTCTAGTCTATTCAAATTCGAATTTCTGATTCCACCGTCGACAGTTTCTTTACTCTATGAGGTTGATCTTAAAAATTGCTTGTGTTTGACTCTAAGGAAGAATGAACTTAGTAACCAGACCTTGTGCTAGACATGACCATGTGTTAGAATTGACTATGTGCGTGACTTGAGTTATATGTTCCAATGTGATCAAGATTCATGTGACCCACTGATTTGTTGGTAATTTAACTCGAATACTGTATCCTTGTGGATACAATTATTGCGTGCTAAGTGTACATAATCTAAATGTGCACCGAGGTGCGACATAACGTATTACGTGTTAAGTGATTTCGTGTTTATGTTGTGCATCGAGAATGCCTCATATAATTCGTGAACGCATGATACTCTATATTTTTTCCAGCACGGACATGATATACGAGTCAAGGACCAAGCGTGTCTAGGATATTGATTGTTGAATATTGCATACACGCTCGGGTGAATCCAGACTGAACTCCTGATCTTTATATGGATTCATATATAGCGTGCCCGTACTTTGTACGACATCTTAAGAGAAATTCTCATGTGGCCACACCTTGGAATTTTAAACCAACACAGGGTAACTAGGCAGCAAAATATATGTAGATCATGAGGAGGGAACGGTATCCCGATATCATGCCAACGAATCTTCCGACGTCGGGTTGGCCACCACAGATACTGTATATCTTAACTACCACTTTTCACTATAGGAATAGTAATAATTTTGCATGTTGTTAAAATTTTATATATTAATTTATATTAGTGATTTCCTATAATTATATTAGTGATAGTTAGTGGCTAACCAATTAGATTTTGCAAGTGTTAGTTAGTGCTAATTATTGTTAGTCAAGACTTTGACAAGTAGAATTAATTAAGTTTAGTGTTATGAAAGGAATATTCTTTTTGGTTTTAGAGATCCCTTCTTTAGTTAAATTAGATTTTCTTCATGATAAATGGAGAGGGTCTTTTGAGTCATATCAAACTAAACCTAACCCTAACCCTAAAAAGGAGCTTATATAAGCCTTCATTATTCATTATAGCCTCCATTTATTTTTCTCATTATTTTATCCCCAAATTTGAGAAGAAAACCGTAATCCACCATTCCTAAATCCCTTTCCCTCTCAATTTTATTTTTCAAGTAAGCTAAGGAGCTTGTCATTGCTAGAGGAAGCTTGAAGAGGAGTCAAAGTGTTGAGGAACATGTCCACTTCGTCTTCCTTGTGTCCAAATTTGGAGTTCTTCAAGGAGGTCACTCAAAACGTAGGTAATTTTTTATTTTTCACTCTATGTATGGTTAAGAAGACCCATTGGACCTATAGAGAACCCATCCATGGTTAAGGACCACCCTTAGGGAGAAGAAATATGTGCTAGAAGTCTTTATTGTGATACTTATAGGTATTTTTGTGTCCAAACTCTATTTTGTATCCAAATTATTTAGTTTAACTAAATTCTAGTTATATTTCATATATTAATTAGGTTCTATATGATTTTGGTATCAATTGTGGTGTAGTTGGCGTTGGCGTTGGGGCTTGGTATTATGGTGTTTGTAGTGTACAATGGTACACTAGGTATTTGTGTTCATGTGTATTGGGGTGTGTGTGTGTGTGTAATTAGAAAAGTGTGTTTAGTGTTTGATTGGTTATTGTTGTGTTGTGTTGTTGGGGAGGGGTTGTACTGTAGGAACCCTAGAGGAGGGTGAATAGGGTGAATAGGGTCAAGCTAATAAATCAAGCACAAATAATTAATAATAGACAATTTAAAAATTAAGTGTGCAAGAATTAAAGCAATAAGAATACTGACACCCGATGTATCCTGGTATCCTCCTTGAGGCACTCCAGTCCCGGAAACTTTTGTTCGGCTTGAATCCACTATTAAAAAAATAGTTACACCACAAACTTTAATCCAAAGGCTCGTTGACTTCTTACATAAGAGATTTGATCCGAAGGCTCGCTAACTTCACACAAGCTTTGATCCGAAGGCTTGTACACTTGAATCTCTTACAAGATTGTTTTAATCTTCTTACAACAAATATAAAGATCTATCTTTTACAACTCAAGAACACTCCAACATAATTTATGGATATGCAAATGAAAGCTTTGGTGGAGTGTTTGTGGATGGTCTTTAGTAGATAAAAAAAATTTAGGCTCAAAGGGTTCAATCTTGAAAGAATGGGTTCAAGGCTATATATAGGTCAACACAAAGAAACAACAAAAATACAACTTTCAACCTGCGAACGGTATACCACCGCTATACTACAATATACCGTCGGTATACCGATCTGCAGTAGCAACGATTATAAATATGACCTTCATTTAATGCACAAAATTCGACCATTGGGTTATCAACTGTGATGAACCGGTATACCGTCGGTATAGACCAGTATACCGTCGGTATGCCGGTCCAAACGATAGAGAGCAACATTTATATAAAATCGGTATACCGTCGGTATACTCCTCCAGTATACCATCGGTATGCCGGTTTTTAGGCCAAAAATGATCCTAGGTTATTTTCTACCCTAGCTTTCGATTTTTCCATCCATTACTTGTGTTTACAATAATTTCTAAGACTTATTGTAAACCCCCTAATTTTTTTCAAAATTTTTAAAACTGGATTTTTCACAATTTTCTGGAATTTTCTGGGATTTTTCTGAAAATTAAAAACAGGATTTTAATATTTAAATGATTTTTAAATAATAATAAACATTATGAAAATATTATGAAAATAATATTTTTGGGTGTAAAATGAAAAACTGGACTTAGGGTAATTTTTCTGGAATTTATCGGACCCCGGACCTATTTTTAAAACCCCTAAAAGTATTTATTTAATTAATTATTTATTTAGTTAATTATTTAATAATTATTTATCTATTTAAATAGATTTTTTTTAATATTTAACCGGCCCGCGGCCCATTGGGGCCCGGCCCGGCCCAGTGGGCCGAGCCCATTCATTCAGCCCAGCCCGGTCATCCTAGCGGGTCGGGCGGGTCCACTCACCCGGAGCCCGCCGCCCGACCCGACCCGCATACCCACCCCCTTCCCCACGTCCGGCGCGTGACCGCGTCCTCCGGCGACGCCCTGGAAACGCGCCGCCACCGCCGGGGGAGGCCACGTCCTCCCCTCTGCCCGACTCCCCCGGCCACGAATTGCGTTGTGAAGCCTGTATGACCCTCTCGGTGTCCGGACAAACTGTTCGGGACATCGCGTCCTGTGGTGATCGCACACCGCGATCCAAAAACAGGAAAAACCAGACCATGTTTCACCCCGAAACTGGGTACGCCCCGCCAAACGGGACGACTTGGTCGCGTACGGTCTTCACAGACACGAGCGCCTCGTCGATACGGACGTGTGGGATTTTGCAGAAGCTGATTCGGGTGTGCGTGCACACCGGAATCAACGCGTATCCGCGGACATCGCCCCGTATCCGACTTTTCTGCAATTCACCCTAACTTTGTGTACACACGTCGGATCGAGACAAAACTTGCGCCATCGGACTCGTAGCGATACATTGGTCCTGTGGGTCAAGTTTGATTCGATTCTGAGAACGTTGACGAAATCGCGTGTCGTGGGCCCCACAGGCCCCGCTCGACGGGCAATTTTGTGATCGGCTCATCGGAATCCAATTCTGGAAGTTCCGTTTGGTTCGTATCAGCGTTTTTGACCTGTTGACACTGAGTTTGGTGAATTTGGAGACCGTTGACCCTGACGCATTTTTCGGTGCAAAGCGGGCCCACATGTGGACCCCGTTTTGACCCGAAACTGTCGTTTCTGCCCTTGTCTCCAAATTGGACCCAAGGACAGACGTTTCTAGCTGATTGATATTTTCTGGATCTTATGGTGATGTTTGTTTCAGCAACCGGAGTACCGCCTGCATTTCCAACCGAAGTCAGAACCGCAAACATAGCCGGAACCACAGGCAAGTGTACCTTGCCAAACGCTGCAGCTTGCTATATATTTTTCTTGGTTAATTTTGCATCAGTGAGAACATAGAGCTTGTAAATTCTCAGTAATTTCTGTTATAGTATTTTACTTGAATTCTGGTAGATCCATATGTAACTTGTTTTAACTACTTAACCTAGGAAACGAGTGACGTGCTTAGTGTCCTATCATAGTCGGGTGCCAACTCCGTACGCGGGGTTGTGTAACATCACATAGACCTGGTTAACGAGACCCGATAATTCTCGTACTTGTCCTATCAAGTACACCAAAACCCAGGACACTTGACACTATTTCATGAGACAGAGTCTTCCTGAGACATTCAAGGTGATTCTGTATAGGATGCATGGTTATGACATAGACTTTACATTCTTAGACAATTGATTCATAGCTATCAGACTTGCTGCATTAGTTATAATCGTGCGTGACATGGACATGAGGCATCGTGGACATGAGACGTGGGATTACATTGGGTGGGGAGAGACACACAGACTACAGGCTGATATTATATATATAAAATATAGTATATTTCAGAGTATAATTCATAGTTATTGCCGCTACCCGGCTCCCCGACACAGAGCTTGTAGTGGCTTCAGCCTGAGTTCTAGTGCTGCTCTCATATTGCATATCACTTAGCTGGTTACATAGCTTACCCTCTTGTTTAATTATCTGCTGCACTGTATTTATTCTTGGCTTGTATTTTCTGTACCTTGCTGTCCCCTGAGGACCTGGATCCGGATTATGTCCCCAGGTACAGCTGAAGAGTACTACCCAGAGGTGTACGGAACAGGAGCACTCCTTGGAGCAGAACCAGGAACAGAGGACGAAATAGTGGCCGGAGATTTCTCCTGAGCCCGGCTTCAGCTATACAGTATTTTCATTTTCAGCATTTCAATTCCTGTCTAATTTTCCTTGAATGTAACAGAATAATTCTCGGATTTGTTCCCGAGATAACCTTATTTGATATTGCATACTTATTTCTATTGCATTTATTTCCTGGCATTAATCTGTGTTATTTCTGTGGATGAGATTAGAAATACCTGAGACTTGTAACATATTACTGCTAGACTACAGCTTAAGCATGCCCTGATGGATCCATTAAATTGGGTTGTCCATCGGTGCGTGCTGCTGGCCATTGTCATGCTTCTCTAGTCCCTCGCCATTTTGGGACTGGGGCGTGACATGATTTTTGTGGTGGCCCATGCAGGTCTACGACTAAATTGTTCGGTTTCAACTTAGGGACCGAACTGGCCTGCAATAAAGAATATGATAGGTTTTTAGGATCTCATCCACTTGCTTGAATCGTTTTTGATATCTGTATCGTATTCGAACTAATTTTGACTTGCATCTTGCCTTGATTCCTGTGCGCCTCTTATTGGTTATTTTGGATGCAGGAAAATGGACCCACAAGAATGCAATGAGACTCCCGCCGGAACCCCACAAGCTACAGGTGTCACCTATGACGACGAAGTGACACCAGTCGGAGGAGTTCCCTCAACTCAACAAAGCCAGCAGGCAGGTCCACCTACCTCCTGATTCCGGCGTGATGACATTCCACCTCCGCCGCAGTTCATTCCACCAACGTCCGTACTCCCACAAGGACAGCCAATTGATGGGCAGCAGATATTCCAAATGATCTACGCGATGATGCAAGCTCAGCAACAAGTCCAACACGAGGCTCAGCGTCACGAAGCTAACTTCTGGAGGGACAGCATCGTAACTGTACTGGAGCAGGCCAACCTACCAGCTCGACGGCCATCTACAGGCTCTATCACTGACTTCCGCCAACTGAAGCCCCGCACTTTTTTTGGAAAAGAGGAGCCCACAGAAGTTCATGAGTGGCTCACCAACATAAGGCATCAACTTGAAGCAGCTGAGCTTCCACGGGAACGCTGGATGACTGTCGTCCGAATGCAATTAACAGGCAACGCGCACCACTAGTGGTTGTCTGAGGAGACGCGACTCGGACCAGACCGGGTCACTTGGGAAGAGTTTTTCAGGCTCTTCCAAGAGATGTACATTCCGGTTATCGCTCGATCAGAACTGCGGGACAAATTCAATCGCCTCACCCAGGACTCTATGACGGTGGAAGAGTACAACGCAGAATTCATTCGTCTGAGCCGCTTTGCCCCAACCCTGATCCCGACAGAGGAAGAGAAGGCCGAGAAATTCTTCGACGGACTGAACATTGAGCTGCAGAAACTAATTGGGTCCGTCGCACCAACATCATACTCCGACGTTCTCGCTGCAGCCCGACGCATGGAACGCGTCACCAGGAGAGAGTCTCGCCACAAGCGGCCAATCGCCTCAGCACCAGACAGAACATCGCCAGGAGAATCTGTAAAGAGATCTCGCACGAACCCGCCACCCAGGGCAGCTTCGCAGACCCTTCCTACCTGTCACTACTGCGACAAGATAGGCCATGTCAAGAAGGACTGCAGACGCAAGTTGGGATTGTGCCTGATTTGCGGCACCAATCAACACATAGCCAAGGACTGTCCTCAGCATCGAGATGGAGCACCAAGGGCAACCCAACCAGCTTTACCAGCACCGAGGCCGCCTCTGGCACCTCAGGCGACACTCTTTCAGCAAGCCCAACAGCAGCAGAGGAATCTACCTCAAGGACGAGGACAAGCTTATGCGCTGACTGTGCAAGACGCTGATGCGAGTAAGTGATTCGTAGATTATCCGTTTAGCCTTGTTGTAGTTCGTGCCCGTTGGTTCGTGACCTCAGCCCCAACCTAGTAAATTGTAACTTGTTAATAATAACCTGGTTTTCATAAAAGTTATAATTTTAACTAGATTTTCCTGGAAGTGCATAACTTTCATTATTAGGGAAACGGTATTTCCCTGAAATATCTTATGATGTGTTTTCAAACGATGCTTGCGACAGCGTCATCTCTGTTGACCGGTTATTCTTTGATTGCGAGGACGCAATCCTCTTAAGGGGGGTAGATTGTAAACCCCCTAATTTTTTTAAAATTTTCAAAACTGGATTTTTCATAATTTTCTGGAATTTTCTGGGATTTTTCTGAAAATTAAAAACAGGGTTTTAATATTTAAATAATTTTTAAATAATAATAAACATTATGAAAATATTATGAAAATAATATTTTTGGGTGTAAAATGAAAAACTGGACTTAGGGTAATTTTTCTGGAATTTATCGGACCCCGGACCTATTTTTAAAACCCTAAAAGTATTTATTTAATTATTTATTTATTTAGTTAATTATTTAATAATTATTTATCTATTTAAATAGATTTTTTTTAATATTTAACCGGCCCGCGGCCCATTGGGGCCCGGTCCGGCCCAGTGGGCCGAGCCCATTCATTCAGCCCAGCCCGGTCACCCTAGCGGGTCGGGCGGGTCCACTCACCCGGAGCCCGCCGCCCGACCCGACCCGCGTACCCATCCCCTTCCCCATGTCCGGTGCGTGACCGCGTCCTCCGGCGACGCCCTGGAAACGCGCCGCCGCCGCCGGGGGAGGCCACGTCCTCCCCTCTGCCCGACTCCCCCGGCCACGAATCGCCCGGCGCCCCCTATAAATCTACCCCTCCTCCTCCGCCTCACTTCATCATCCCCTACCCACCCTCGCCGGAACCCTAGATCTCCTCACCGCCCGACCCCGGCCGACCTCCTCGCCGCCGTGCCCGCCCGGACCTCCTCCTCCCAGCGCCTCGCCCAGCCCGAGCCCCTCCTTCTTCCTCCCTCCTCTCCTCGACACCAGCTCCAGCCGCTCCGGCCGCCTCCGGCCCCTGCACCACCTCCGCCCAGCCTCGCCGGCGCTGCCCGAGCCCCTCCGGCCGGCCTCCCCCACCGCAGCGCCGCCTCAGCGCCGTCCCCGCCGCCGGCCTACTCCCCAAACCCTAACCCTAGCCCTAATCCCCTGTGTCGGACACGGACACGGGACACAGTGTCCGTGTCGTGTCGGACACGGGTTGACCCCGGTTTTCGGGTCCCCTTCAGGTACGTGTAACTTTTTGCTCGTAGCTCCGTTTTCGATTCCGCAAATTGCGTTGCGAAGCCTGTATGACCCTCTCGGTGTCCGGACAAACTGTTCGAGGCATCGCGTCCTGTGGTGATCGCACACCGCGATCCAAAAACAAGAAAAACCAGACCCTGTTTCACCCCGGAACTGGGTACGCCCCGCCAAACTGGACGACTTGGTCGCGTACGGTCTTCACAGACACGAGCGCCTCGTCGATACGGACGTGTGGGATTTCGCAGAAGCTGATTCGGGTGTGCGTGCACACCGGAATCAACGCGTATCCGCGGACATCGCCCCGTATCCGACTTTTCTGCAATTTACCCTAACTTTGTGTACACACGTCGGATCGAGACAAAACTTGCGCCATCGGACTCGTAGCGATACATTGGTCCTGTGGGTCAAGTTTGGTTCGATTCTGAGAACGTTGACGAAATCGCGTGTCGTGGGCCCCATAGGCCCCGCTCGACGGGCGATTTTGTGATCGGCTCATCGGAATCCAATTCTGAAAGTTTCGTTGGGTTCGTATCAGCATTTCTGACCTGTTGACACTGAGTTTGGTGAATTTGGAGACCGTTGACCCTGACGCGTTTTTCGGTGCAAAGCGGGGCATGTGGACCCCGTTTTGACCCGAAACTGCCGTTTCTGCCCTTGTCTCCAAATTGGACCCAAGGACAGGCATTTCTAGCTGATTGATATTTTTTGGATCTGATGATGATGTTTGTTTCAGCAACCGGAGTACCGTCTGCATTTCCAACCGAAGTCAGAACCGCAAACATAGCCGGAACCACAGGCAAGTGTACCTTGCCAAACGCTGCAGCTTGCTATATATTTTTCTTGGTTAATTTTGCATCAGTGAGAACATAGAGCTTGTAAATTCTCAGTAATTTCTGTTATAGTATTTTACTTGAATTCTGGTAGATCCATATGTAACTTGTTTTAACTACTTAACCTAGGAAACGAGTGACGTGCTTAGTGTCCGATCATAGTCGGGTGCCAACTCCGTACGCGGGGTTGTGTAACGTCACATAGACCTGGTTAACGAGACCCGATAATTCTCGTACTTGTCCTATCAAGTACACCAAAACCCAGGACACTTGACACTATTTCATGAGACAGAGTCTTCCTGAGACATTCAAGGTAATTCTGTATAGGATGCATGGTTATGACATAGACTTTACATTCTTAGACAATTGATTCATAGCTATCAGACTTGCTGTATTAGTTATAATCGTGCGTGACATGGACATGAGGCATCGTGGACATGAGACGTGGGATTACATTGGGTGGGGAGAGACACACAGACTACAGGTTGATATTATATATATAAAACATAGTATATTTCAGAGTATAATTCATAGTTATTGCCGCTACCGGCTCCCCGACACAGAGCTTGTAGTGGCTTCAGCCTGAGTTCTAGTGCTGCTCTCATATTGCATATCACTTAGCTGGTTACATAGCTTACCCTCTTGTTTAATTATCTGCTGCACTGTATTTATTCTTGGCTTGTATTTTCTGTACCTTGCTGTCCCCTGAGGACCTGGATCCGGATTATGTCCCCAGGTACAGCTGAAGAGTACTACCCAGAGGTGTACGGAACAGGAGCACTCCTTGGAGCAGAACCAGGAACAGAGGACGAAATAGTGGCCGAAGATTTCTCCTGAGCCCGGCTTCAGCTATACAGTATTTTCATTTTCAGCATTTCAATTCCTGTCTAATTTTCCTTGAATGTAACAGAATAATTCTCGGATTTGTTCCCGAGATAACCTTATTTGATATTGCATACTTATTTCTATTGCATTTATTTCCTGGCATTAATCTGTGTTATTTCTGTGGATGAGATTAGAAATACCTGAGACTTGTAACATATTACTGCTAGACTACAGCTTAAGCATGCCCTGATGGATCCATTAAATTGGGTTGTCCATCGGTGCGTGCTGCTGGCCATTGCCACGCTTCTCTAGTCCCTCGGCATTTTGGGACTGGGGTGTGACACTTATTACTGACTCTAGACAGACTATGGCAGGCGCAGGCTTCTTCAGAGCCTGAAAATGATGATAGTATAGCTTGGCTTCTTTTCTTGATAGATGATGGCTTTTTTTTTTGACGCCAGTTGTTCTAAGATACCCAGATTGTGAAATCTGAATACCTTTCGGGGGATTCACCTCCGACCCCCCACGAAGGGCACTGCCCCCTCGACCCCCGTCCGCTGACCGGACAGCGGAATCCCCGAGTGCGTGGCTCCAGAGATGTCGTAAGCGGTTCAGAGAAATCTTGTAGGATGACGTCGTCTTTGGCCTATCATAATTTGTTCATTGCATATATCCATGTTTGATCTTGCTTATTTCTTTTCTATAAATACAAGTTAGGCAAGCAAAGTAATACATAGTAGCAAGTATGATAATATTTAATGCATATTTGGACTATACTAAGTTTAAGTATTCAAAGTAGTGATAGCATGAATATTAGTGATGTTAAAATATTAAATATAATATATTAATCATATTCAAAAATATAGTTAGATCATTGGGCTAACAATCTCCCCCTTTTTGATTATGTCAACTCTGTGCTATTTAAGATGGCTTTAATAGAAGCTCATATCACTAATATGTAAAACAATAAGCATATATCACTAAAGGTAGAAGAAGAATATAAATGCTATAGTGATTTCATGATTGGTTAGTGATATTAAACGACTGACTTCGAGATCAGAACAGTAGCAGTAAGGTATGCTACTTTCCACCTTCGTATCTCTTTCACAGTTATCCAAATATCGATCTGTCAAATCCTATGCGAAGACCACATGACCCTCTTGAACCATGTTGAATTAGATCGTGTCCTGTGTATGTCGCAATTTGCGATACAAAACAGAAAAAAATAACCCAATTTATAGTTCAGAAAATTATCCCAAACACCCATGTTCATGGCCATTTTTCCTCCAACCTAGTTAATATTTTTAAATTCTACTTGAACATTAATTTAAACAACATAACCGAGATTTAATCTTTTTAAATAGTTTATTTAATTTATTGTATGCTGTATTTTATTCGTGGTTGAAGTTGACCAAAAAATATGATTTTTTAAACCCAAAATTTTTCGAAACGGGGTACGTCCCGCTAAACAAGGTGACTTTGTCATGTGTAAATTATATCGAAAGACGCGTATCGCCAACACGGACGTGTGGAATTTTACAAAAATTGATTTGGATGTGCGTGCACATCGGAATCAACGCGTATCCGTCAAAAAGTCCCGTATCGGCCCGTTCTGACACTCGTCATAATTTCGTGTGTGCCTGTCATTCCATACCGAAACTTGTGCCATCGGATTCGTAGAGTTACGCTGGTCCTGTGACCCAAGTTTGGTTCAATTCTGAGAACGTTGACGAAACCCCGTTTCGTAAGCCCTACGGCTCCACTGACGGACGATTTCGTGATTGACTCATCAGAATTTAGTTCTGGACATTCCGTTGGATTAGTATCATCGTTCTGGACTTGTAGACACTAAGTTTGTCAAATTTGGAGAACTTTATCTCTGGCACATTTTTCGGTGCGAAGTAGGCCAAATGTGGACCCCGCTTGGACCAGAAATTGTCAATTCTGTCCTTGTGTCCAAATTTGACTTAAGGGTAGTCAATCCTAGCTATTTCATGTATTCTGAGAGCGATGGTAATGTTTGTTTCAGCATCCGAAGGCGTACCTAGAGATTTCACTGTTACTGGAGCAACTAAAGGAGTTCAAAACCCATGCAAGTGTACTTTGCCAAACCTGCAGTAGTTTCTTTGATATTAATTGCTTGAGTTATATATATATATATATATATATATATATATATATATATATATATATATATATATATATATATATATATATACTTTTGTATTGTACCTGTTCAACTTAGGACCGTGAGACGTTGCTTAGCGTCCGAACAAGATTCGGGTGTCGATGCCAAACGCGGAGTCGTGTAATGTCACTTAGAGAGTTGATACCACGATCCTAGATATTTTACGTGATTGCTTTATCAAGTACGTCATACCATAGGACACTTGACACTATTCATGTGACAGAATCTTTCCTAAGCTATTCGTGGTGATTCTGTATAGGCTTACATGATTCGTGACATAATACTCGCTGTAACTTCGTGTGTACTTGTCATTTTATATTGTGCCAGAGATAAAATTCTTCAAATTTGTCATTTTATAATGAAATTTGTGCCATCAGATTCGCAGCATTACGCTGGTCCTGTGACCCAAGTTTGATTCGATTCTAAGAACGTTGACGAAACCCCATTTTTGTGGACCCCACGGCTCTACTTGACGGACGATTTTGTGATCGGCTCATCGAAATCCAGTTCTAGACGTTCCATTGGGTTCGTATCATCGTTCTGAACTCATAGACACTAAGTTTGACAAATTTGAAGAATTTTATCTCTGGCACATTTTTCGGAGCGAAGTGGGCCACATGTGAACCCCGCTTTAATCAGAAACTGTCAATTCTGTCCCTGTGTCCAAATTGGACTTATGGGTAGTTAATTCTAGCTATTTCATGTATTCTGAGAGTGATAACAATGTTTGTTTCAGCATCCAGAGGCGTATCTGGAGATTTTGCTGTTACCGGAGTAACTGTAGGAGTTCAGAACTCAGGCAAGTGTACCTTGCCAAACTTGCAGTAATTGCTTTAATATTATTTGCTTAACTTATTTCTGTGATGTACCTGTTCAGCCTAGGACCGTAAGACGTTGCCTAGCGTCCGAATAACATTCGGGTGTCGACGCCGTACGCAGAGTCGTGTAACGTCACTTAGAGAGTTGATAACACGATCCTGTACTTTCTGTGCTTGTTTTACCAAGTACGTCATACCATAGGACACTTGACACTACTCATGTGACAGAATCTTTTCTGAGTTATTCATGGTGATTCTGTATAGGCTTACATGATTCGTGACATAGATCTTGCATATACATATATATCATTATGACTCGCTATATTAGCTAGAGGTCATAATCTTGCATATTATGGACATGAGACGTCGTGGACATGAGACGTATGATTATATTGGGTGGGGAGAGACACACAGGCTACAGACTGATTACATTATATATATTTATTATTGCGGTACTTTAGCCTCTATATCAGAGCTTGGCCCATTAAGCGATATTACTGCTACCGGCTCCCCGACACAGAGCTTGTAGTGGTCTCAGCCTGAGTACTAGTGATGCTCTCATTTGCATATCGCATAACTGGTTACATAGCTTGCCCTGTTGATATATTTTTATATACTGTATTTTATTTGGCTTGAGTTATTCTTGTATCTTGCTATCTCCCCTGAGGACCTGGATCCGGATTATGTCCCCAGGTATAGCAGAGGAGATTTAACCCGAGATATACGGGACAGGAGCTGACGTTGGAGCAGTACCAACACCAGACGAGGTGATGCCAGAGGATTTCTCCTGAGTATTTTTTTATATGTTCAGTTTTTTCTGTTTCTAGTTTCTCTATTTCCTGTCTCTTGGATTACTGTACTAAACTTATTATTGGGTTGTCCTCGAGATACTTTGTATTGAGACTTGTGTTGGATTATATTTCTCTTTTGATTAATCTGACATTTTGAATTGTGTTTACCTTCTGTGGATGTGATTAGAATTAGACTGTGACATATATCTTAGACCATTGTATTTGTTTTACAGCTTAAGTACACTCTAACGGGTCCATTAAATTGGGTTTGTCCATTGGAGTTATGCTGCTGGCCATTGCCACGTGGCTAGTCCCTCGGTATTTTGGGACTGAGGCGTGACACTCGTTCCCCCTCCTCTTGCTCTGCCTCCCTCCTTCTACTCCGCCGACCCCTCCTCCATCGCCGTCGCTGACTCAAACCTCCCGCCTCTGCTCCGCTTTGCCGCTTCGTCGGAATTGGTCGTGCGCGTGCACGGAGGGTGCCCATGGCACGTGCCAAATAGCAGTTTTGCCAGTCAAAAATGCTATTTGCCACGCTCTGGCCGTGCACCCGCCGTGCATGAGCGGCGGAGCACGGTGGCACCGCCAGAGAGTGCCCCCCTCCTGCTTCGCCTCCCCTCCTCCTTCTCAGCCGGCTCCTCCTCCCTCCCCCCTCTTGCACCCGCGACGGAGTACGACCGCACCACCGGCGCCGGAACGAGCCCTCGTTCCCCCTCCTCCTGCTCCCCTCCCTCCTCCTACTCCATCGACTGAAACCTTCCCTCTCTGCTCCGCTTTGCCACTTCGTCGGAATTGATCGCGCACGTGCACAGCGGGTGCACGCAGCGCCTGCCAAATAGCAGCTTTGATTAACCCATTCCTATGAACTCAAGTTTATGATAACATTGACTAACAGTCAGACTTTGGTAAATGATAATCTCGAGACATCTATAAAATTATGATTGGCACATTCTCATAGGTCGACTATATATGGCTTAACAAATGATATTCATGACATTTTCTCAAATCATGCAACTAAAACCTTGATTAGGGTATATAAGAGTTGTTCGGTTCGACAAAGTGATGCAAATTGAAAATTTAAAAATTAACATTTTGGATACATATTGTGTCGAAGTAGAACGAAGTAAAAAATTCGTTTGAGTACTTTCAAGAAATAAAAAATTCTAAAGTTTGATGTTTTGTTAGTTGTTGAAGTGAGTAAATTTTTTTAACTTTTTGTTGAAGTGAAGTCAATATTAAATCTTTTTTTTTTGTTAAAGTAGAGAGAAAATTGTCCTCCAACTAAGTCCACGAAATGGGAATGCGAAATTTTCACTTTCGCGCTCTACTTTGAAGAAAAAACTTCGATGTCAAAACGTCGATTTTGTGGCAAATAAAATTTTCTGTATATGTCAAATCACAGTTAATACCGTCTGCAATTCCTCTAATAAAACACGTGAAGTGATCCAAAATTTAGATTTTTTTCCACTCTATAGATGCTATTTGCTTCAAAGTTTTATAGACTTGAAATTGAATTTTGGATTCTTTACCCATATTTGGTAAGTAGGGAATTGAAAATTTGAAGAGAATATAAAGACTTTAATTTTTCACATTTGTGGGAATATTAAATCCAAGAGACTCTTGGAAACATTTTTGTTTTCAACTGGGTGCGTTGATAACACAAGTTTAGAAAATAGTAGCATTATAAAATTAATAAAATTGTATTTATGGAAATTCAACAAATTAAGATTATTCATATACCTGTCCTAGTCTTAACCAAACATGAAAATAAAAGAAATAAAAAATAAATTCGGATATACTTCCAACGTAACCAAACATGATCTTGAATTCTTGGGAAAGGAATAGAAACTGGGTTCTTAAAAATGCAAAACCTTCATCCAATTGAAAAATCATAAGCATATATTAATTATCTTGATGTACATCTTATTATTTTCCAGTCAAATTTTGTGGAGCCGAGCCACATAATATGGTTGCATAAAAATGGCCACTAATGTTCCAGTAAATTGTTTATTATGGACAAATTCTCACAGATATTGCCACAAAAAATATATGTATGATCTTGAAATCTATTTTCTTCTTCTAATGATTAACCTTCGTCTATTAGCTGCAAAAGGCTACTTTTCTTAGTTCGTCCTTTCATACAAGAAAATATTTTAACATTTCTGACATATTTGCTTGTTCTTGTGGTTAATTACACCATGCCGGCAGATAATTTCATATTGCCAATGCCAAAGAAAACTCAGGCTCCAAGTATGCTATGCTTAGTATTTTAAGCTCCATTAGGAGTGACCCACTTTGATAAAAATTAAGCAAAGTCTTTGGTTTAAGCCCTCCGAGTATGATCTCATCTCTGCTAACCTCCAATTAAAGTAAGTAGCTTACTTGTAGTACCACATTTATATATATCGGCAGTGCCTGATATATTTCTACCAGTCAAATGGAAATGGAAATGGAAATGGAAATGGAGATGGCGATGACAATGGCAATGCAGGAAGGAGAGCTCGACATTTCCGGCTGCAGCTCGGCCTCCATCACCGACGACGACAATGGGGGCTGTGCTTGGAACGACAGCTGGCCCCCCGTTGCCGATTGGGGTCCCCTACCGGTCGACGCCGGCGACTTCCACGGCCTGATCGAGTCGATGATGTGGGTCGGCGACGACGATAGCTCGATGGACATGGAAGAGGCTATTTCGTCGACGATGGCTTCTTACGAGCCGTCGAGCACCACGACCACACGTGCCAGCTCCCCGTCGGGCGGCGGTGAGATCGACTTGAAGCGGTGCGAGGACGACGACAAGGGGCTCCGGCTGGTGCATTTGCTGATGGCCGCGGCCGAGGCGCTGTCCGGGGCCCACGGCGGCCGGGCCCTCGCCCGGGTGATATTGGTTCGGCTCAAGGAGATCGTCCCCCCGGCCGCGGCCGGTGCCGGGACCAACATGGAGCGGCTCGCCGCGCACTTCACCGACGCGCTCCTGGGCCTGCTCGACGAAGGGGTGCGCCGCGACGATCATCAGCCGCAGCAGCAGCAGCAGCCGCAGCCGCAGCCGGGCGACGTGCTCGCGGCGTTCCAGCTGCTCCAGGACATGTCGCCGTATGTGAAGTTCGGACACTTCACGTCGAACCAGGCCATCCTGGAGGCCGTCGGCAGCGACCGCCGCGTGCACGTGGTGGACTACGACATCGCGGAAGGGATGCAGTGGGCCTCGCTGATGCAGGCTCTCGTGTCTCGCAAGGACGGGCCTCCGCCTCCCCACCTCAGGATCACCGCGGTCGCCCGAGCCGCCGCAGGCGGCTCGAGCGGATCGCGGAAGGCGGTGAGCACGGTGCAGGAGACGGGCCGTAGGCTCGTCGCGTTCGCCGCGTCGATCGGACAGCCCTTCTCCTTCGGCCAGTGCCGGCTCGACCAGGACGAGAACTTCCGCCCCTCCGCGATCAAGGTGGTGAAGGGGGAGGCGGTCGTCGGCAACTGCGGGCTCCACCCCCCGCACCTCCCGCACCACCGGTCCTCCGCCTCCGTGGCCTCGTTCCTATCCGGCATGGGCTCCCTCGGCGCGAGACTCGTGACGCTGGTCGAAGAGGAGGAGGAGGAGGAGACACGGAATGGAGACGGCGACGAGTGCGGATTCATAGCTCGATTCATGGACGAGCTGTACCGATACTCCGCGGTGTGGGATTCGCTGGAGGCGAGCTTCCCGGTCCAGGGAAGGGCCCGGGGCCTCGTCGAGAAGGTGATCCTCGGCCCGAGGATTGCCGGAGCGGTGGGGAGGGCCTACAGGCGGAGGGAAGAGAAGGGGAACGGAGGATGGAGCGATTGGATGCCGGCTGCCGGCTTCCACCGCGCCGCGGTTAGCTTCTTCAACCACTGCCAGGCCAGGCTGCTGCTCGGGCTGTTCAACGACGGCTATCGCGTCGAGGAGGACGACCCGAACAAGCTGGTCCTGTGCTGGAAGTCCCGTCGGCTCGTCTCGGCCTCGGTCTGGTCTGCTCCTCCTCCTCCGCCATCTCCGAATTCGAACGTCACGTGTGGTTTTGCCGCCGGCAAGCAGGATGCTGGGCTGCTGTGTTAATTCCTCTTAGTTTGTTCAATTTGTGTTCCTTGGCGCGTCTTCAAATTCTACTTCCCCTTGCTACTTCTGTGATCTACGCTGCTGTTTGGATGCTTGTCGCTCATCGAAAATATAAAATTGCTACTTCTAAATGTTATAATGCAGCATACTTGTAATGAAAGTGTGAATGTATTATTTTACAAAATATGTTTAGATACATAGTTTTTTGTCCACATCAAATGAGGAATTTCAAACCATTTTGTTTGGATGACAACACGAAAGTATAAATGAGAATTAAAAAAGTAGATAGAGTTGTAATTCATTTCTCCTACAAATAGGAGAAATGACACTTTCATTTGCACTGAAATGTGATATCACGATCACGTACAATGGAGTTGTAGGAGAGATGCAAACATTAAAACTGTCTACACCAACGATCAGTTGCAATAATAACAACAATTCCAAATTACTTTCAATGTAATCTCACATAATCAAACACTTCCTTAGTGTCAGTAACGATGGTTATGAATTAAATAATATTTTACCCATATATCTTATAAACCTTGTCATGACATTAGCAATGTTGCTATCAGTATTTGCGAGTTAAATTTTACATTAATGATCATTGAAGCCTTCTTTCTCCAATCAATAGGGAGAAGGGTTGGGAGCATAAAAATAGTTCGGTATTTTTAAATTGCGCGGTCTTGGGCTAGTTGAGACGTCTCCCTCCGTTACTCATAATGGAGTTGGATGGAGTATTAAGTATCGAGATTGGGGTCAACTCCTCTAAGTTGATTCTACATCATTCCTCCCAAATCAAAGGGAGTCGGACCATAAACTTCTCCATTCCCGAGTTTGCTCAAGTTTGGAATTGTTGGAATCTCCCATCCCAACAAATTTAAAAATTATTATTATTATTATTATAAATTTTTTTATATGAGTCAACTAACATTCAGTTCACTTCAGTTGGAATTTTTAAGTTTACTTCTAAACCACTAAGGTAACTAACTACTCTGCGAAATCTGTTTATATCATCTTATTCCTCCTTATTGCCATTATTTTAATTTTATCATGAACACCCCCATTCTATTCAAGAATAAGGGGCCTTTGTTTGGCTCTCATCAACCATTTTGACTGTGTTATTTCATGGACTCAAGAACTTCAAAAAACTTGCAAGTAGATGTCAGGAATAAACAAACTGTGCCAAATACGAAAAGTGATTTGATGTCGCTGGGTGACCAAAACCACTGGCTCAAAAGTGAGATCCGATCATTTTCGTCCATCGTTCTCAAGAACTGGTAAGTTCTAATTGCAATGACTAGCAATCAGAGACACTATGCTCATCATTGGAAAGTGGGAGAAGGTGAGAACGAAGTTAGTTGATGTACTAAAAGTCCTCTCCTTATAAAGGTGCGGTAGCCTACGAATTTAACAGCCATTATCTAAAAAGACTTGTAACTCATGCATAAGCAATTAGTTCTGCGTAAAATAATATATAGACTATGGGGTCTTAACCATTAACCTCTTGTATAACACCGACCTTTAACAACCATTTGTGGGGACAACACATACCCATATATTATGAACAATATAAATAAATTTGTACTGAAATAGACATGGAGTTTGTCCTATAATAATAATCTATTAGTGGATTCAGGTTATGTATATTTGTAGTATCAAATCCCAACAAATTTTATGGATCCATCAGGGCCAGCAGCACGCACCGATGAACAACTCAATTTAATGGATCCATCAGGACGTACTTAAGCTGTATACAACAATAAGTAGGTCCAATGATACAAGTCACAGACTATTCTAATCTCATCCACAGAATATAAACACAGATCAAAAGCCAGAATAAATGCAAATGAATATAAACTAGCATATCTCAACAAGAGTGTCTCGGGGAACAATCCAAGAATAAGTTTGTTACATCAAAGCAAATAGACATGAATTAAAGTAACTGAAAATAGAAATATCTGAGTATGTAAAGCCAATACTCAGGAGAAGTCTTCGGACACGATCTCGTCATCGGTTCCTGGTTCTGCTCCGAGAAGTGCTCCTGTTCCGTACACCTCGGGGTAGATCTCTTCGGCTATACCTGGGGACATAATCCGGATTCAGGTCCTCAGGGGACATAGCAAGGTACAGATAATACAAGCCAAAATAAATACAGTGCAGCAATAAATAAAATAATAAGGTAAATAAATAAACCAGCTAAGTGATATGCAAGTGAGAGTTTTAGTCATACTCAGGCTGAGACTACTACAGGATCAGTGTCGGAGAAACCCATAGCAGTATTTTCTCGAAGGGCCAGAACTTGCGCCAAAGCTCTGTATCAGAGACTAAGACACCTCCAGATGACATTATTTATATTATAATCAGCCTTGATATGGTAATACTCTCCCCACCCCATGTAATCTCACGTCACAGTTCCATAATGTCTCAGGTCCAAGTCACGCAAGATCAAACTAATGCAATAAGTCCGAATAGATTCTAAGCATGTAAACTGTATATGTCATGAATATGTATCCTACACAGAATCACCATGAATATCTCAGGAAGATTCTGACTCATGAATAGTATCAGGTGTCCTGGGTATACCGTACTTGATCATGCAAGTACGAGAATGTAAATGTCACGATATCCATCTCTAGTTGACCTTACACAACCCCGCGTACGGTGTTGGCACCCGACTATTAATCGGACGCTAAGTAAGTCACACGGTCCTAGGTTAAGCATGTACAAGATATAAATAAATCAAGAAATTATATAACAAGAGCTGCAATGTTGGCAAGGTACACTTGCCTGGGGTTCCGGCTCTAATTGTAGCTCTGGCAGCAGCGAGATTTACAGGCAGTACTCCGGTTGCTGAAATAAATATCACCATCAGATCCAGAAAATATCAATCAGCTAGAAACGTCTGTCCTTGAGTCCAATTTGGAGACAAGGACAAAAATGACAATTTCGGGTCAAAGCGGGGTCCACATGTGGCCCGCTTTGCACCGAAAAATGTGTCAGGGACAAAGTTCTCCAAATTCTCCAAACTTAGTATCAACAGGTCAGGAACGATGATACGAGCCCAACAGAACTTCCAGAATTGGATTCTGATGAGCCGGTCACAAAATCGCCCGTCAAGTGGAGCTTATGGGGCCCACGATACGCGATTTTGTCAACGTTCTCAGAATCGAACCAAACTTGGGTCACAGGACCAGCGTATCGCTACGAGTTCGATGGCACAAGTTTCGTTTCGATCCGACGTGTGTACACAAAGTTACGACGCGTTCCAGAACTGACGGATACGGGACGGTGTCGGCGGATACGCGTTGATTCCGGGGTGCACGCACACCCAAATCAACTTCTGCGAAATCCTGCACGTCCGTATCAACGTTACGCATGTATCGGTGAAGACCGCACGCGACCAAGTCGTCCCGTTTGGCGGGGCGTACTCAGTTTCGGGGTAAAACAGGGCGTTATTTTCCTGTTTTTGGATCGCGGTTCGCGATCGCCACAGGACGCGATGCACCGAGCGGGTTACACGGGCACCGAGAGGGTCACGCAGGGTTCGCGATGCAACAGAGGGAATCGAAAATGGGGCAGCGAGGCGAGAGAAACGGGTACCTGAACAGGGCTCGAGAAACCGCGTTTCTCGTATCCGCGACGTGTCCGGTCGAGTCCAACCCTAGGGTTAGGGTTTCGAGTTGCTGTGCGGCGGTCGGAGCTGGGCGGCGCTGCAGCTAGGGCCGGGGGAGGTCGGGGAGCGGAGGCGGTGGTCGTCGGCGGTGGCACGCGAGAGGCGGCGACGCTGAGAGGCGGAGGCGGGCCGGAGTTGGGGGGCTCGGGGTCGGGGTGCTGTCGAGGAAGGAAGGAGGAAGGAGGGGGAGATGGCGACCGGGCGGCGCTGTCGAGGGAGGTGGAGGTCGGGGAGCATCCGGCGGTGGAGCGGAGGCTAGGGCGGTGAGGGGTGGCGGCGTCGCGGCGAGGTGGTCGGCGGGGGATTCGAGGGGTTTCTTGGCCGGAGTCGAGGGGTTCAGGGGGGTTTATATAGGGCTGGCGGCGGGGAGGAAGGCCGAGCGAGGCGGGGGACGTGGCGGGGGAGGCGGAGCTCGCGGGGGCGTGGGCCGGAGGGGGCGGCGAGAGGCCGGGCGGGGCGACGGATGAAGCGGGCACAGCAGATCGTGGGGGAGAAAGGGTCTCGCGGGTCGGGCGGGTGCGGAGCGGGTCTGGCAGACCCGGCCCGACCCGCTAGGGACGGTCGGTCCGGTCGGGTTCAGCTGGACCGGGTTCAGGCCGGTTCAGCCCGGTTTAATTAATTAATTATTTTAAAAATAGTTTTTGGGCCTTTAAAAATATTTTCGGGGTTCAATAAATTCTAGGAAAATTACCCTAAGTCCAGTATTTTATTTTACACCCAAAAATATTATTTTCATAATATTTTAATATATTTTAAAATCATTTAATTTTATTTAAAGCCAAAAATACCTTGTTTTTAATTAGTAAAAATTTACGAAAAATCCCAAAAAATTCTAAAAAATCCAGTTTTAAAAATCTTGAAAAATCAGGGGGTTTACAATCTACCCCCCTTAAGAGGATTGCGTCCTCGCAATCAAAGAATAATCGGTCAGCAGAGATGACACGGTTGCAAGTATCGTTCGAAACACATCACAAGATACTTAAGGAAATATTGTTTCCCTAAGAATGAAAGTTATGCACTTTTCAGAGTAAAGAAATTTAAAGCAAGAGAACTACAATTTTTAGAAAAACTAGGTTATTATTAACAAGTTCCAAATTACTAGGTTAGGGCTGAGGTCACGAACCAATAGGCACGAGCTACAACAATACTAGAAACGGTAGCTACGAATCACTTACGCGCATTAGCTACTCCATGAGCCTGAGCGTTCTCCAAGGTTATCGCTGGAGCCTGTCCGCGTCCTTGCAGTCGATTCTTCTGCTGCTGAGCCTGCTGGAAGAGTAGTGCCTGGGGTATCAAAGGTGGTCTCGGTTGATACCCTCCTGGAGCTGGTGGTAGGACTCCTTCAACTCTCGTTTGCGGTGCTTCCAATGCTGGATAAGCTGGCCTCGGTGCTGGTGACATTAGCGCTCTTTCTCGACGTTCGGGGCATTCCTTTAATAAATGCTGACTGGATCCGCAAGCTAAACATAATTTCCTTTTTCGTCTGCACTCGTTCTCTATATGGCCTCGCCTGCGATAATATGGACAGTCAGGTAGTACTTGCGGAGATGCTTCTGGCGGCTGGTGCTTGGGAGAACTCTTTGCAATTTCTTCCTGTGGTGCTCCGGCAGGTGCTGATGTGGCTGGTTGATGAATCATCACTACTTTTTCTTGATGCTGAGGACAATCCTTGGCTAAGTGTTGATTGGATGCGCAAATTAAGCATAATCCTAACTTGCGTCTGCACTCCTTATTAATATGGCCTATCTTGCCACAGTAGTAACAAGTATGAAGGAATGAGGCTCTTAGTACTGCTTCCGGTGGTGGATTTATTTGTGGTCGCTTTGCAGCTCTTTCCTGTTGTGCTTGGTCTGGTGCTGATGCATACGGCCGCTTCTGGCTGGACTCGATCCTTGTGGTGCACTCCACGGGTCGTGCTGCAGCAAGAACGTCCTCGTCTAAGGTAGTTGCATTTGAACTGATTAACGTCCGTAACTCCGAGCTAAATCTGTCGATGAACTTCTCCGCTTGGTTTTGCTGAGCTTCTTGATGAACCTTCTGATGGGCTTGCATTATCGTGTAGAATATTCGAAATATTTGTTGTTCGTCCATAGGCTGTCCCAGTGGAAAAGAAGGCATCGGTGGAGTAGACTGTGTCGATGATGGAACGTCATCTTGATGGACTCTCGAGGCAGGCTGACTTGCTTGACTGCATTGTGATGATTGACCTTCACCAACTGGTGTTATATCGTCTTCGTGGGTAACCACAACGCCTTGTGGTATTCCTGCATGAGCCTCGTTGCTGGCTTGTGGGTCCATTTCTCTGCATCCAAAATAAACAATAAGAGGCGCACATGAATCAAGGTAGAATGCAAGTCAATAAATTAGTTCGAATAGATATCAAGAACGATTCAAGCAAGTAGATGAGATCCTAGAAACTTATCATATTCTTATTGCAGACCTGTTCGGTCCCTAAGTTGAAACCGAACAATTTAGTCGTAGACCTGCATGGGCCACCACAAAAATCAGGTCACGCCCCAGTCCCAAAATACTGAGGGACTGGACACGTGGCAATGGCCAGCAGCACGCACCGATGGACAACCCAATTTAATGGATCCATCAGGGCATACTTAAGCTGTATACAACAATAAGTAGGTCCAATGATACAAGTCACAGACTATTCTAATCTCATCCACAGAATATAAACACAGATCAAAAGCCAGAATAAATGCAAATGAATATAAACTAGCATATCTCAACAAGAGTGTCTCGGGGAACAATCCGAGAATAAGTCTGTTACATCAAAGCAAATAGACATGAATTAAAGTAACTGGAAATAGAAATATCTGAGTATGTAAAGCCAATACTCAGGAGAAGTCTTCGGGCACGATCTCGTCCTCGGTTCCTGGTTCTGCTCCGAGAAGTGCTCCTGTTCCGTACACCTCGGGTAGATCTCTTCGGCTATACCTGGGGACATAATTCGGATCCAGGTCCTCTGGGGACATAGCAAGGTACAGATAATACAAGCCAAAATAAATACAGTGCAGCAATAAATAAAATAATAAGGTAAATAAATAAACCAGCTAAGTGATATGCAAGTGAGAGTTTTAGTCATACTCAGGCTGAGACTACTACAGGATCAGTGTCAGAGAAACCCATAGCAGTATTTTCTCGAAGGGCTAGAACTTGCGCCAAAGCTCTGTATCAGAGACTAAGACACCTCCAGATGACATTATTTATATTATAATCAGCCTTGATATGGTAATACTCTCCCCACCCCATGTAATCTCACGTCACAGTTCCATAATGTCTCAGGTCCAAGTCACGCAAGATCAAACTAATGCAATAAGTCCGAATAGATTCTAAGCATGTAAACTGTATATGTCATGAATATGTATCCTACACAGAATCACCATGAATATCTTAGGAAGATTCTGACTCATGAATAGTGTCAGGTGTCCTGGGTATACCGTACTTGATAATGCAAGTACGAGAATGTAAATGTCACGATATCCATCTCTAGTTGACCTTACACAACCCCGCGTACGGTGTTGGCACCCGACTATTAATCGGATGCTAAGTAAGTCACACGGTCCTAGGTTAAGCATGTACAGGATATAAATAAATCAAGGAATTATATAACAAGAGCTGCAATGTTGGCAAGGTACACTTGCCTGGGGTTCCGGCTCCAATTGTAGCTCTGGCAGCAGCGAGATTTGCAGGCAGTACTCCGGTTGCTGAAATAAATATCACCATCAGATCCAAAAAATATCAATCAGCTAGAAACGCCTGTCCTTGAGTCCAATTTGGAGACAAGGGCAAAAATAACAATTTCGGGTCAAAGCGGGGTCCACATGTGGCCCGCTTCGCACCGAAAAACGTGTTAGGAACAAAGTTCTCCAAATTTGCCAAACTTAGTATCAACAGGTCAGGAACGATGATACGAGCCCAACGGAACTTCCAGAATTGGATTCCGATGAGCCGGTCACAAAATCGCCCGTCAAGTGGAGCCTGAGGGGCCCACGATACGCAATTTTGTCAACGTTCTCAGAATCGAACCAAACTTGGGTCACAGGACCAGCGTATCGCTACGAGTCCGATGACATAAGTTTTGTTTCGATCCGACGTGTGTACACAAAGTTACGATGCGTTCTAGAGCTGACGGATACGGGACGGTGTCGGCGGATACGCGTTGATTTCGGGGTGCACGCACACCCAAATCAACTTCTGCGAAATCCTGCACGTCCGTATCAACGTTACGCATATATCGGTGAAGACCGCACGCGACCAATTTGTCCCGTTTGGCGGAACGTACTCAGTTCCGGGGTAAAACAGGGCATTGTTTTTTCTGTTTTTGGATCGCGGTTCACGATCGCCACAGGACGCGATGCACCGAGCGGGTTGCACGGGCACCGAGAGGGTCATGCAGGGTTCGCGATGCAACAGACGGAATCAAAAACGGGGCAGCGAGGAGAGAGAAACGGGTACCTGAACAGGGCCCGAGAAACCGCGTTTCTCGTGTCCGCGACGTGTCCGGTCGAATCCAACCCTAGGGTTAGGGTTTCGAGTTGCTGTGCGGCGACCGGAGCTGGGCGGCGCTGCGGCTAGGGCCGGGGGAGGCCGGGGAGCGGAGGCGGTGGTCGTCGGCGGTGGCGCGCGAGAGGCGGCGGCGCTGAGCGGTGGAGGCGGGTCGGAGTTGAGGGGCTCGGGGTCGGGGTGCTGTCGAGGGAGGAAGGAAGAAGGAGGGGGAGATGGCGGCCGGGCGGCGCTGTCGAGGGAGGTGGAGGTCGGGGAGCATCCGGCGGTGGAGCGGAGGCTAGGGCGGTGAGGGGTGGCGGCGAGGTGGTCGGCGGGGGATTCGAGGGGTTTCTTGGCCGGAGTCGAGGGGTTCAGGGAGGTTTATATAGGGCTGGCGGCGGGGAGGAAGGCCGAGCGAGGCGGGGGACGTGGCGGGGGAGGCGGAGCTCGCGGGGGAGTGGGCCGGAGGGGGCGGTGAGCGGCCGGGCGGGACGGCGGAAGCAGCGTGCACAACAGATCGTGGGGGAGAAAGGATCTCGCGGGTCGGGCGGGTGCGGAGCGGGTCTGGCAGACCCGGCCCGACCCGCTAGGGGCGGTCGGTCCGGTCGGGTTCAGCTGGACCGGGTTCAGGCCGGTTCAGCTCGGTTTGAACCCGGTTCAGCCCGGTTTAATTAATTAATTATTTTAAAAATAGTTTTTGGGCCTTTAAAAATATTTTCGGGGTCCAATAAATTCCAGAAAAATTATCCTAAGTCCAGTATTTTATTTTACACCCAAAAATATTATTTTTATAATATTTTAATATATTTTAAAATTATTTAATTTTATTTAAAGCCAAAAATACCTTGTTTTTAATTAGTAAAAATTCCCGAAAAATCCCAAAAAATTCTGAAAAATCCAGTTTTAAAAATCTTGAAAAATTAGGGGATTTACACTTACTTTCGATGACTTGGTTTTTATGATTCGCTTTTCGCGCTTGCGCGTTCTTTCAAATCGTAAGGAAAAGAGATCGAAGGATGCTAACCAAGTAATTGTTGCATTTTCAGGACGCATAACCAAAGAGTGAACGTTGCATAAGGCTTCCCCATCCTCTCGTTCGATTCATTCGGTGAGTGGCTTAGGCCCTTCGATGAATCCTTTAGTCTGCACGCCTAATAACATTATCTCTAGTTCACTTATAAATGTTGCCTCACTAAAAAGATAAGTCAAAAGAAATGAACTGCTTTCTTGAAGTATTATAATTATGCTTTTGCTATCAATTATGTTGCATGTTCTTCGTTCCTGATGCACAACCTGATTTATGGCAAGTCCTTATGTTTTGAATGTGATATGTGGAATAAGAATAAGAAGAATGAAATTATGTGTTTGTTGTTCAGAACTGTGCATTGTTGTCACGACCCGCACCCTGATATTCGGGCACGAGTACGTGGTTACGCCCAGCCTACGCCGCAGAATCGGCGGTAGAACGCTATCTGGGTCATTTCTAACTATCTAACATCTCAATAATATAATATGGTACCTGTCAATCATCTCAACTCCAATCGGAGGAGCAATATGGTATCTCACAAATATATCAATCTCAATCACAAAACAAACTAAGGAGGAAATAATGCACGAATGGAAATAACGAAGGAAAGAAGATACAATCAACAATATGAAATAATAGTACATCTGTGAATCTCCTCAAAATAATAGTCTAATACAACATCACTAAACAAACTAGACCTCCTCGGTCACTGGTACTATGTCCTCTGGCTCTAGGGGAGTGTCCTCTAAAGTCTCACCCTCCTGAGGTCCGTAATGTGTGGGACACAGCTCCTCTAGCCAATCATATGGAAAAAATATATCCAGTCAGGATTGGAGTGAAGTACATACCTCTGAAAGCAGTTCCAATAACATAATCGAGCATATATAATAAGCAATAGAAAAATGATACAAGATGCACAAGTAGAAAGAATAAACTGTACAAGTGAACAAGCAATAGGCACAATAAAGCTGAAAGTAAATACAAGAATAACTGCAAGTAGAGAACAAAAAATACTAACTATGTGTTTTAGAGTGAGAGTTCGTTATGTGATCGGTTTAGGTTGCACATGAGGTATATAGGTAACTCCATTATACGTGAGGTGTATAATCGACATACACATGAGATCAAGAGGGCTTTGATCACATAACCAACTCCTACTCCCCCTCCCCAACCAATACTCATGGATCCAATCACGACACGTTACGTACATGATCACGATAGTCACACTAGTACACGAAATAGTGGATGCACAAGAAGCACATGAAAGTCAATTCCCGAAGCACACGATGAAATACATGTCATTAGGTACCCGTTGCACACGGTAGGGGATAACACCTCCTGACGGGATCCATATAGCACCAGTCCGTGAAATTACTGTGTCGGGAATCAATGTATACTAATCTAGAATATGCATATATACAGTATTATTGTAAACCCCCTCGACCAGATTCCCGTATTTTAGGAGTATTTTTCACAATTTAGGATTTGTTGCAATATTTTAATTTATTTTGCTTACATATCCTATTGACCTGTGCACCTGTCCATCACCTAATTATTTGGAGCTTTACCATGACTGTTCTCCCCGAACGAAGTTTGCATACCTCTCCTAGACATGCCAGCCTACTATCCTGCACTTTGTGCAACTCCCAGATACTTAGTTTTGAGCCTCGTATGAGACGCACAAATCTCGTTGCAAACACCCGTATTTAATTCCTATTTTAAATTCCCAGATCTGTACCCATCCCTGTTCCAATAGAGATTTGAGGCCCAAGATGCACCCATTTTGTCCAGACAAAAATACGTTATTTTTCTACACTGAGTATACTCCATTTAGTGTATTGACACCGTAGAAAAATTATGACCCTACCTGCCTCTAAATAATTAGAGAACACCGTGCGCAGTATTTATTAATTAAATAAATACGATGGCCGTATCACCCCAAAACCAGGCCCAGTCCCTGCCCAGACTCACCCCCACCCCCTCGGGACCCTCGCACAGCAATTTTTCTCAATTCTGTGAATTTTAGTATTTTCAGGAATCAGGTGTTTTTCCCAGACAATTTCGTAATTGCGCAATTTCCCAAAATAGGACATTTGCACAATTTATGAAATTACAGGGACTTTTCTATAAATTACCATGCGAGGTGTCACCTCCTGATTGGCCGGTGAACATGCACCGTCCATTCCAAAAGGAGTCCAGATTCGATGTATTTTAAATATCTTAAATGTAAATTACATTTTTACCCCTAATTATTTCTATAAAATAAATGAAAAAGAAAATAAAAATAAAAAGAAAATAAAATCCTAACTCTACCCCAGGCCGCAGCCCCCCCCCCCCCCCGCCGGCGGCGACCCCTCGCCGGACCCGACTTCCCGGCCGCTCTCTCCCCTCTCCCCCTCCCGCTGGCCCCGAGCCCCTCCTCCTCTACCTCCTCCTTCTCCTCAGCCATCTCCTCCTCCCCTCTTCCTCCTCCCGATCTCCTCCCTCCATCGCCACCGCCACTCGCCATCACCACCGCCTCATCCTCCTCCCTCTCTCTCGGCCTCGACCTCCCCCTCCACCCCGAGCTCCGCCCCCGCCGCCGCTGAACTCCCCCCCGAGCCGACCCCTCCCAGCCGCCGCTCCTCTTCCTCCTATTCTCCTCCATCTCACCTCCGCCGGCCTCGCCCAGCCCGCCGCCACCACCATCCTCCACCACCAGCACACCCCCCCGGCGAGCTCCTTCTCTCTCTCCTCCACTCCCCCCCCAAACCGGCCTCGACTCCTCCTCCTCAGCCCTCTCCTCCTCCGCCCTTCCTTCCCCCCCACACATCTCCACCGCCGGCAACGACCCCGACCTCCGTCTCCTCCACGGCGCGGCAGCTCCCCCTCCAGCCAACCCACAGCCCGCCCCGCCGTGCGACTTCCCCGACCGGCCAACCTCCCTGTCCAGCTCCTTCACCACCGACCAGGACACCCACGTCCGATGAAGGAAGCACCGCCCTCGATTCCGACAGTGCAGCAACTCCAGCACTGCTCCTCGAGCCGTACTCCGACGACGAGCCAACCCCGACTGCATATTTCTTCGGACACAGCCTTCGGACACGTGTCGGACACGAAAAAATACCGTTTCTGGAGCCCTGTTCAGGTAACGATATCTCTCTCCTCGTAGTTCCGTTTTTAAATCCGTCAATTGTGACACGTAGGCTATGTGACCCTCTCGGTGCCCGTGCAACCCGCTCGATGCATCGCGTCCTGTGGCGATCGCGGCACGCGATCCAAAAACAGGAAAAACAACGACCCGATTCACCCCGGAACTGGGTACGCCCCGCCAAACGGGACGACTTGGTCGTACGCGGTCTTTACCGAAACGTGCGCGACGTTGATACAGACGTGTAAGAATTCGGAGAAGTTGATTTGGATGTGCGTGCACACCGGAATCAACGCGTATCCGCCGATACCGTCCCGTATCCGTCAGTTCTGGAACACGCTGCAACTTTGTGTATACACGTCGGATTGAAACAAAACTTGCGCCATTGGACTCGTAGCAATACGCTGGTCCTGCGAGCCAAGTTTGGTTCGATTCTGAGAACGTTGACAAAATCCCGTATCGTGGGCCCCACAGGCTCCACTTGACGGGCGATTTTGTGACCGGCTCATCGGAATCCGATTCTGGAAGTTCCGTTGGGTTCGAATCGACGTTCTGGACTTGTGGACACTAAGTTTGGCGAATTTGGAGACCTTTGACCCTGACACATTTTTCGGTGCAAAGTGGGCCTACATGTGGACCCCACTTTGACCAGAAACTGTCA
Organism: Iris macrosiphon; assembly: GCA_036927795.1. Lineage (NCBI taxonomy): Eukaryota > Viridiplantae > Streptophyta > Magnoliopsida > Asparagales > Iridaceae > Iris > Iris macrosiphon. The sequence continues at coordinate 19,464,710 of JAYESA010000015.1, read as the reverse complement.
TTTTTGCCCCTGTGTCCAAATTGGACTTAAAGACAGGCGTTTCTAGCTATTTGATATTTTCTGAGACTGTTAGTGATGTTTATTTCAGCATCTGGAGACTTTCCTTCTGAGGCCATAGTTTCTGACACTTGGTAATTGACATCTGGACATTATATTTGCAGCTCTCCCGCCAGGCAAGTATACCTTGCCTTGTTGTACTGTTTAAATTCAGTTATTGTTAGTTACATGTTTATTTATTATATAAATGTGCGCGTCCGAGAACACTCGGGTGCAGTCAACGAAGGCGTTGACGTTAGGATTGTATCTGACCTAGTGTCTAGTAGACCCACCTAAAGTTGTGAAGTTATTGATATGACTTCCAGGCCTTGACACGTATCATTACACGTCACAGAGTGAGTTCATGTAGGGACGCGTGCCTCATATTCTACTGGCCATCGGTGTGAGCAACATGTGTAACGGTATTTAGCTTAGTTTATTTCTATGGAGACTTGCATCATTATACGAGATGTCCACGTCATTTTCACGACTTGTATATCCTTGGGTGGGGAAGATATCTAGTAGACGTATGGGACACCCCCTTCTTGAGTCTTTTATCCTTCGTACCATGCTCCTCGGAGATGGTCGATTGCAGAGCTACCCGTGTGTCCGGGGGCATATGACACATATACTAGCCAGTCATGACGATTGGTGAATTACGTCAGCATATGTCAAGCCTATACATTCCCATACGTACTACAAGGTCTTTAAATTACATTCACTTAGATGGTTAGCACACCCCCATTTATTTATTCAGTATTTACATACATGGCATATCATTTTTCTGTATCTTGCTATGTCCCTCTGAGGACCTGGTCCCCTGCCAGGTGTATATGTTCTTGAGTACTCGCAGGAGCACAGATCCGGACAGGCTACTTATTTTCCGAGGAGATCTTCTCTTCGAGCCTCGTGATTGTCAGATGTTGTTCTTATATGGTGTGTATCTGGTTCCTTTTTATATTCTATTTCGACAGTAGATTTGATTCCATCCGACTGTCATTCTTTAGATACTTATTTATTGAGATCTAGTTACCTGGTTATTGGTTATTCATGTTTATGTGATTTCTGTGGATGAGATTTAGATATTACCCTGTGACTTGGAGTTAGTTTTACCACTTATGAATTATTGTTCATTATACAGCGTACGCACGTATATATGGTTTCCATATATTGGAGTTGCCATATATACGGGCCAGCTGGCATGGTTACGTGACCTAGTCCTACGTATTTTGGGACTGGGGCGTGACATGTTTTTAGTGGTGGCCCATGCAGGTCGAGAGCATATTGTCTCGGTTACGTTACTGTACCGAGCAAGCCTGCACCTAGGATTATAATATAGAATCTCATCCATAATTGACTATGACTTATCTTCTTTCTAGTCTGTCCTACTTACATAATTGCATCCTGCTTGATTCATGTGTTTCCCTGATAATTTCTTGAATATATCCCTGCTAGAATATATGAACTCCGGTTAATAGGATGATAATTAAGGTAGCATTCCTAATAAGAATACCACTAGGGCTTTGACATATCCTTAAGTTCGGATTACTTAGTGAACCCTAGCCTTCCTGACTTCCTAAATAAACCCTAGCCTTCCTGATTTCCTAAGTAAACCCTAGCGTCACTTACCTATAGATTAACTTACCCTTATCCCTTGACATATTTATGTATGACTTGAGTATAATATAAACACTACTAGGATTAGTTAGAGATAGGATTATTAGAGATTTGACCATAGTGTTGACCCTAGCCTTGAGGAACCCATAGAAATCTAAGATTGAATACTAGGACAGAAACCTCATCCTATGTAGGATAACTAGAGTTTTACGCCAGAGACCCTTTTACCCTTGTTGGCGTAAAACCAATTGACCGTTGTTGGCGTAAAAGCCAATTGATCGTAGTTAGCGTAAAGACCAAATGACTTTCCTGATTGGCTTAAAAACCAAAATTTTGTAGAAGCTTGTCCCCTTTACGCCGCCCTTAGTCTTCCTTATCCTGCGTATGACGCATCATGCCAGCCACGTAGGTAACTGTCCTGCGTAAACCTGATGATTCCTGACTATTAGATAACCAGCGTAGAGTAACCTGATTAGGCGAAGAAAAAAAAATATATAAAGGATAGGATTTAAGAGTATTGGTTACAGCTTTAGCTTTCCCCATACACGACCAAATCTTGCGCAGAGATACGCCTCGAGCCCTGTGCAAAAAGGAACAGCTTTTGACAGGACATCTGATTTTGTCTCATCTCAAGCGTAGATGACTTGTATCCAAAAGTCACTAACGACAATCTGGATCTCCGTGCAAACCATCATCAGACCATCCCCTCGATCGTTGTACAAGTACTTTTGTCAGATGACAGGATTCATTAATTTGACTGACAACTCATGAGTTTCTTGTACAACTTCACGCTGCAAAGTATGCTAGACTTTTTACACTAGCAGATTTTTACGCAGACCTTGCATAGGAATAATAACAATCTCTCACGTACAGACTTTATACGCGAACAGCTCTAAAGCTCTACCTTACGCTTCTCTGTTTTACGCGGATAACTCTGAAGCCTATTTTACGCCGATAGTTTGAATCCCTGTTTTACGCCAAACTGCTTTGGATCCCTACCTTGCGCTAGACAATTTGAAATTCTGTTTTTCGCAGACAATTTCGGATTTATACCTTACGCCAAATTATCTTACCTCTGCATTACGCAGACAGCCTCGAACCCCTACTTTACGCAGACTTCCTGGAATCTCTGTTTTAGGCGGACAACCTATAGTGTATAGTTAGATTGTAAAACTTAGAAGGCCATACCTCTTTTGGGTCAACTAGCGTCTTAGACAAGGAATTAGATTAATAACTGTAGAGATTGTAGAGTCTTGTATTTATATGAATTTGATTTGTTTTGAAATTTCTCATATCATAATCTAGCGTACTTATATTTACCGTACTACCTTGACTTATGCCGCTATTATAGCCTAGTTTCGCAAGCTCATTCTTTATCAAGCTTGTTCTTGAGAGATGTATTATTGGAGTACTACACTAATACATTTCAGAATTAGTGTATTACGGTCTGATCAACCATAGTGTACTTGGTTCGACCTTCGCATAACTACTTTACGTGGATTGAGATATATAGTGATTAGTAGATAGATGTACTTGCCCGTTAGATATGCCTGAGCATATAGTATCAGCAGCATAACTGTGCTGATCCGAATATGTGAATAAGGATTACCAGAATAGGATTTCAATCCACAACTGCTTTGACAAATTCTCGTTGAATTCTTTAAACGCCTTGATCCCCACACTTCTAATCTATTACCTCCCCCTTGAACTCTTGAATATTGTTTTTCGTCTTCTCTTATTTCGGAAAGACGAAACCTCGTCCTTAGTATAAATACGAGAAGTGTATTGTTTTGTAGCCATTTCTGTTTGTTTCTTGGGTATTACCAAACTTTATTATTAGATTTGTTTGCAGTTTAAATTGTGCTACCCTTAGATGACCCTTCACTACCTACCTACCTACCTACGTTTAATTACTTTCCTGATACGTACATCCCTATGACAGCAAAATTTTTATTTTTGCCTCGTAACTTGGAGCAAGATTCAGAACTCAAGTATTACGAAAAAGGATGTATCATTTTGCTGACAGGAGTCTAAAAGGATTTCACCTGGATAAATAAATGATTGACTCCTGAATGGATAGCAGCACCTATGACTAGTTGACTTGTAAGGATCAAGATTCCTATGGACCGACTCTCCAAATCAGCACAATTCTTACCTATAGAGTTGACCAGTCTGCTGAAGCTTTAGCTAACTTATTTGAGGCAGATCGTAAGATGGCACGGCATACCAGTCAGCATTGTACCAGACAAGGATTCACGTAACCAGAATTGATGATCAACCGAAGAGACAGTTAAGTATATACAAGGACACTGGCGAGCAGTGCAAGACAGACAGGAGCAGTGGGCAGACCGTCGTCATCGTCCCTTGGAATTCAAAGAGGACGATCATGTCTTCTTGAGGTTATCACCATTAGGCCGAGACCTGTCATATCAAGAGCAACCCGCGGGAACCCTTGACCATCGAGAAAAAGTATTGAAGAACCAGTCTATCCCCTTGATCCGCGTAGCATGGAAGCATAGCGCACCAGAAGAATCTACTTAGAAGCGCGAGTACGACATGCATAAACGTTTTCGAACCTATTTCGTAACCCAAGATATAAATTACTTTGTTAAATTATATCTTATGCCGTCTTTCCCTTCTACCGTGGCTTAGTTTTAATTTCGAGGACGAAATTTTTATAAGTTGGGTAGATTGTAAACCCCCTCGACCAGATTCCCGTATTTTAGGAGTATTTTTCACAATTTAGGATTTGTTGCAATATTTTATTTATTTTGCTTACATATCCTATTGACCTGTGCACCTGTCCATCACCTAATTATTTGGAGCTTTACCTTGATTGTTCTCCCCGAACGAAGTTTGCATACCTCTCCTAGACATGCCAGCCTACTATCCTGCACTTTGTGCAACTCCCAGATACTTAGTTTTGAGCCTCGTATGAGACGCACAAATCTCGTTGCAAACACCCATATTTAATTCCTATTTTAAATTCCCAGATCTGTACCCATCCCTGTTCCAATAGAGATTTGAGGCCCAAGATGCACCCGTTTTGTCCAGACAAAAATACGTTATTTTTCTACACTGAGTATACTCCATTTAGTGTATTGACACCGTAGAAAAATTATGACCCTACCTGCCTCTAAATAATTAGAGAACACCGTGCGCAGTATTTATTAATTAAATAAATACGATGGCCGTATCACCCCAAAACCAGGCCCAGTCCCTGCCCAGACTCACCCCCACCCCCTCGGGACCCTCGCACAGCAATTTTCCTCAATTCTGTGAATTTTAGTATTTTCAGGAATCAGGTGTTTTTCCCAGACAATTTCGTAATTGCGCAATTTCCCAAAATAGGACATTTGAACAATTTATGAAATTACAGGGACTTTTCTGTAAATTACCATGCGAGGTGTCACCTCCTGATTGGCCGGTGAACATGCACCGTCTATTCCAAAAGGAGTCCAGATTCGATGTATTTTAAATATCTTAAATGTAAATTACATTTTTACCCCTAATTATTTCTATAAAATAAATGAAAAAGAAAATAAAAATAAAAAGAAAACAAAACCCTAACTCTACCCCAGGCCGCAGCCCCCCCCCCCCCACCGGCGGCGACCCCTCGCCGGACCCGACTTCCCGGCCGCTCTCTCCCCTCTCCCCCTCCCGCTGGCCCCGAGCCCCTCCTCCTCTACCTCCTCCTTCTCCTCAGCCATCTCCTCCTTCCCTCTTCCTCCTCCCGATCTCCTCCCTCCATCGCCACCGCCACTCGCCATCACCACCGCCTCATCCTCCTCCCTCTCTCTCGGCCTCGACCTCCCCCTCCACCCCGAGCTCCGCCCCCGCCGCCGCTGAACTCTCCCCCGAGCCGAACCCTCCCAGCCGCCGCTCCTCTTCCTCCTATTCTCCTCCACCTCACCTCCGCCGGCCTCGCCCAGCCCGCCGCCACCACCATCCTCCACCACCAGCACACCCCCCCGGCGAGCTCCTTCTCTCTCTCCTCCACTCCCCCCCCCAAACCGGCCTCGACTCCTCCTCCTCAGCCCTCTCCTCCTCCGCCCTTCCTTCCCCCCCCCACATCTCCACCGCCGGCAACGACCCCGACCTCCGTCTCCTCCACGGCGCGGCAGCTCCCCCTCCAGCCAACCCACAGCCCGCCCCGCCGTGCGACTTCCCTGACCGGCCAACCTCCCTGTCCAGCTCCTTCACCACCGACCAGGACACCCACGTCCGACGAAGGAAGCACCACCCTCGATTCCGACAGTGCAGCAACTCCGGCACTGCTCCTCGAGCCGTACTCCGACGATGAGCCAACCCCGACTGCATATTTCTTCGGACACAGCCTTCGGACACGTGTCGGACACGAAGAAACGTTATTTCTGGAGCCCTGTTCAGGTAACGATATCTCTCTCCTCGTAGTTCCGTTTTTAATTTCGTCAATTATGACACGTAGGCTATGTGACCCTCTCGGTGCCCGTGCAACCCGCTCGGTGCATCGCGTCCTGTGGCGATCGCGGCACGCGATCCAAAAATAGAAAAAACAACGACCCAATTCACCCCGGAACTGGGTACGCCCCGCCAAACGGGACGACTTGGTCGCACGCGGTCTTTACCGAAACGTGCGCGACGTTGATACGGACGTGTAGGAATTCGGAGAAGTTGATTTGGATGTGCGTGCACACCGAAATCAACGCGTATCCGCCGACACCGCCCCGTATCCGTCAGTTCTGAAACACGCTGCAACTTTGTGTATACACGTCGGATTGAAACGAAACTTGCGCCATTGAACTCGTAGCAATACGCTGGTCCTGCGAGCCAAGTTTGGTTCGATTCTGAGAACGTTGACAAAATCCCGTATCGTGGGCCCCACAGGCTCCATTTGACGGACGATTTTGTGACCGGCTCATCGGAATCCGATTCTGGAAGTTCCGATGGGTTCATATTGACGTTCTGGACTTGTGGACACTAAGTTTGGCGAATTTGGAGACCTTTGACCCTGACACATTTTTCGGTGCAAAGTGGGCCCACATGTGGACCCCACTTTGACCAGAAACTGTCATTTTTGTCCCTGTGTCCAAATTGGACTTAAAGACAGGCGTTTCTAGCTATTTGATATTTTTTGAGACTGTTAGTGATGTTTATTTCAGCATCCGGATACTTTCCTTCTGAGGCCATAGTTTCTGACACTTGGTAATTGACATCTGGACATTATATTTGCAGCTCTCCCGCCAGGCAAGTATACCTTGCCTTGTTGTACTGTTTAAATTTAGTTATTGTTAGTTACATATTTATTTATTATATAAATGTGCGCGTCCAAGAACACTCGGGTGCAGTCAACGAAGGCGTTGACGTTAGGATTGTATCTGACCTAGTATCTAGTAGACCCACCTAAAGTTGTGAAGTTATTGATATGACTTCCAGACCTTGACACGTATCATTACACGTTACAGAGTGAGTTCATATAGGGACGCGTGCCTCATATTCGACTGGCCATCGGTGTGAGCAACATGTGTAACGGTATTTAGCTTAGTTTATTTCTATGGAGACTTGCATCATTATACGAGATGTCCACGTTGTTTTCACGACTTGTATATCCTTGGGTGGGGAAGATATCTAGTAGACGTATGGGACACCCCCTTCTTGAGTCTTTTATCCTTCGTACCATGCTCCTCGGAGATGGTCGATTGCAGAGCTACCCGTGTGTCCGGGGGCATATGACACATATACTAGCCAGTCATGACGATTGGTGAATTACGTCAGCATATGTCAAGCCTACACATTCCCATGCGTACTACAAGGTCTTTAAATTGCATTCACTTAGATGGTTAGCACACCCCCATTTATTTATTTAGTATTTACATACATGGCATGTCATTTTTCTGTATCTTGCTATGTCCCTCTGAGGACCTGGTCCCCTGCCAGGTGTATATGTTCTTGAGTACTCGCAGGAGCACAGATCCGGACAGGCTACTTATTTTTCGAGGAGATCTTCTCTTCGAGCCTCGTGATTGTCAGATGTTGTTCTTATATGGTGTGTATCTGGTTCCTTTTTATATTCTATTTCGGCAGTAGATTTGATTCCATCCGACTGTCATTCTTTAGATACTTATTTATTGAGATCTAGTTACCTGGTTATTGGTTATTCATGTTTATGTGATTTCTGTGGATGAGATTTAGATATTACCCTGTGACTTGGATTTAGTTTTACCACTTATGAATTATTGTTCATTATACAGCGTACGCACGTATATATGGTTTCCATATATTGGAGTTGCCATATATACGGGCCAGCTGGCATGGTTACGTGACCTAGTTCTACGTATTTTGGGACTGGGGCGTGACAATTATGAATTAAAAACAATCAAAGAAATGTACTCGCCTGAAGTCCTGAGCAAAGTGTGTCTCTCGATGCCCAAGCTGGTGTCTCACAACCTATATATGGTATGTTGCATCAATATAAGGTTCAATGATGAAAAATAAATAAAGTTGAAGAAGTTCTAGGTCAATACGTCATTTCTAAGTCAAACTAATACATTTCTAGGTTGCAAGAGTCTAATGCTAGTCACTAAGTCAATACACTATGAAGCTATGCTATACTAGCTAAGCTAACACACCACAGTGAAATCAAGAAGCCGTATCCTAAGATACGCAGATTTCCTAATATGAAAATAGGTTTTTATATATATATATATATATATATATATATATATATATATATATATATATATATATATATATATATACATAAGTCATATGCAATAATAATAATATCTCAAAACTATTTAATTATGATACTTTGGCCTTGTGCCAATGCGTATCGCAATCAACTCGATACCCAAACTCAATACCTTGGGTATCGGCCCGATACCTTGGGAATACCCTAGTATCCCAAGGCAACTCAACTCCTAGTATGACTAATACAAAATATAACTACTACTATAATATCTAGTTACTAACAAACAATAATTTTAAGTATATATATACATATACATATACATATACATATACTAACTACTTACTAGTACCATAACACATATCAACTACCTATCCTTAATAGCAAATCATACTTAGATATAGCTTAACTAGTATATATATATAGATCCTAAGTGTTCCATCTAACTAATACTACTAATATATATATATATCACCGCTAACAATAGAACAAATACTATATAATCTATCTACTGTAAATTTCTAACCCAAGGTCAAGCTAAACCAATACCCCACCTTAAATACCCAATACCTTGACATAATCTAGCTAGCTAACACCTACCCTCATAAATAACTTACTGAACTACTACCCAAAACACAACTGAAAACTGGACTGAACTGTGCATACCTGCACAGAGAATCTGTACTGCTACTGTGCATCACTTGCACTGTGCAGATACTGCACAGTGCACTGGCTGCAGTTGTGCCCGAGCCTCCTTCCAAAGTTGCTGCACTTCACTGCATTCTCTAGTTCAGCTCTGCACTTCACTGCATTCTCTAGTTCAGTGAATATCTCACTGAGTCTTCAGTAGAGTAGCTGTACAGTCCATGTGCAGTTCATTCTTCAGGTAGATTTCAGGTGATTCTCAGGTACTCTTCAGTCTGCATTTCAGTGTCTCCAGCCTATGTGTAGTTCAGTCTTTGCTGTGCTCAGGTAATCTTGCAGATACCTTGCTGTGTTCAGTCCCTGCTGTTGTGTTCAGGTAAATCCTGCAGATACCTTGCTGTCGAGTTCCTGGTGTGTATCTGCACAGTGGAGAAACTGCTGCTGCCCGATCCTGTAGTGTTCCCTGCTGCAGTGTGCATTGACACTGCCCGATCCTCACTGTTGCTGTGCAGCTTTTGTACGTGCTAAACCTTGCTGTCTGTTATCCAGTTTCTGCCCTCTTTATACACTCATATCCACACAGACACACAACACTACACAACACTAACAATCTCTAAGAATATATCTATATATATGTGCACACACATAGATATCTAAATATCTATATACATAGATACATGTACACCCCTCATACCTATCAATCTATATGCATAACACTAATATACATATATACCAATACATACAAATCACTAGCTATAAATGTATATACATATTCTCACATATATAAAGTATCAACATATATATATATATATATATATATATATATATATATATATATATATATATATATATATATATATATATATACAACTACATACTCTATTAAGTATACATATAGGCACACACATATACATAAATTCAAACTATACTATTTCATAATCTATATACTGTATAGATAGCATATACATATATAATTACATATGCATGTATAGTGAAATGAGCCAAAACACAAACACATGGAGTGCACCGCACCCGTATCACACTTTTCTATGATACGCTTGCGACACGGCCCCCAACTCACAACCAAACGTATCCCGGAGGACACGTACAAGTCCAATACATAATTTATGATCAATACATATAGAAATTAAAGTGTCTACGTGTCCGTGTCGCCATATGATATGCACATGGCTCCGTGTCGGAGAAAAACCCCCAAAATCGACCGTTTCGTCAAATTGACGAGATTCGGCCCATACATATCCAATTATGGACATGACATAAGCTACAAACAAACAATCAATGGTCAATTAGATCTATTAGATCCATCGACAAATACTACATGTGCCAATTTCGAAATTCTCCCAAAATTGGCACCAAAATGGACATAACTCCCACCGTAGGTCTCCAAATGATTCCAAATCAAATCATATGGGTAACCTATGCATGTGGGATGGTTTTTCATGGTAAAATCTCAGATCTATAGCCTATAGGAAGGGAGGAAACTGATTTATACCTATTGGAAGATGAATTCCCAATAAAAAGGTCCCAAATGACAAGTTGCTCCTCTCCTTGTAGATCTTGGCCTCCTTCTCCTTATTCCTTGCTCCTTGCTTGTAGATCCTTGATGTAGAGGCTTCAATGTTGAATTTAGGAAGAGATTTGAAGATAATTGATGGAGAATTGATGGGGAATGGAGGGAAAATGAAAGGAAAAAAACTAGATCTAGAAATTTGGGGAAGAACTAAAATGAGAGCACTCTCTCTCTCTTCTCTCAATTATGGCTGGTCATAAACCCCTTCCAAGCAATGTACAAAGTTATAAATACCCCTTGGGGCCTCTCATGAAGAAATAATTAGGGAGGAAAGGTTCTAGTCTAATGGTTTCACTAATTAAACATGTTTCTTAATCCATGGGCCTAATTCATGGGCTCAACTTAGACTAGTCCAAAAGTTTGTTCATGTCCTCTAATTAAATGGTTAGGTCCACTACACAAGTCCAAAATAAGTCTACACTAGCAAAATTATTAATACAATAAAATAAAAATCAGTCATACACAATTATTAATTATAATAATCCTAAAATAATTAATATCCATGATAATTACCAAACTACCCTTAGATGGAAATGTGAGGGTGACAAACCTACCCACCTTAAAAAAAATTTGTCCTCGAAATTAAGGAAGAAACTATCTACCAGAATAAACAATATAATGCAAGAAAGAATTATACCTCACGGCTCGAAAAGATACGGATATCGCTCGCGCATCTCGGCCTCTCGCTCCCAGGTACTCTCTCTTGGCGAGTGATGCCTCCACGCAACGCGCACCAAAGGAATCGTCTGGTTCCTCAGTACCTTCTCTCTCCAATCAAGAATCTCTACTGGCTGCTCTGGATAGCTGAGAGTAGGGCCCACCTCTATCTCCGAATGATCCAATACATGACTGGGATCTGCCACGTATCGTCTTAACTGCGATACGTGAAACACGTTGTGCACTCCCTCCAGTGCAGGTGGTAAGTCTAGTCTGTAGGCGACTGCACCGACCCTCTCAAGAATGCTGAAAGGACCGATGAATCACAGACTAAGCTTGCCGCCTTCACCGAAACGAATCGTGCCACGTGTCGGAGAAATCCTCAAAAAAACCAGACCGCCAACCTAGCACGAAACACAACTTAGCACTCTAACAAGCAACAATCAAACATAAACAAGACAACACTAAAGCTATACCTCAAACTCCAGAGGTCTCCGGTGGCTATCGGCCCAATGCCATTGCCTGTCCTGCGCTACTCGAAGTCTGTCTCTGATAAGCTTCACCTTCTCTGCTGCATCCACTACCATCTCTGGTCCCAATAAAGCCCTGTCACCAATATCATCCCAGGACAACGGAGTGCGGCATTTCCGTCCATACAACGCTTCGAATGGTGACAGGGCTAATGCTGGCTTGGTAGCTGTTGTTGTATGAAAACTCTACCAAGTGAAGGTGATCCTCCCAAGAACCTCCAAGATCCAAAACACAGGTGCGTAGCATGTCCTCAAGAGTCTGAATAGTCCTCTCCGACTGTCCGTCCGTCTGAGGGTGATAAGCGGTACTGAACTTGAGTTGAGTGCCCAAGCTAGCCTGCAAACTCCTCCAGAAATGGGACGTGAAGCGGCTATCCTGATCCGAGACAATGCTCACTGGAATACCGTACAATCTGATAATCTGGCGCACATACATCTCCGCAAGTCTCTCCGTAGATGTACCCACTTTAAATGGCAGAAAGTGGGCTGATTTGGTCAACCTATCCACGATGACCCAAATCGCATCCTTGCCTCCTGGAGAACGCGGAAGTCCTGATACAAAATCTATGGTAACATGCTCCCATTTCCACTCCGGAATGGACAGAGGTTGAAGTAATCCTCCTGGTCTCTGTCTCTCCGTCTTGACCTGCTGGCAAACTAAGCATCTGGACATGAAGCTAGCTACCTCTCGCTTCATGCCATACCACCATACATGCTCCCTCATGTCTCTATACATCTTGTTGGCACCGAGATGGATAGAGTATTGGGAACGATGTACCTCCTGCATAATCTTCTCGCGCAATGCTCCCTTCGGTACGCACAACCTGGTACCGTGTCGCAATGATCCATCATCTGCGACGGTAAAGTCCTCTGCCAGCCCGACCTGAACCTGTGCTCTGATGCTCCTCAGAGACTCATCCTCATACTGTCCGGCTCTGAGTCGGTCTATCAGCTCTGACTGAACCTGAAGTCCCCACATCTACGTTGCGACTCTCGGAATCAAAACCTCAATGCCCAAACTATCGAGGTCTGCCAATAGATGCCTCTCCCTAGTCAAGCACATAGCCACGGGATACCTGCTCAAAGCATCCGCGACTACGTTGGCCTTCCCTGGATGGTATTGCAAAGATATGTCGAAGTACTTCATCAGCTCCAACCATCGCCGCTGCCTCATGTTGAGCTCATTCTGTGTAAACACATACTTTAAGCTCTTATGGTCTGTGAAGATCTCTACTCTCTCTCCATATAGATAGTGTTTCCATAATTTGAGAGCAAAGATAACTGCTGCAAGCTCCAAATCATGGGTAGGGTAGTTCTTCTCATGCGGACGTAATTGCCTGGAAGCATAGGCATTTACCTTTCCGTGCTGCTGTAGTACACAACCCAAACCCTTCCCTGATGCATCACTGTAAATGGAAAATTCTCCTGCTCCTGATGGTAGTGTCAAGATGGGAGCTGTAGTCAATCTCCTCTTCAGCTCCTCAAATGCTGACTGGCAATCCTCAGTCCAGACGAATTCCACGTCCTTTCTGGTCAGCCTAGTCATCGGCTCTGCTAGTCTGGAGAAGTCCTGAACAAACTTTCGGTAGTATCCTGCTAATCCAAGGAAGCTCCTGATCTCTGCTATTGAACTCGGGGTAGACCACGATTCAACTGCTGAGATCTACTTCGGGTCCACCGAGACTCCATCTCCTGTAATGACATGCCCAAGAAATTCAACCTTATCAAGGAAGAATTCACACTTCGACAACTTGCCATACAACTTCTCCTTCCTGAGGATCTGCAGAACAATCCTCAAGTGCTGCTCATGCTCCTCCGGGGTCTTCGAATATATCAGAATGTCGTCTATGAAGACTACAACAAACTGATCCAGGTACTGATGAAATACCTTGTTCATCAGATTCATGAACACTGCCGGGGCATTGGTCAACCCAAACGGCATCACCAAGAACTCAAACTGTCCATAACGAGTCCTGAAAGCCGTCTTCGGGATGTCTTCCCTCTTCACCTTCACCTGGTGATACCCTGACCTCAAGTCTATCTTCGAGAATACCTTCGCTCCGCTCAGCTGGTCGAACAAGTCATCAATCCGCGGCAACGGGTATTTGTTCTTGATAGTGAGGTTATTAAGTGCACTGTAGTTGATACACATATGTACCGACCCATCCTTCTTGGGTACAAACAGTACCGGAGCACCCTATGGTGACGAACTGGAATGGATAAAGCCTTTGTCTTGCAACTCATCCACCTGCTTCTTCAACTCCGTCAGTTCACTGCTGTTTACTCTATAGACGTGCTGAGAGATTGGCTCTGCTTCTGGCACTAAGTCTATAGAGAACTCCACATCTCTGTCCGGCGGCAACCCCGACAAATCTTCTGGAAAGACATCCAAGAACTCTGTAATCAACGGATGTGGCGGCTCCCGCTCTTCTACCAAGGCCCCACAGAAATTGCCCTCGCTCTGCTCTGCTCCTCGGACGAACTCGAACTCCGGCTCTCCTAACGTCTGAAATAAAACTCTGCCTCCATGACAATCGATACTAGCGTGATGTCTACTCAACTAATCCATTCCGAGTACTATATCGTAACCCGGAAGTGGCATTACAAGTAAACATACACTCAGCTCACGGCCTCCCACATAAACCCTCTGGTTCTTGCAAACATCACTGACCAGGATGATGCCACCCCCGGTCGTGATCTTGCAAGTCCGTGCCAACGGTTCAGACTCAAGACGATGTCTCAAAGCAAAAGATACAGATACAAAGCTATGAGATGCACCAGAATCAAATAAGGCATGAGCTGGAAAAGAATCGAGTAAGACTGGACCTGATATAACGTCTCCGGCTGGCTCTGACTCCTCCACGGTCAGGGCAAAAGCTTGCCCCTGATGTGCACCCCTCTGCTGGTGCTGGTGCTGCACGAACTTCTGCTGCTGGGGCTGTAAAGGAGGTCCTCTCGGCTGTCCCGCCGGGTGTCTCGCGGGTATCCTCTGGATAGGGGCTACATCCTGAACTGTCCGAGCTAAGGTCTTGGGGCAATCCCTCAGCTGGTGATCTGATGAACCGCAACACAAACACTGACCGAGCCTCTTCCTGTAAACGTCCCATCCATGCCCTGCCTTCTTACAGAAGGGGCAAGCACGAGCTGTCAGGGCTGGTCTCTGCATCTGATACGTCTGCTGTACAGGTGCTCGGTTAGGCGAATTGGACTGCTGCCTCTGGTGCTGGAAATATGGCTTCTTCGCTGGACCTGTGCTGCTGCTGCCACCATAAACATCTCGGTCCCTCTTGTGCCTCCCACTCAGGTCTCTTTCGACCTTGCGAGCCTCCCTCAAGATGTCGGTATACGTCTCGTGGCTCGAAGAAATGAGAGCCTTCACTTCCCAGTTCAGACCCTCTCTGAACCTACTAGCCCGGTTTTCTGGGTCTCTCACCATATAGTCGGCATATCTGCTCAACCTACCAAACTCGGCGGCATACTCCTCCACCGACATGTTCCCCTGGTAGAGGTTCTGGAACTGTCGCTCCAGATCAAGTCTCTCAGTAGGCAGGAAGAACTTCCTTCTGAACAAGTCCCTCAACTCTCCCCATGTCAATCCTGGATCGGCGATCCGTGGCTTATTCCGGAACCACGTGCTGGCGATGTCCATCATCTGCAATCCTGCTGCCTCCACCATCAGGTCCTCCGCAAGACGGGATAAGCGCATGACGCGCTCCATGCTCTCCAACCAATCATCCACATAGATGATGCCCTCTGTCCCCTTGAAAGGCCGGGGATCCAACTTCTTGAAGTCCTGAATAGTGCCGGGCCTGGGCTGTACCTCCCGTGGATGTGGTGGTGCGGTCCTCTCTACGGCGGTGATGGCCGCCTGGTGAGCACTCTCGATGCCCTGTCTCATCACCTCGGTCTGTCGGTGCTGCACCTCGGCCAGGGCCCTCTGGGCCTCCATCATCATCTGGAAAAGTGCAAACAGCTGTGTAGCATCAGCTGGTACTGGCGGCGGTGGCGGAAGATCTGTAAACCCCCTGATTTTTTCAAAATTTTAAAAACTGGATTTTTCACAATTTTCTGGAATTTTCTGGAATTTTTCTGTAATTTAAAAACAGGGTTTTAATTATTCAATGATTTTTAATTGATATTAAACAGTATTAAAATATTATGAAAATAATATTTTGGATGTAAAATGAAAAACTGGACTTAGGGCAATTTTTCTGGAATTTATCGGACCCCGGACCTATTTTTAAAAGCCTAAAAACTAATTTTTCTAATTATTATTATTTATTTATTTATTAGTATTATTATTATTATTGATTTTATTTTATTTTTATTTTTTTATTAGCTTTGGGCCCGGCCCGGCCCAGTGGGCCGAGCCCATTAGGCAGCCCAGCCCAGCCCCTGTGCTTAGCGGGTCGGGCGGGTCCGCTCACCCGGATCCGCGCCCGACCCGACCCATTACCGTCACCCCTGTCCCCCGACTCCCCCACGACCCGAGAAACCCGCCGCCCGTCGCGTTTTCCGGCCGGCCACGACCGCCTCGACCCCCGACCTTTCCGCCACGACGCCCCGGCCAAACCTCGCCCCAGCCCCTATAAATAACCCCCTCGCTTCCTCCTCCTCCCTCATTCCTCTTCCCCTACCCGAACTTCGTCGGAACCCTAACCCTAACCACCCTCCGGCGAGCCCCCGACCCAGGCCTCAGCCCCCTGCGCCGTCCCCCTCCCAGGCGGAGCCCCTCCTCCACTCTTCCTCTTCCTCCTCCTCCCCAGGCGGAGCCGACCCCGACCTCCAGACACCTCCCTGCTGCTCGAGCTGCCGGCCGACCCCCTCGACGCCGCCGGAGACCTCACCGTCCGCCGCCAGCACCGCCCCGAGTCACCTCGACCGTCGGCCAGTCCCCTAGAGCCTCGGACACGGCGGCAGTGCGCGGACACAGCCCCAACCCTAGTCGGACACAGCCCAGGACACGTGTCCAGGACACGGTTCGGACACGGAAATCCCGGTTTTTCGGGTCCCTTCAGGTGCTCATAACTTTCTGCTCGTAACCCCAATTTCGATTCCGTAAATTTCTACGCGAAGCCTGTATGACCCTCTCGGTGCCCGGGGCATCGCGGCCTGTGGCGATCGCACACCGCGATCCAAAAACAGGAAAAATCAGACCCTGTTTCACCCCGGAACCGAGTACGCTCCGCCAAACGGGACGACTTGGTCGCGCACGGTCTTCACATATACGTGCACCTCGTCGATACGGACGTGTGAGATTTCGCGGAAGCTGATTCGGGCGTGCGTGCACACCGGAATCAACGCGTATCCGCGGACATCGCCCCGTATCTGCCTTTTCTGCAATTCGACCTAACTTTGTGTACACACGTCGGATCGAGACAAAACTTACGCCATCGGACCCGTAGCGATACGCTGGTCCTGTGGGTCAAGTTTGGTTCGATTCTGAGAACGTTGACGAAATCGCGTGTCGTGGGCCCCAAAGGCCCCGCTCGACGGGCGATTTTGTGATCGGCTCATCGGAATCCAATTCTGAAAGTTCCGTTGGGTCCGTATCAGTGTTTCTGACCTGTTGACACTGAGTTTAGTGAATTTGGAGACCTTTGACCCTGACGCGTTTTTCGGTGCAAAGCGGGCCCACCGGTGGACCCCGTTTTGACCCGAAACTGCCATTTCTGCCCTTGTCTCCAAATTGGACCCAAGGACAGGCGTTTCTAGCTGATTGATATTTTCTGGATCTGATGGTGATGTTTGTTTCAGCAACCGGAGTACCGCCTGCAATTCTCGCCGAAGTCAGAACTGCAAACATAGCCGGAACCACAGGCAAGTTTACCTTGCCAAACCCTGCAGCTCGCTAAGTATTTTCTGGATTTAATTATGCAATAATGGACAAGTAAAGATTGCCAAATCTCAAAAATTCTTGACATAGTGTTTTAATGGATTTCTTGTGGAATTAAATATAAACATGTTTAACTGCTTAACCTAGGAAACGTGTGA
The DNA here is from genome assembly GCA_036927795.1 of Iris macrosiphon. Taxonomy (NCBI): domain Eukaryota; kingdom Viridiplantae; phylum Streptophyta; class Magnoliopsida; order Asparagales; family Iridaceae; genus Iris; species Iris macrosiphon. The sequence continues at coordinate 19,446,973 of JAYESA010000015.1, read as the reverse complement.
CGTGCTTAGTGTCCGATCATAGTCGGGTGCCAACTCCGTACGCGGGGTTGTGTAACGTCACATAGACATGGATAACGAGACCCGATAATTCTCGTACTTGTCCTATCAAGTACACCAGAACCCAGGACACTTGACACTATTTCATGAGACAGAGTCTTCCTGAGACATTCGAGGTGATTCTGTATATGATGCATGTTTTATGACATAAACTTTACATTCTTAGACATTTGATTCATAGCTATCAGACTTGCTGCATTAGTTATAATCGTGCGTGACATGGACATGAGGCATCGTGGACATGAGACGTGGGATTACATTGGGTGAGGAGAGACACACAGACTACAGGCTGATATTATATAAAACATAGTATATAACATAGTGTAGTTCATAGTTATTGCCGCTACCGGCTCCCCGACACAGAGCTTGTAGTGGCTTCAGCCTGAGTTCTAGTGCTGCTCTCATATTGCATATCACATAGTTGGTTACTTAGTTTACCCTGATGATTAATTTTACCTGCTGTACCGTATTTATTTTGGCTTGTATTTTCTGTACCTTGCTGTCCCCTGAGGACCTGGATCCGGATTATATTCCCAGGTACAGCCGAAGAGAACTACCCAGAGGTGTACGGTACCGGAGCACTCCTTGGAGCAGAACCAGGAACAGAGGACGAAATAGTGGCCGAAGATTTCTTCTGAGCCCGGCTTCAGCTATACAGTATTTTCATTTTCAGCATTTCAATTCCTGTCTAATTTTCCTTGAATGTAACAGAATAATTCTCGGATTTGTTTCCCGAGATAACCTTATCTGATATTGCATATTTATTTCTATTGCATGATTTCTGGCAATTAATCTGTGTTATTTCTGTGGATGAGATTAGAAATACCTGAGACTTGTAACATATTGCTGCTAGACTACAGCTTAAGCATGCCCTGATGGATCCATTAAATTGGGTTGTCCATCGGTGCGTGCTGCTGGCCATTGCTCACGTGCTCAGTCCCTCGGTATTTTGGGACTGGGGCGTGACAAGATCCTCGGGAACAACTGGAGCAACCCTCTGAACCGGGGGAGGAGCACCCCCAAAAGCGGCTGCTGAGACTCCCACCTGGACCGGTGAGGCAATCCTCTCGACTGAAGATGTAATAGTAGTAGCTGCTACTGTATCCGCAGCAGGCTGAGAAGTAGCTGAGGAAGCTGTCGCTGCTCCTGAGCGATAGAATCTGACCTTCGGAGGCATCCTGAAGTCAGATTGAAAATACGGAATCAATTATTGAATATAATGCGATATCATCAAAGAAGGACAGAACTTAATTCAAAATGAAAGACAATATCAAATAGATAAAGACTTGTAGAACAAAATATTGGAGTTTTTCCTGGTTGTGATTGAGTAACTCTCAGCCTAAATCCTGTATCCTAAAGCAGGCTCGTAGTAATACTCTAGTCGAGCACAACTACGATGTCTATCTAGACCTGCATGGACCACCACTAAAAACGTGTCACGACCCACACCCTGATATTCGGGCACGAGTACGTGGTTACGCCCAGCCTACGCCGTAGAATCGACGGTAGAACGCTGTCTGGGTCATTTCTAACTATCTAACATCTCAACAATATAATATGGTACCTGTTAATCATCTCAACTCCAATCGGAGGAGCAATATGGTATCTCACAAATATATCAATCTCAATCACAAAACAAACTAAGGAGGAAATAATGCACGAATGGAAATAACGAAGGAAAGAAGATACAATCCACAATATAAAATAATAGTACATCTGTGAATCTCCTCAAAATAATAGTCTAATATAACATCACTAAACAAACTAGACCTCTTCGGTCACTGGTACTGTGTCCTCTGGCTCTAGGGGAGTGTCCTCTAAAGTCTCACCCTTCTGAGGCCCATAATGTGTGGGACACAACTCCTCTAGCCAATCATCTGGAAAAAAAATATCCGGTCAGGATTGGAGCGAAGTACATACCTCTGAAAGCAGTTCCAATAACATAATCGAGCATATATAATAATCAATAGAAAAATAATACAAGATGCACAAGTAAAAAGAATAAACTGTACAAGTGAACAGGCAATAGGCACAATAAAGCTGAAAGTAAATACAAGAATAACTGCAAGTAGAGAACAAGAAATACTAACTATGTGTTTTAGAGTGAGAGTTCGTTATGTGATCGGTTTAGGTTGCACATGAGGTATATAGGTAAATCCATTATACGTGAGGTGTATAATCGACATGCACATGAGATCAAGAGGGCTTTGATCACATAACCAACTCCTTCTCCCCCTTCCCAACCAATACTCATGGATCCAATCACGACACGTTACGTACATGATCACGATAGTCACACTAGCACACGAAATAGTGGATGCACAAGAAGCACATGAAAGTCAATACCCGATGCACACAATGAAATACATGTCATTAGGTACCCATTGCACACGATAGGGGATAACACCTCCTGACGGGATCCATATAGCACCAGTCCGTGAAATCACTGTGTCGAGAATCAACGTATACTAATCTAGAACATGCATATATACAGTATTATGAATTGAAAACAATCAAAGAAATATACTCGCCTGAAGTCCTGAGCAAAGTGTGTCTCTCGATGCCCAAGCTGGTGTCTCACAACCTATATATGGTATATTGCATCAATATAAGGTTCAATGATGAAAAATAAATGAAGTTGAAGAAGTTCTAGGTCAATACGCAATTTCTAAGTCAAACCAATATATTTCTAGGTTGCAAGAGTCTAATGCTAGTCACTAAGTCAATACACTATGAAGCTATGCTATACTAGCTAAGCTAACACACCACAGTGAAATCAAGAAGCCGTATCCTAAGATACGCAGATTTCCTAATATGAAAATAGGTTTATATATATATATATATATATATATATATATATATATATATATATATATATATATATATATATATATATATATATATATATATATATAAGTCATATGCAATAATAATAATATCTCAAAACTATTTAATTATGATACTTTGGCCTTGTGCCAATGCGTATCGCAATCAACTCGATACCCAAACTCAATACATTGGGTATCGGCCCGATACCTTGGGAATACCCTAGTATCCCAAGGCAACTCAACTCCTAGTATGACTAATACAAAATATAACTACTACTATAATATCTAGTTACTAACAAACAACAATTTTAAGTATATATATACATATACATATACTAACTACTTACTAGTACCATAACACATATCAACTACCTATCCTTAATAGCAAATCATACTTAGATATAGCTTAACTAGTATATATATATATAGATCCTGAGTGTTCCATCTAACTAATACTACTAATATATATATATATATATCACTGCTAACAATAGAACAAATACTATATAATCTATCTACTGTAAATTTCTAACCCAAGGTCAAGCTAAACCAATACCCCACCCTAAATACCCAATACCTTGACATAATCTAGCTAGCTAACACCTACCCTCATAAATAACTTACTGAACTACTACCCAAAACACAACTGAAAACTGGACTGAACTGTGCATACCTGCACAGAGAATCTGTACTGCTACTGTGCATCACTTGCACTGTGCAGATACTGCACAGTGCACTGGCTGCAGTTGTGCCCGAGCCTCCTTCCAAAGTTGCTGCACTTCACTGCATTCTCTAGTTCAGCTCTGCACTTCACTGCATTCTCTAGTTCAGTGAATATCTCACTGAGTCTTCAGTAGAGTAGCTGTACAGTCCATGTGCAGTTCATTCTTCAGGTAGATTTCAGGTGATTCTCAGGTACTCTTCAGTCTGCATTTCAGTGTCTCCAGCCTATGTGTAGTTCAGTCTTTGCTGTGCTCAGGTAATCCTGTAGATACCTTGCTGTGTTCAGTCCCTGCTGTTGTGTTCAGGTAAATCCTGCAGATACCTTGCTGTCGAGTTCCTGGTGTGTATCTGCACAGTGGAGAAACTGCTGCTGCCCGATCCTGTAGTGTTCCCTGCTGCAGTGTGCATTGACACTGCCCGATCCTCACTGTTGCTGTGCAGCTTCTGTACGTGCTGAACCTTGTTGTCTGTTATCCAGTTTCTGCCCTCTTCATACACTCACATCCACACAGACACACAACACTACACAACACTAACAATCTCTAAGAATATATCTATATATATGTGCACACACATAGATATCTAAATATCTATATACATAGATGCATGTACACCCCACATACCTATCAATCTATATGCATAACACTAATATACATATATACCAATACATACAAATCACTAGCTATAAATGTATATACATATTCTCACATATATAAAGTATCAACATATAGATATATATATAAATATATATATACAACTACATACTCTATTAAGTATACATATAGGCACACACATATACATAAATTCAAACTATACTATTTCATAATCTATATATTATATAGATAGCATATACATATATGATTACATATGCATGTATAGTGAAATAAGCCAAAACACAAACACATGGAGTGCACCGCACCCGTATCACACTTTTCTATGATACGCTTGCGACACGGCCCCCAACTCACAACCAAACATATCCCGGAGGACATGTATAAGTACAATACATAATTTATGATTAATACATATAGAAATTAAAGTGTCTACGTGTCCGTGTCGCCATATGATATGCACATGGCTCCGTGTCGGAGAAAAACTCCCAAAATTGACCGTTTCGTCAAATTGACGAGATTCGGCCCACACGTATCCAATTGTGGACACGACATAAGCTACAAACAAATAATCAATGGTCAATTAGATCTATTATATCCATCGACAAATACTACATGTGCCAATTTCGGAATTCTCCCAAAATTGGCACCAAAATGGACATAACTCCCACCGTAGGTCTCCAAATGATTCCAAATCAAATCTTATGGGTAACCTATGCATGTGGGATGGTTTCTCATGGTAAAATCTCAGATCTATAGCCTATAGGAAGGGAGAAAACTGATTTATACCTATTGGGAGATAGATTTTTAATGAAAAGATCCCAAATGACAAGTTGCTCCTCTCCTTGTAGATCTTGGCCTCCTCCTCCTTGTTCCTTGCTCCTTGCTTGTAGATCATTGATGTAGAGGCTTCAATATTGAATTTAGGAAGAGATTTGAAGAGAATTGATGGAGAATTGATGGGGAATGGAGGGAAAATGAAAGGGAAAAAACTAGATCTAGAAATTTGGGGAAGAACTAAAATGAGAGCACTCTCTCTCTCCTCTCAATTATGGCTGGTCATAAAATCCTCTCCAAGCAATGTACAAAGTCACAAATACCCCTTGGGGCCTCTCATGAAGAAATAATTAGGGAGGGAAGGTTCTAGTCTAATAGTTTCACTAATTAAACATGTTTCTTAATCCATGGGCCTAATTCATGGGCTCAACTTAGACTAGTCCAAAAGTTTGTTCATGTCCTCTAATTAAATGGTTAGGTCCACTACACAAGTCCAAAATAAGTCTACACTAGCAAAATTATTAATACAATAAAATAAAAATCAGTCATGCACAATTATTAATTATAATAATCCTAAAATAATTAATACCCATGATAATTATCAAACTACCCTTAGATGGAAATATGAGGGTGACAATTGTAGTGTTATATCTGCTAGATGTTTCTTGTCATGTATTTGTCTCAGACAACTTGTGCACAAGGTCTTTTCTCTCGAACGGTTCCTGGGGCACTGAGAATCGCTCGGTCCGGAAGATATTTTTGTTTCGCCCCAAGGATACGGTCCGCTGGGGATCTAGTGGGGCGATATGTCTATTAGTGTTATACGGAGCCCATGATGTCACAGCTGCTAGTATTCGTGTGTGTTGGTGAAGAGCTTAACCTTGAGTCACAACTGCCGACACATGTGCGTGCTAGTGAAGAGCTGAACCTTGGGTCCCCGCTGCTAATCATGGGGCTACCCATGGACCATCACATAGTTAGGGCGCATGTTAGGTTTACCTTCTTGCATACCTAACACCTCATGCCAAGATTGATTCATAAGTTTATCCATATATGCAAATTATGGCTAACTTGTGTGTCTGCTGCAGGATAACCGCTCGGCCGTAGGTAAGAATTTTTATATGCATATGTTATCTATCGTCTATGTTTTCTTGCATAAATTGTTAAAAAGAAATTAGAGAACTAGAAAGATCACCTAATAATGCTAGCTTCACATGCTTACTTAGTGTGGATTTCTAGGTGAGTTTGGCAACGGTCGCTCACCAGTACATATAGTAGTACTGACCCACATTTGTGGGCAAATATCGAGGTACTAGACGCGAAAGCTTGGCAAGCATTCTGAATCAGTGTTAGAGCTACCTTTCGAGGGACCGTGTTCGTGCTGCTTCCTTAGCTTTCCTCTCTAGTGGGCATCTGCTTTTTTGCTAAATGTTTTGATATTTTGGTCTTACTAAAAGGATGTAATGTGCGGGCGTTGTGGCTAATTTTGGGAATGTAAAAAGAGTTGTAAGTTTTCTAAGGCATATTTTGTAACTCAGCCAAGCAAGCACTTTGTAATCCAAATCTTCTAGTATTCAATAAAAAAGAAAGTATTTTGTGTTCCTATCAATGTGTTCAACTTTGGTTCTCTGTATTTATATTTTGTGCTTATATATGTATATTTTCGTCTAACTTGTGTCTTGTGCAGGTACTTTGCCTGGTGCAAGCGCAACTTAGGCTTGCACGGCATCGCGCCCAAGAGAGGACTATCGGTTCCGTAAGGACCAAGCGAGGACGATCGGCCCTTACGGGACTGGGACACGACAGGTGGTATCAGAGCACGATTTTACGCCCTTGGCCTCTTCAAATATCGTTTTCAAAAATGATATAAGTTTTCAAGCGGTATCAAAAGCCCCGAATATTGAAAATGGTTGCAAATCTATATAAGTAAATTGAAGGTGTTAATGCCCCTAAGAGTATGAAAACCCAACGTCCCATGCAATAAGTCCAAAATACGTTATGAGACTAATGCAAGCTACTCTCTTTTGCAGCAAGATGACCATAACAGGTAACCCAGGGACATCGCACGCAGCAAGCGTGAGCGATGACCAAATCGATAGGCTGATCGCTATGTTTGAGAATCAAAATGATCGCCATGCAGCCCAACTGGAACAGTTTGAAGCTCAGCAGCAACGAACTGATGCTAGAGCCTTGGCACAACAACAGCAGCTTGACACTCTAACTCAAATAGTGACAATACTGGTAGCACATAGTGGTGCATCGAGAACCGCCATGACACCTGCGACTGTCCCGACTATGCCTCAGGGAGAAGACTTAGCAGAAACTAACGATCCTTGGCGTGCGGCCAGGAAGTCTACCTTTAAAGGTGCTAAGTTTCTGAAGTTGAACCCTCCGGAGTTTGAAGGCAGGAGCGCGCCGGATAAGGTGATGGACTGGATCGCAAAGTTGGAGAGCTTGTTTGAGTTTGCTTCGATACCTGCGAAAAAGAGGGTGACGTGTGCAGACATGTAGCTGCGGTTACGTGCACACGACTGGTGGCAAGTTAAGAAAGAAGATCTCGCCACAAAGCATCAGGATGGTAAGATCACTTGGGAAATATTCAAGGATGCATTCCTTGCACAATATCTGCCGCCAGCTGTCAGACAGAGAAAAGAAGATGAGTTTACCGAACTTAAGCAAGGGAGCATGTCCGTCGAGGACTATGAGTCAGAATTCTCCAAACTTGCTAAGTTTGCTAGCTCAATGATTCCAAATGAGGGGGCCCGTACACATCGGTTCATAAGAGGCTTAAACGATTACCTGAGAAAGGATGTTATGAACCGAGAGTGTAAAACTTACATCCAAACTTTTGAGGCAGCTGTACAGAATGAGCAGTTCATACCACGAAGGCATCGGCTCCTCGAAATCCTCCTGCTAAAAGATACCACAACTGTCACGTCCCGGTCCCGCAGGGCCGTTCGTCCTCGCTTTGGTCCCTACGAAACCGATCATCCTTGCACGGACGTGATGCCGTGCAAGCCTAAAGTGCGCTTGCACAAGGCCAAAGCTTTGAACAAGGGCAAGTAAGCTATTCAATACTGAAGCAGCGGCACATAACATTGTAGAAAAGTGAAGAACACAATGGCATATAAAAAATAAGCTCTTTATTGATAATCGAAATTGTTACAAGCGGCGCATGGCCGAGATTACAGATCGCTCAAGCACTCTTCTCTCGATTTTAATAACATCGTTCCATACATTATATCCCTCTATATAAAAGCAACTCAAAGCAGGCACAACTCGATGCGGCTCCAGGCATCGACTCCAGATTTCTGGTTTCTTGGGATGAGGCACGGCTATCGCTTCCTCAGACGATCAAGCACCTGAGAACAAGCAGACTGTTGGTGGGTCAGCACTTTATACAAGTACTGGTGAGATAAAACAACCGAACAGAAGCTACAACCCCTGAAACCCACACTAAGTAATCATGTGGCAAAATATTGCATTACTAGTGATCTTGCTAGTTTTACTTAGGTTCATTTCATGCAGTTCAGAACTAGTCAGATTACATCTTTTGAAAACATAACTTTGAAACCGTTTGCATATTCAAACTTATAAGCATACGATCGGGACAGTGCTCTATCGTGTAGTGCGCAGCATGTATTGTGCATCAAATCTATCTCTTTGGGGCAAAGTAGCATATAGGAACTATCATTCAATCAAGCACTCAAGTTGAACTATCAATCAGAGGTTGGTCCCCGAGTAACTCAGGATCGGTAGCGGTAATCCAGCTAACCAATGACTCATTTATCTGATGCTATTAGCAGCTGTGACTCATGGTTGCACATTACTGCCGTTATAGCAGCCGTAACCAAGGTTCAGCTCTTTACCAATAGCCATTGTCCGACCGATGCAATACATGAAGCACTAATAGGTATCTCTACGATGCAAACAAAATGAACATGCATGCTTATGCATAAACTCATATTTTTTACCCCATAGCCGAACGGTTATCCCTGCAGCAGACACACAAGTTAGTCACAATATGCATATGTGCATAAACTTATGTATCAATCTTCTGGTGTCACAAATGATAGGTATGCAAGAAGGTAAACCTAGCATGCGCCCTATCTATATGACGATCCATGGGTTTCCCTATTAATGGACAACAACACCCCCCAAGATCCCGTAGGACCGGACGTCAGGGTGCTCTCACAATCTTTTTCGGACCGACCGATTTCCAGTGCCACAGAAACCGATCGAGAGACTATCACCTTGTGTACAAGTTGTCCGAGACCAATGCAAGACAGGCAACATTCACATTCACAAGCACAAGCATATAACAATCTAATAGCACACCCCCCAAGATCCCGAAGGACCGGACGTCAGGGCGGACTATTAGACTCTTCTCTTCTTCTCAAGCAAACACATCTTTTCAATAATCTAATAGCACACCTCCCAAGATCCCGAAGGACCGGACGTCAGGGCGGACTATTAGATTATCTCTTTCACACTTAACTTATAGCAGTTCGTTAGCAAAATAGACAAGCGAAACATATAATGGCAAGCACGATTGATTTTATCTCTAACATACAAAACTATCTCTTCTTATAGCATATTATAAGGGACATATTCAAACGATTCATTTACTTATCCTCTTAGCATGGCACGGGTTCGTTTGAGTAGTGTCGGTGTTCCTAAGCATGCAACATTTCTATCTTTCTTTTAGCATAGCAATGGTTCTATTCCATTTCTGACAAGCATTCTTTCTCTTAGTTAGGCAACATGTTTGTTTCAATGACAAGCTATGTGAGTTCGCTTATTAGCATGCTGAGTCGGTTTTATCATTCTCTTATGAAAATATTCTTCTTAAGCAAACAAGCATTCAAAAACTCATATTCATTATTAAGTCGTGCAAGAATCAGAGAATGCAGTTCTGCCCACTCACTTTGATCAATCGTTCGGGAACTCTCCGAGAAGACTTCCGTTCGAGCAAGCAAGGCGATCTCACTTGTACATAGCGTCGACGCGGAGCGGGGAGCTATATACTTACCCACCAACAAAGAGTTTCGTCCTCGAAACTCAAGGAGAAACTCACGAAAACACAGAGCAGCGATAGTCCTCATCCCTCACCATCCCAAATCAAAACTCTAGCAATCTTCTCAACAAAACTCTAGCCAACAAAATCACAAATCATATCTCAAGCAATGAAAACAAATCCAGAAAACTTTTGCCGGCTACTTTGAGAATATTTACGGACTTATTATATGGAACGTTCATTGCATCTCACATCAGGCACATCTCAGAGTTGGAGGCAACAGAATGGGCAAAAGAATCGAGTCACTCTGATACCATTATGTCATACCCCGATCCCGCAGGGCCGTTCGTCCTTGCTTTGGTCCCTACGAAACCGATCATCCTCGCACGGGCGTGATGCCGTGCAAGCCTAAAGTACGCTTGTACAAGGCCAAAGCTTTGAACAAGGGCAAGTAAGCTATTCAATACTGAAGCAGCGGCACATAACATTGCAGAAAAGTGAAGAACACAATGGCATATGAAAAACAAGCTCTTTATTGATAATCAAAATTGTTACAAGCGGCGCATGGCCGAGATTAAAGATCGCTCAAGCACTCTTCTCTCGATTTCAATAACACCGTTCTATACATTATGTCCCTCTATATAAAAGCAACTCAAAGCAGGCACAACTCGATGCGGCTCCAGGCATAGACTCCAGATTTCTGGTTCCTTGGGATGAGGCACGGCTATCGCTTCCTCGGACGATCAAGCACATGAGAACAAGCAGACTGTTGGTGGGTCAGCACTTTATACAAGTACTGGTAAGATACAACAACTGAACAGAAGCTACACCCCCTGAAATCCACACTAAGAAATCATGTGGCAAAATATTGTATTACTAGTGATCTTGCTAGTTTTACTTAGGTTCATTTCATGCAGTTCAGAACTAGTCAGATTACATCTTTTGAAAACATAACTTTGAAACAGTTTGCATATTCAAACTTATAAGCATACGATCGGGACAATGCTCTATCGTGTAGTGCGCAGCATGTATTATGCATCAAATCTATCTCTTTGGGGCAAAGTAGCATATAAGAACTATCATTCAATCAAGCACACAAGTTGAACTATCAATCAGAGGTCGGTCCCCGAGTAACTCAGGATCGGTATCGGTAATCCAGCTAACCAATGACTCCTTTATCTGATGCTATTAGCAGCTGTGACTCATGGTTGCACATTACTGCCGTTATAGCAGCCGTAACCAAGGTTCAGCTCTTCACCAATAGCCATTGTCCGACCGATGCAATGCATGAAGCACTAACAGGTATCTCTACGATGCAGACAAAATGAACATGCATGCTTATGCATAAACTCATATTTCTTACCCCATAGCCGAACGGTTATCCCTGCAGCAGACACACAAGTTAGTCACAATATGCATATGTGCATAAACTTATGTATCAATCTTCTAGTGTCACAAATGATAGGTATGCAAGAAGGTAAACCTAGCATGCGCCCTATCTATATGACGATCCATGGGTTTCCCTATTAATGGACAACAACACCCCCCAAGATCCCGTAGGACCGGACGTCAGGGTGCTCTCACAATCTCTTCCGAACCGACCAATTTCCAGTGCCCCAGAAACCGATCGAGAGACTATCACCTTATGCACAAGTTGTCCTAGACCAATGCAAGACAGGCAACATTCACATTCACAAGCATATAACAATCTAATAGCACACCCCCCAAGATCCCGAAGGACCGGACGTCAGGGCGGGCTATTAGACTATCTCTTTCACACTTAACTTATAGCAGTTCGTTAGCAAAACAGACAAGCGAAACATATAATGGCATGCACGATTGATTTCATCTCTAACATGCAAAACTATCTCTTCTTATAGCATATTACAAGGGACATATTCAAACGATTCATTTACTTATCCTCTTAGCATGGCACGGGTTCGTTTGAGTAGTGTCGGTGTTCCTAAGCATGCAATATTTCTATTTTTCTCTTAGCATAGCAATGGTTCTATTCCATTTCTGACAAGCATTCTTTCTCTTAGTTAGGCAACATGTTCGTTTCAATGACAAGCTATGTGAGTTCGCTTATTAGCATGCTGAGTCGGTTCTATCATTCTCTTATGAAAATATTCTTCTTAAGCAAACAAGCATTCAAAAGCTCAGATTCATATTAAGTCGTGCAAGAATCAGAGAATGCAGTTCTGCCCACTCACTTTGATCAATCGTTCGGGAACTCTCCGAGAAGACTTCCGTTCGAGCAAGCAAGTCGATCTCACTTGTACATAGCGTCAACGCGAAGCAGGGCGCTACAACAACGGTGAAAAAAAGGGCGATGCAAATGAGAACCGCGGGAAGGTGTGCAGCTTCTGTAGTCGTCCGGGTCACACTAAAGAGTTTTGTCGTCACTTTAATAAGGGGTGCTTTAAATATGGACAACTAGGTCATATGATCCGTGATTGTCCAATCCTTAAAGCCTTAGCAGCAAATGAGAATCAGAATCCCGTGTCACCACCAGCCAAGCTAATGGACAGAATGATCAAACGAGAAGAGCTAGAGTATATCAGTTGAATATTGAACGCGACTCTAGCGGGCACGATATTGGTGAGTCTGTTTCCTTTGACCTCTTGATGCCTTGATCTTTAACTCCTTGTTCTCTTAAGTTTTGAGGACAAAACTTCTTCTCAGTGGGGTTGTATGTAACACCCCGCTCCGGACGGTTACTTAAGGAACACTTGTTACTTTGAATCGGTTGAGAATCGAGTCTCGGGAAAACCTTACCGCCAAATTAACACGAACGAAATACAATGAACCCTTTAAATTGATGGAACGGCTTCTATTAAAATAAGTTCAAGAGTTTTATTTGGTTGCTTTGCTTCTTGGTTTTGTGTTGCTTTGTGTTTTGTCCTTCTTTCAATGACTTGGTTTTCATGATTCGCTTTTCTCGCTTAAGTGTTCTTTCGAATTGTAAGGAAAAGAGATCGAAGTATGCTAACCAAGTAATTGTTGCATTTTCAGGACGTATAACTAAAGAGTGAACGTTGCATAAGGCTTTTCCATCCTCTCATTCGATTCATTCGGTGAGTGGCTTAGGCCCTTCGATGAATCCTTTAGTCTGCACGCCTAATAAAATGATCTCTAGTTCACTTATAAATGTTGCCTCACTAAAAAGATAAGTCAAAAAAAATAAACTGCATGCTTGAAATATTAGAATTATGCTTTTGCTATCAATTATGTTGCATGCTCTTCGTTCCTATGCTGCACAACCTAATTTATGACAAGTCCATATATTTTGAATGTGATATATGGAATAAGAATAAGAAGAAGAAAATTATGTATTTGTTGTTCAGAACTGTGTATTGTAGTGTTATATCTGCTAGATATTTTATGTCATGCATTGGTCTCGGACAACTTGTGCACAAGGTCTTGTCTCTCGAACGGTTCCTGGGGCACTGAGAATCGCTCGGTCCGGAAGAGATTTTTGTTTTGCCCCGAGGATACGGCCCGCTGGAGGTCTAGTGGGGCTATATGTCTATTAGTATTGAGCAGAGCCCATGATGTCACAGCTGCTAGTATTCGTGTATTTTGGTGAAGAGTTGAACCTTGAGTCACAGCTACCGACACATGCGTGTGCTAGTGAAGAGCTGAACCTTGGGTCCCCGCTGCTAATCATGGGGTTACCCATGGACCATCACATAGTTAGGGTGCATGCTAGGTTTACCTTCTTGCATACCTAACACCTGATGCCAAGATTGATTCATAAGTTTATCCATATATGCAAATTGTGGCTAACTTGTGTGTCTGCTGCAGGATAACCGCTCGGCCGTAGGTAAGAATTTTTATATGTATATGTTATCTATCGTCTATGTTTTCTTGCATAAATTGTTAAAAAGAAACTAGACAACTAAAAAGATCACCTAATAATGCTAGCTTTACATGCTTACTTAGTGTTGATTTCTAGGTGAGTTTGGCCACGGTCGCTCACCAGTACATGTGGTAGTACTGACTCACGTTTGTGGGCAAATATCCAGGTACTGGACGCGAAAGCTTGGCAAGCATTCTGAATCTGTGTTAGCGCAACCTTCCGAGAGACCGCGCTTGTGCTGCTTTCTTAGCTTTCCTCTCCAATGGGCATCTCCTCTTTTGCTAGATATTTTGATATTTTGGTCCTACTAAAAGGATGTAATGTGTGGGCATTGTGTCTAGTTTTAGGAATGTAAAAAGAGTTGTAAGCCTTCTAAGGCATATTTTGTAACTCAGCCAAGCAAGCACTTTGTAATCCAAATCTTCTAGTATTCAATAAAAAAGAAAGTATTTTGTGTTCCTATCAATGTGTTCAACTTTGGTTTTCTTCATTTATATTCCGTGACTATATATGTATATTTTCGTCTAAATTATGTTTTGTGCAGGTACTTTGCCTGGTGCAAGCGCAACTTAGGCTTGCACGATATCGCGCCCAAGCGAGGACGATCAGTTCCGTAGGGACCAAGCGAGGACGATCGGCCCTTACGGGACCGGGGTACGACACGACCTACTCCCACGGTCATACCAATTAAGTATATCGTGCTTCGCATCGGACCACGGATTCAAGGGATCGACCTTATCGGCAAGGCTCAGTGCTAGCGGATTCAACTTGGTGAGTGGGCTCTGTCCCTTCTCCACTACTCCTTTATGCCTAATAATATAGAATACACGTAATGGTTTAAACACTTGGTCTGGAACATTAGAATCACTGCACTGTGGTGTGCATAAAGTGTGTGCCGTTTGGAAAGATAGAATTTGAGACTTTGAGTTGGACTTACGTTTGGACAGTTTAGACTTGAGTGGATCATCTTGGTTGGAGAAGCAGATCTCTTCATCGAGCGAGCGTGCATCCTTACACGAGTATCAAGTTGAACACTTTGTAAAGCAAAGCGTGCAGTTGTGGTTCAAAATTGGGCAACTGCATCGGAGAGGGTATTGTGCCACAGTTGGGGCATTGTGCCACAGAGCATTCAGAGCGAGAAGTTGCACCAATCGGAGCACTGTATCGAGAAGCGGCATAGTGCCTAATCAAGATAATTTGAGAATGGTGCCTTGGGCTATAGTTGAAAAATGGTTATGGTGAATTAGATGGATCGATGCGAGTATCGTTTAGTGGGGCAAGAAGGCTCGATTCTTTCGTCACACCTACCTTGCTGGAGTATTGCATTGGTCACAGACAACCTGTTGTGCGCAGGGTTTGGTTTTCTCGAACGGGATATGCTCTGAGGCACCGGGACCGTTCGGCCATGGAGGAAACAAATGGCAACGTGCTTTGAGCACGGTGCTAGAAGTTTGAGACCACCAGGTGGGCTAGCTATTCAGCGCTGGATCAGGTCAAAATGCCTCGGATTAGTCCTTTATGGCTTGGCCAGTGACTTTCATATAGATAAGAGTGGGTTCGGTTTGAGATTGGGCATTCATGTAGGCGACGGTGTCAAACCCCAGTCCCTAAATACCGAGGGACTAGACACGTGGCAATAGTCAGCAGCACAAACCAATGGACAAACCCAATTTAATGGACCCATTAGAGTATACTTAAGCTGTAAAACAACAATACAGTGGTCTACGATATATGTCAAATGAATAAAACTAATCCCATCCACAACAGATAAATTAATATCAAAATATCAACATATAAACCAACATCAAGCCTCAAATGAAATGTATCGGGGAACAACCCGATAATGTGTTTGATACAGCAGTTCAATAGACAGGAAATAAAAGAGTCTAACAACAGCAAACACCGAGTATAGATAAAGCAGATACTCAGGTGAAATCCTCGGCCATCACCTCATCCTCTGGTAACGGTACTGCTACTGCTTCTGCTTTTGCTCCTGTCCCGTATACCTCGGGACTGCTACATCTGGGGACATAATTCGGATCCAGGTCCTCAGGGGACATAGCAAGGTACAAGAATAACTTAAGCCAAATAAATACAGCATATAAAATGTATTAATAGGGCAACTATGTAACCAGCTATGTGATATGCAAGTGAAAGCATCACTAGTACTCAGGCTGAGACCACTATAAGCTCTGTGTTGGGGAGCCGGTAGCAGTAATATCACGTAATGTGCCTAGCTCTGATGTAGAGTCTACGGCCTCACAATAATATATATATATATATATATAATTAGCATGTAGCATGTGTGTCTCTCCCTATCCAATGTAATCATACGTCTAATGTCCACGACGTCTCATGTCCATGTCACGCAAGATCATATCTAAAGCAGCAAGTCATATGATAGCTATGGGTATATATAAAGTCTATGTCACAAATCCTGTAGCCTATACAGAATCACCATGAATGACTCAGGAAGTTTCTATTTCATGAATAGTGTCAGGTGTCCTGTGGTATGACGTACTTGATAATTCAAGCACGAAAATGTATAGGGTCGCGATATCCATCTCTAGGTGACGTTACACAACTCCGCGTACGGCTTTGGCACCCGAATATTATTCGGACGCTAAAAAATATCATAAGGTCCTAGGTTGAACATATATATCACATAAATAGATCAAGAGAATAATATGAAATAATTTACAGCAAGTATGACAAGGTACACTTGCCTGGGGTTTGGATTCCAACAGTTGCTCTTGTATCTGGGGGATCTTCATGTACTCCTCCGGTTGCTAAAATAAATATTACTATCATATTCAGAAGATATAAAATAGCTAGGATTGCCTATCCATAAGTATAATTTGGATACAGGGGCAAAATTGACAGTTTATGGTCAAAACGGGGTCCACATGTGGCCCACTTCGCACCGAGAAACGTGCCAGAGACAAAGTTCTCCAAATTCGTCAAACTTAGTGTCTACATGTCCAGAATGATGATACGAACCCAATGGAATATCCAGAACTGGATTCCGATGAGCCAATCACAAAATCGACCATCAAGTGGAGCCGTGGGGCCCACGATACGGGATTTTGTCAACGTTCTCAAAATCGAACCAAACTTGGGTCACAGGACCAGCGTAATGCTACGAGTTCGATGGCGCAAGTTTCGTTGCGAAAAGACCAGCACACACGAAGTTACAACGAGTTTCAGAACAGGCCCGATACGGGATATTTTCGACGGATACGCGTTAATTCCGGTGTGCACGCACATCCAAATCAACTTTTGTAAATTCCCACATGTCCGTATTGACGACACGCACCTTTCGGTGCAAGTTGTACATGACGAAGCTTCTTCGTTTAGCGGAACGTACCCCGTTTCGAGAAATTTTGGGTTTTAGAAACCAAGTTTTTGGTCGATTTCATCCGCGAATAAAACACAGCACACAGCAAATTAAAATAAACTAATTATAGAGTCTAAATATTGGTTATGTTTTCTAATTTACTGTTCAAATAGAATCTAAAATATTTAAATAGGTTGGGAGAAAAATGGCCGTGAACATGGAGCTCTGGGACAGTTTCTGAAGTACAGAATTCTGTATTTTTTTCCTGTTTTGTGTCGCATTTTGCGACTGACACGGTGTACGATACCCCAAACTAGTTGCACGAGATTTCAAGAGGGTCAAGTGGTCTTCGCATAGGATTTGAAAGAACTAAATTCGGATCAATACACAAGAAGATACGAAAGTTAGAAGAAGGGTACCTTGATGATGTTCGAAACTGGACAATTACTCGGCGATGTTGGCGGTCATTTTTTGGCGGCATGCGGCGGCGAGTGGCAGCCGGAGTTGCTCGCGGAAGATAGGAGAGTGAGGGGGTGTGGTTGGTTGTATGAGAGATTGAGGGAGTGGGGGTTTATGTGAAGGAGCAGAGGGGGCGTGACCGCGGTTCGCGCGGGGTGTCGTGGGGGGATTCTGTGAGTGGGGGTAGGTTAGCGGGTAGGCGGGTAGCGGGTCGGCAGGTCGGGTCCGGATCTGACCCGCTAGGGCGGTTGGGTCCGGTTTGAGTCAGTTTAGGTCCGGTTCGGTCTGGTTCGGTTCAGCCCGGTTTAAATAAAATAATAGTTTTTAACTATTTAAAAATAGTTTTTGAGCCCAATAAATTCCAGAAAAATTACACAACCAATAGTTAATTATACACCCAAAAATATAATTTTTGCAATATTATAATACTTAATTTAATACATAAAAATATAATTTCTTTGAAGAACATTAATAATAAATAATTAAAATTTTCAAAAAAATCCAAAAAATTATTTTTAAAATTCTAGAAAATCTGGGTGTTTACAATATACCCACTTTAAAAGGATTGAGTTCTCGCAATCAAGAATTAACTACTAAGGATAACTAATCATGGTACCTATATGTAGTTCTTAGGTCATACCTACATCTTCGAATAGGTGAGAATAACGCTGGCGTATGACATCCTCTCGTTCCCAAGTAGACTCTCCGGGGGAGTGATGTTTCCAAGCTACTCGGACCAATCTAATCGTCTGACCCCATAATATCTTCTCACTAATGTCAAGTATCCCAATCGGCTGTTCTTCATACCTCAAGCTAGGTTCCACTGAAATCTCAGAATGATCGACTACGTGACTTGGGTCAGTCACGTATCTCCTCAGCTGTGAGACATGGAATACATCATGCACTCCCTCTAAAGATGGGAGTAATGCAAGACGATACGCCACCTCACTAATACGCTCATGAATATCAAATGGTCCAATGTACCTCGGGCTCAGCTTGCCTCTGCTCCCAAATTGAATAGTTCCTCGAGTGGGTGAGATCCTCAAGAATACATGTTCTTCTTCCTTGAACTCCAAAGGTCGGCGGTGTGCGTCAGCCCAATGCCTTTGTCTGTCCTAACTTGCACGAAGATGACTCTGAATTTGCTTTACCTTCTCAACTGTCTGCATCACTAACTCCGGACCAAGTATCTGACGCTCGCCAACGTCACTCCAATATATCGGTAATCTGCACTTCCTGTCGTACAATGCCTCGAAAGGTGCCATTTGGATGTTTGCCTGGTAGTTGTTATTGTAAGAGAACTCCACCAAGTGCAAATGGTCTTCCCAAGACCCTCCAAAGTATAACATACACGACCTCAGCATATCCTCTAGGATCTGAATTGTGTGCTCTGACTGACCGTCTGTCTGTGGATGGTAAGCAGTGCTAAACTTGAGTTGGGTGCCAAGACTCTCATGCATGCTTTGCCAAAAATGGGATGTGAATCTTGAGTCACGATCTGACACAATACTAACCGGTACTCCATGTAATCTTACGATATGTCGTATATACATGTCAGCTAGCAACTCCGTGGACTGTCCAACTCTGAACGGCAAGAAATGTGCCGACTTAGTGAGTCGATCCACAATAACCCAGACTGCATCCTTCCCACTGGGGCTCCGTGGAAATCCTATAACGAAATCCATAGTGATATGTTCCCACTTCCATTCGGGTATGGGAAGCGGCTGTAACATACCAGCAGTTCTCTGATGCTCGGCCTTAACTTGCTGACAGATCAAACATTTTGCCACAAATCGTGCAATCTCTCTCTTCATCCCATGCCACCAATAGTACTGCCTCAAATCTCGGTACATCTTAGTACCTCCCGGATGGATAGAATACATGGAGCTATGTGCTTCAGACATCAACTCATGTCTCAACTCCCCATTCAGAACATATAGGCGATTTCCGTACCTTAACGTCCCGTTCTCATGGATGCAAAGTCCCGTCTGCATGCCGGCTTCCGTCTTCTCTTTAAGTCTCCAGAACCTAGCATCGGTGGGCAATGCCGTCTTAATCCTCTCCACTAGTGATGGCTTAACTTCAAGATTCGCCAATAATCCACTCTGCCTTGGCAAAATAACCTCTATCTTGAGCTCCTGTAGATCCCATAATAGCTAGGGCTGCATCGTCAAGAAATAAGCTGTGGACTTCCTGCTGAGTGCGTCTGCTACAACATTCGTCTTGCCCGGATGGTACTGCAAATCTATATCAAAATCGACCATCAACTCCAACCAACGTCTCTGTCTCATATTGAGCTCTTTCTGCGTATAGACATACTTCAGACTCTTGTGATCAGTAAAGATTTTTACCCTCTCTTCGTAAAGATAGTGCCTCAATATCTTTAGTACAAATATTACTGCAGCTAGCTCAAGATCGTGCGTCGGGTAGTTCTTCTCATGAACCTTCAGTTGTCTCGATGCATAAGCGATAACTTTGCCATATTGCATCAAAACATATCCTAGTCCACTACCTGACTCATCACTATAAACAACGAAGCCTCTCGATCCTGAAGGAAGAGTCAAGATCAGTATTGTTGTTAATCGCCTCTTCAACTATTCAAAGGCCTTCTGACAATCTTTTGTCCATGCAAACTCCTGGTCCTTACGCGTCAACCGCGTCATAGGCTCCACGATCCTTGAGAAATTCTCCACAAACCTCCAATAGTATCTAGCAAGTCCTAAAAAACTTCTCACTTTCGCAACTGATGTAGGGTTAGGCCAAGTTTCTATTGTAGCAACCTTCTCTGGATCAACTGAAAGTCCTTCTTCCAAGATAATATGTCCCAAAAAAGGCACATTATCCATACAAAACTCATATTTACTGAGCTTAGCATATAGTTTCTCCTATCTCAGCGTCTCTAGCACGATTCTGAGATGCTCCTCGTGCTCTTCGTGGCTCTTGGAATATATCAAGATGTCATCAATAAACACAACCACGAATTTGTCCAAGTATTGATGAAAAAGTCTATTCATCAAACTCATGAACACAACTGGCGCGTTGGTTATCCAAACGGCATAACTAAGAACTCATAGTGTC
Source organism: Iris macrosiphon (assembly GCA_036927795.1). Taxonomy (NCBI): domain Eukaryota; kingdom Viridiplantae; phylum Streptophyta; class Magnoliopsida; order Asparagales; family Iridaceae; genus Iris; species Iris macrosiphon. The sequence goes on along the minus strand of JAYESA010000015.1, from coordinate 19,426,224 downwards.
CATACTTGGTCCTGAAGGCTGTCTTCGGTATATCCTCTCTACGCACTCTAATCTGGTGATAACCGGATCTAAGATCGATCTTTGAGAATACACTCGCACCACTCAACTGATCGAATAGATCGTCAATGCGTGGCAAGGGATATCGGTTCTTGATGGTTACGGCGTTCAGTGCTCTGTAGTCAATACACAAGCGTACTGTCCCATCCTTCTTTGGCACAAATAGTATAGGTGCTCCCAATGGTGAAACACTGGACCGAATGAAACCCTTCTCCAGAAGATCATCAACTTGCTCCTTCAATTCTACCAACTCCTTAGGTGCAAGCCTGTACACTGATGAAGTGATAGGCTCCGCTCCTGGAGTCAAGTCTATTGTGAATTCTATTTTTCGATCAGGTGGTAAGCCTGGAAGATCATCGGAAAATACATCCACAAATTCTGATATAACCTTTGGGTACTCGGACTCCCCTTCTGCAGAGAGTATCCTAAGTGTAGGCTGAACACTTGCTTTATGGCTCCGAGAAGAAACTCAAACTCTGGATGTCCAGGAGGTCCAAATATAACCCGTCCAAGCCGGCAATCTAGGGTCGCATGGTACTGACTCAACCAGTCCATACCAAGTACCACATCATAATCCGGCATAGAAAAGATCAGGAATTGAGCTCGCATCTCTCTCCCATAGACTACTACCGAACAAGATCTACAAATGTCACTAACTGGGATAATTCTACCTCCCGTAATAATTCTCTTAGTCTTCGAAAGGGGTGCAGTAGCTACTCTATGTGTGGCTACGAAGCTAGCAGCTATGAATGAATACGATACTCCAGAATCAAATAAAGCTACAGCAGGTAATGAAGCTACTAATATAGTACATGCTATAACCTCTCATGCAGTAGCTTCCTCCTCAATAGCCAATGCAAATGCCTGCCCTCGCCCCTGAACTGGACCTATCTGCTGACGAGCCTGTTGGAATAGCGCTGCCTGTGGTGCCAAAGGTGGTCTCTGATGATACCCTCCTGGAGCTGGTGGTCTGACTCCTCCAACTCCCGTCTGTGGTGCTCCCAATGCTGGATAAGCTGGCCTTGGTGCTGGTAAAGGTGGTTGATCTACCATTGGTGCTCCTCCTCGACGCTCAGGGCAGTCCTTGGCTGGGTGTTGGTTGGATCCGCAAATCAAGCATAGTCCCAACTTGCGTCTGCACTCCTTCTCAATATGGCCTACCTTGCCACAGTAGTGACAAGTAGGAAGGGATATGGCCCTTGGTGCTGCACTCTGTGGATTCCTCTGGTGTCGCTTTGCAGACTCTCCTTGTGGTGCTCTGGCTGATGCTGATATGAATGGCCGCTTCAGGCTGGACTCTCTCCTGGTGACGCGCTCCATACGTCGTATTGCAGCAAGGACGTCCGTGTATGAAGTAGGTGCAACAGATCCGATCAATCTCTGTAGCTCAAAGCTAAGTCCGTCGAAGAACTTCTCCGCCTTCTCCTCTTTTGTCGGAATCAGAGTAGGGGCAAAGTGACCCAAACTGATGAACTCTGCATTATACTCTTCTACCATCATGTTGCCTTGAATAAGGCGGTTGAACTTATCTCTAAGCTCCGCTCTGGTATTAGCTGAAATATACATCTCCTGGAAGAGTCTAAAGAACTCCTCTCAAGTGACTCGGTCCGGTCCGAGCCGTCTCTCCTCAGATAGCCACCAATAATGTGCATTGTCAGTTATCTGCATCTTGACGGCAGTCATCCATCGCTCCCTCGGAAGCTCAGCTTCTTCCAACTGGTGTTGAGTGTTTGTGAGCCACTCATGAACTTCAATGGGCTCCTCCTTGCCAGAAAAGGTACTGGACTTCAGCTAGCGGAAATCAGTGATAGATCCCGTCAATGGTCGTCTAGTTGGTGGGTTCGCCTACTCCAGTACGGTTACTAGGCTGTTCCTCAAGTTCTCCGTCTCGTGACGCTGAGCCTCTTGTTGAACCTACTGTTGGGCTTGCATCATTGCATAGAATATTTGAAACATCTATTGTCCATCCATAGCCTATCCTGGCGAAAAAATGGGCATTGATGGAGTAAACTACGGCGGCGGTAGAATATCGTCTCGCCAGAATCTTGAGGTATGCTGGCCTGCTTGACTACTTGTTGAGCTGATTGACCTCCGCCTACTGGTGTCACCCCATCGTCATAGGTGACCACAACACCTTGTGGTGTACCTACGGGAGTCTTGTCGCCGGCTTGTGGGTTCATTACTCTGCATTGAAAGTAAACTATGAGAAACGCACAGAGGAATCAAGACATGATGTAAATCAAGAATTTAATTCGAATCCGATATGGAGGTCAAGAACGTGTCAATATGTGGATGAGATCCTATAACTTATCCTATCATAATCGCAGGCTTGCTCAGTTCCTTAGTTAAAACCAAAGCAATATAGTCGTAAGATCTGTATGGGCCACCACAAAAACCATGTCATGCCCCAGTCCCTAAATACCGAGGGACTAGACACATGGCAATAGCCAGCAGCACACACCAATGGGCAAACCTAATTTAATAGACCCATTAGAGTATACTTAAGTTGTAAAACAATAATACAGTGGTCTACGATATATGTCAAATAAATAAAACTAATCTCATCCATAACAGATAAATCAATATCAAAATATCAACATATAAACCAACATCAAGTCTCAAATGAAATATATCGGGGAACAATCCAATAATATGTTTGATACAGCAGTTCAATAGACATGAAATAAAAGAGTCTAACAACAGCAAAGACCGAGTATAGATAAAGCAGATACTCAGGTGAAATCCTCGACCATCACCTCGTCCTCTGGTAATGGTACTGCTGCTGCTTTTGCTTCTGCTCTTGTCGCGTATACGTCGGGATATATCTCCTCTGCTACACCTGGGGACATAATCTGGATCCAAGTCCTCAGGGGATATAGCAAGGTACAAGAATAACTCAAGTCAAATAAATGCAGTATATAAAATGTATCAATAGGGTAACTATGTAACCAGTTATGTGATATGCAAGTGAGAGCATCACTAGTACTCAGGCTGAGAATACTACAAGCTCTGTGTCGGGGAGCCGATAGCAGTAATTTTACATAATGTGCCTAGCTCTGATGTAGAGTCTACGGCCTCACAATAATAAATATATATATAAAATCAGCATATAGCCTGTGTGTCTCTCCCCACCCAATGTAATCACACGTCTCATGTCCACAATATCTCATATCCATGTCACGCAAGATCATATCTAATGCAGCAAGTCATATGATAGCTATGGGTATATATAAAGTCTATGTCACAAATCCTGTAGCCTATACAGAATCACCATGAATGACAAAGGAAGATTCTGTCTCATGAATAGTATTAGGTGTCATGTGGTATGACGTACTTGATAATACAAGCACGAAAATGTATAGGGTCGCGATATCCATCTCTAGGTGACGTTACACAACTCCGCATACGGCGTTGGCACCCGGATATTATTCGGACGCTAAGCAATGTCATACGGTCCTAGGTTGAACATATATATCACAGAAATAGATCAAGAGAATAATATGAAATAATTTACTACAAGTATAGCAAGGTACACTTGCTTGGGATTTGGATTCCAATAGTTGCTCTTGTATCCGGAGGATCTTCATGTACTCCTTCGGTTGCTGAAATAAATATTACCATCATATTCAAAAGATATAAAATAGCTAGGATTGCCTATCCATAAGTCCAATTTGGACACAAGGGCAAAATTAACAGTTTTTAGTCAAAACAGGGTCGACATGTGGCCCACTTCGCACCGAGAAACATGCCAGAGATAAAGTTCTCCAAATTCGTCAAACTTAGTGTCTACATGTCCAGAACGATGATACGAATCCAAAGGAATATCCAGAACTGGATTTCGATGAGTCGATCACAAAACCGCCCATCAAGTGGAGCCATGGGGCCCACGATACAGGATTTCGTCAACGTTCTCAGAATCAAACCAAACTTGGATCACAGGACCAGCGTAATGCTACGAGTCCGATGGCACAAGTTTCATTGTAAAACGACGAGCACACACGAAGTCAAAATGAGTTTTAGAACAAGCTCGATACGAGGTATTTTCGAAGGATACGCGTTGATTCTGGTGTGCACGCACATCCAAATCAACTTACGCGAAATCCCATACGTCTACATTGATGATACGCTTCTTTTGGTGCAAGTCGCATACGACGAAGTTATCTCGTTTAGCGGGACACATCCCGTTTCGAGAAATTTTGGGTTTTGGAAACCAAGTTTTTGGTCGATTTCACCCGCGAATAAAACACAGCACACAACAAATTAAAATAAACTAATTACAGAGTCTAAATCTTGGTTATGTTTTCTAATTTACTGTTTAAACAGAATCTAAAATATTTAAACAGGTTGGGAGAAAAATGGTCGTGAACATGGGGCTCCGGGACAGTTTCTGAAGTACAGAATTCTGTGTTTTTTTCTTGTTTTGCGTCGCATTTTGCGACTGACATAGGGCACGATTCTGTGAGTGGGGGGATTCTGTGAGTGGGGGGCGGGTTAGCGGGTAGGCGGATAGCATATCGGCGGGTCGGGTCCAGATCCGACCCACTAGGGCGGTTGGGTCCGGTTTGGGTCAGTTTAGGTCCGGTTCAGTCTATTTTTTTTTCATTTTTGTGTCGCGTTTTACGACTGACACAAGGCACGATACCCCAAAATATTTTGAGATTTTGAGAGGGTCAAGTGGTCTTCGCATAGGATTCGACAGAACTAAATTCGGATCAATACACAAGGAGATACGAGAGCTAGAAGAAGGGTACCTTGATGTTGTTCGAAACTGGACAATTACGCGGCGATGTTGGCGGTCGTTTTTCGACGGCGTACGACGGCGGACGGCGGGCGAAGTTGCTCGTGGGAGATAGGAGATTGAGGGGGTGTGGTTGGTTGTGTGAGATATTGAGGGAGTGGGGGTTTATGTGAAGGAGAAGAGGGGGGTGACCGCGGTTCGCGCGGGTTATCGTGGGGGGATTCTGTGAGTGGGGGCGGGTTAGCGGGTAGCGGGTCGGCAGGTCGGGTTCGGATCCGACCCGCTAGGGCGGTTGGGTCCGGTTTGGGTCAGTTTAGGTTCGGTTCGGTTTAGTCTGGTTCGGTTCAGCCTGGTTTAAATAAAACAATAGTTTTTTAACTATTTAAAAATAGTTTTTGAGCCAATAAATTCCAAAAAAATTACACAACAACCAATAATTAATTATACACCCAAAAATTTAATTTTTATAATATTATAATACTTAATTTAATACATAAAAATATAATTTCTTTGAAGAACATTAATAATAAATAATTAAAAAATTAGAAAAATCCTAAAAATTATTTTTTAAATTTCTAGAAAATTTTGGGTGTTTACAGGCGGTGCCACCTTGCCTCGGACAAGAGTGTGCGCATCAATGATTGGATTAGGAAGACTTGGAGTGCGATGTGGTTCGATAGGTTCATACTTTGCTTCGGGTTTAAGTAGAACGGATTGCATGTTTAGTCTTATTTGAGTTGGATATAACTGCTAGTGTATTTGCTTGAGTTGAATGCTTACATGCTTAATCTGCTTTATAATTTTTCTTAACATGCCATACCTCTGCCATGAAATGAATCTAGGCTCAAGTAGAAAGATCACCATATAACTATTTGCATTCACTATATATTTAGTGTCGGTTTAGACGAGTGGGTTATCCCGCTCACCAGTACAACTGTGTACTGACCCACATTTGTGGGCGTATCTTTCAGGATGCAAGTCTAGTGGCTCAGCTTGGATATACGGGACATGATGTATGGAACGGTAAGTATCTTCGTGGGCAAGAGAAAGACCAAGAGTGTTGTTAGCCTTGTGGCATTCCTCTTTGTGGTATCTTCATTGGATCCTTTGAGAGCTTCGCTGCGTATAATCTGGTGTGTGCTTGGTACACAATACTTGACTTTCGTTGTAACTTGGTCATTTCGATGATAACCATGACGTTTGACGTCATCATCTTGTGCGAGCGCAACTCCAGGCTCGTACGATATCACGTCCCGATGAGAACGATTATCTTGCAAAAGTGCTGCAACGTGGTGATTCACGTTCAGCGAGGATGATCGAACTTACAGTCAATTGGGGCGTTATAATGACTCCTCGATCAGATATCCTTCTTCCTTCTGTCTTTGATGGCGGAATCCTAAGAGCAAAGCACATAATTTTTCTTAGATTTTTTGTGGACGAGCACCCCGAATCTCCAACTTGTGCTATATTCTTTGTGCCTCCACCCTCAACCCTTATATATAGGATGGAAAAATCATATTCTAAGTCATAATAGGATTTCCTAAAATAGTAATCATATTATACCTAAAATAGCTACTCATATTCTGTCACTACCACATTCTAGACAGGGATAATTTTGTCATTATACTTTATTTTTATTTATTTTTTATATCATATATTGTGTTATTTATTTATTGATTAGTAGACTAGCCTACTTATTGGACTTAACACTAGTGGACCCAATTAGACTTGACATGCCATATCGAACCCAACAATTGGGCTAGGCCTATTAGACTCACCCCTCTTCATTATTTAGAATATTAGATTAGCCTTCATTAGTATTAGGAGCTTCCTTAATTAACCCTCCTAATTAAATATCCCCCATGACTAATTAATGAGGGAATATTGGACTTTGTGTGTTGTCATGCCCTAGTCCTAAAATACGTAGGACTAGGAATACGTAAGCATGCCAGCCGTATGTATATGATAACTCCAATATATAAAAACTATAACACATACGTACGCTATTGTATGAATAATAATTCATAAGTGGTATATAGTTTCACAAGTCACAGGCAATACTAATCTCATCCACAACCAAATAGTAATAAATAACAAAATATGGCTAGTAACCAAGTATGAAATAGTTGAGAAGAACTAATAGTCGGGTGGAGACAAATCCACTACCAAACTAGGATATGAAAGACAACAAAATAAGTACATTATCTAGTGATCAAGAAGCTCGAAGGGAAGACCTCATTGAAAGAGAAAGAAGTAGCAAGTCATGATCCATGCTCCTAAAAATAGTCACGATCTTCTATACCTGGAAAGGGTGCCAGGTCCTCAGAGGGACATAACAAGTACACAAGAAATCGACATGCATGAAAGTAAAGCAGTAAACAATAAATAGGATAACTAACCATCTATGTGAATGCACTCGAGACATCTCTAATTGTAGTGCCCCGCTCCGCGTAGGTACTATGTACAAGTGATATCGCTTTGCTTGCTCGAGCGAAAGTCTTCTCGGAGAGTTCTCGTTAGAACCACAAAACGATTGATCTAGGTGAGTGGACAGAACTGCATTCTCTGATTCTTGCACGCCTTAATAATAAATCTGAGTTTTTGAATGCTTGTTCTAAGAAGATAGTTTCATAATAAGAATGATAGAACATGCCTCTGCATGCTAATAAGAGAACTCGTATAGCTTGTCATTGAAACAAAGCCGCTTGCTTAACTAGAGAATTTGTATGCTTATCTGAAAAGAGATAGAACATTGCCATGCTAAGTCAAGAGTTTAAGAAATATTGTATACTTAGTTTCACTGACACTGCTGTCGAACGAACCCTTGCCATGCTAAAAAGATAAGTAAAGGAATCGCTTGAAACAAGCCCCTTTGTAATATGCTAAGAAAGAGATAGATATTGCATGCTAGTTGCTATAAAATCGATTTTGTGCTTGCTATTATATGTTTCACTTGCCTGTTTTGCTATATCGAACTGTTATAAGTCTTTGATTCGTATAAGAAGAGACTAATAATGTGTCATAATATTTCGGTCCTACGGGATCTAGGGGGTGTGCTATTAGATTTGTGAAATATGTGTTTTTTCTTGAAAGAATGAAAGAGAAGAGTCTAGTAGTCTGCCTTGATGTTCCGGTCCTAGGAGATCTAGGGGGGTGTGGCTATTAGATTATTATATGCTTGTTCATGTTTGGTGCATCCTAATAGTTTATTTGAAAGAATATTACTTGTCATGCATTGTTCTCGGACAACTTGTGCATAAGGTAAATAGTCTCTCGAACGATTCCTGGGACACTAAAAATTGGTCGGTCCAGAGGAGATTGTTATAGAACCCTGATATTCTGGTCCTACGGGATCTATGGGGGTGTTGTTGTCCATCAGTGGGGTAACTCATGGACCATCATATAGTTAGGGCGCATGCTAGGCTAGCCTTCTTGCATACCTGACTGTTTGATGCAGAGACTGACATAAAAATAGAGAACCTTATACATATATATGTTTATGCAAATTATTGCTAACTTGTATGTCTACTGCAGGATAACTGTTCGACAAGGGGTAAGAAATACAAAGATTACATATATAGCTTGCTTATTCATTTCATTTGCATCGTAGAGTTTATTTGATAGTGCTTCATGCATTTGCATCGGTTGGACAATAGCTATTAGTGCAGAGCTGAACTTGATCCCGGCTGCTATTATGTTAGTGAAGAGAAACCATGAGTCACAGCTGTTAATAGCATCAGATAAAGAGTCATTAGTTAGTTGGTTTACCGCTACTGATCCTGAGTTTCTTGGGGACCAAAATCATATAGCTAGTTCTTCTTGTGTGCTTGAAAGTATGATAGTCCACTTAATGCACTTATTTTTATTCGAGATGAACAGTCCACTAGAGATAACTTTTATTCTTAAGAGTTAGAATATGGTGCATGATACATGTTGTGCACAACACAATAGAACAATGTCTCAATCGTATGCTTATTGTTTGAATATGCAAAACTGTTTCAAAGCTATGTTTTCGAAAAGAAGTAAAACTGACCCAATCCTGAGCTGCATGAAATGAACTTAGGTAAAAGTAGCAAGATCACTAGTAATGTAATATTTTGCCACATGCTTACTTAGTGTGGGTTTCAGGGGGTGTTGCTTCTATTCAGTTGATTTTATACTCACTGGTACTTTCTCTAAAGTGCTGACCCACCAACATTTTGCTTGTTCTCAGGTGCTGGATCGCCCGAGGAAGCGATAGTCGTGCCTCATCCCAAGGAACCGAAAATCTGGAGTCGATGCCTTGAGCCGTATCGAGATTGCTTTGAGCTGCTTTTGTATAGAGGGACATAATGTATGGAACAGTGTCATTCTAATCGAGAGAAAGAGAGTGTTTGAGCGATTTGTAACCTCGGTCATGTGCCGCTTGTAACACTTTTGAATATCAATAAAGAGCTTATTTTCGTATGCCATTGTGTTCTTTACTTTTCTGCAATATATGTATCATTGCTCCTGTCTTGAATAGCTTACTTGCCCTTGTTCAAAGCTTTGGCCTTGTGCAAGTGCACTATAGGCTTGCACGGCATCATGCCCATGCGAGGACGATCGGTTCCGTAGGGACCAAGCGAGGACGAACGGCCCCTGCGGGACTGGGGCATGACATAATGGTATCAGGGGACTCGATTCTTTGCCCATTCTGTTTTTTTCGACTCTGAGATGTGCCTGATGTTGTGCTGCAATGAATGTTCCATACAATAAGTCCGTAGATATTCTCAAAGTTGCCGGCAAAAGTTTTCTGGATTTGTTTTATTGCTTGAGAGTGATTTGTGATTTCTGGTGGCTAGAGTTTTATTGAGTTCTGGATTGCTAGAGTTTTGATTGAGGATTGTGAGGGATGGGGACTATCGCTGCTCGGGATATCATAAGTTTCTCCTTGAGTTTCGAGGACGAAAATCTTTATCGGTGGGTAAGTATGTAGTGCCATGCTCCGCGTAGGCACTATGGACAAGTGATATCGCTTTGCTTGCTCGAGCGAAAGTCTTCTCGGAGAGTTCTCGTTCGAACCACAAGACGATTGATCTAGGTGAGTGGGCAGAACTACATTCTCTGATTCTTGCACGTCTTAATAATAAATCTGAGTTTTTGAATGCTTGTTCTAAGAAGATAGTTTCATAAGAAGAATGATAGAACCTGCCTCTGCATGCTAATAAGAGAACTCGTATAGCTTGTCATTGAAATAAATCTGCTTGCTTAACTAGAGAATTTGTATGCTTGTCTGAAAAGAGATAGAACCTTGTCATGCTAAGTCAAGAGTTTAAGAAATGTTGCATGCTTAGTTTCACTAACACTGCTATCGAACGAACCCTTGTCATGCTAAAAATATAAGTAAATGAATCGCTTGAAACAAGCCCCTTTGTAATATGCTAAGAAAGAGATAGATATTGCATGCTAGTTACTATGAAATCGATATCGTGATTGCTATTATATGTTTCGCTTGCCTGTTTTGCTATATCGAACTGTTATAAGTCTTTGATTCGTATAAGAAGAGACTAATAGTGCGCCCTGATGTTCCGGTCCTACGGGATCTAGGGGGGTGTGCTATTAGATTTTTGAAATATGTGTTTTGCTTGAAAGAATGAAAGAGAAGAGTCTAGTAGTCCTCCCTGATGTTCCGCTCCTACGGGATCTAGGGGGTGTGGCTATTAGATTGTTATATGCTTGTTCATGTTTGGTGCATCCTAATAATTTATTTGAAAGAATGATGCTTGTCATGCATTGGTCTCAGACAACTTGTGCACAAGGTAAATAGTCTCTCGAACGATTCCTGGGGCACTGAAAATCGGTCGGTCCGGAGAAGATTGTTATAGCACCCTGATGTTCCGGTCCTACGGGATCTAGGAGGGTGTTGTTGTCCATCAGTGGGGTAACTCATGGGCCATCATATAGTTAGGGCGCATGCTAGGCTAGACTTCTTGCATACCTGACTGTTTGATGCAGAGACGGACAGAAAAATTGAGAACCTTATACATATATGTTTATACAAATTGTTGCTAACTTGTATGTCTACTGCAGGATAACCGTTCGACAAGGAATAAAAAATACAAAGTGTATATATATATATTTATTTATTTATTTATTTATTGTGCATATGAATAGACCTGATAAAAGTAATAAGAAATGATTTGCTTGTGCTAGTCAACTTCCTAAAGTAACTTTTGAACTAGAGCTACAATGTCGAACAGTAACTTTGTATAGTGCAACTTGACTCCACGATACCCAAAATAGAAATTAGTACTTCCGACAAAGTACGAAAAAGGTCAAATAGCAAATTCAAGGATTAGACCACGTATCAAATTAGTAATATAAATTAATATAAATATTTATCAAATTATTCTTAAAATAATTTTAAATTAAATAAAAATAACATGTATTAACTTTTTAGGAGAAGAATAAACATTCATTATTGGACCAATAAAGATACACTCATTGTTTACACATCTTGGTCAGGTTCGCTATTGATAACTTCTAGTAAGCTGTGTCACAGCATTTATTAAACCGTTAAGTCTCTTAATCATCATTATTATTAAAACATATACTTTCTTGACACCAAATATATTTATTGAAACTACTCTATTGACGAAGACATAAGACTTACTACCAAGTCGTTTTAGGAATATTCTACATTTACCAAAAATATATTTAAATACAAATAAAATGGACCTATAAACCACTAAAAGTTCATAAACCAGCACCAATTTGCTAAGTATATTCATGCATAAAAAGACAAATGAGAGACCTCAATGAGATCATTGGCTAAGCAAAAGCATATACAACCTCAATTCTAGATAAATAAACAAGTATTAATCTAGTGGCAAATATTAGAAACAGTGTAAATAATATTATTATTAAGTAGTATTATCGCCAATAAAAAATGGCATGATGGAGAAATCAATGTTATATTTAATATACTAATTCTGCCATTTACATCAACTAAAAATAAAATAAATGTATAAATGACATAATAATTATTGCATAAAATTTTATTTATGAAACGTAAAACCATCTCCATAGACAAAATAACATAGAGGTAATCCTACATGACTATTTCCTTTTTCATTGCCTAACAATACATCTTCTTCGGAAAAATAATTAAACGGAGTAGTGTTTCACGTCTTCTTAGTTAATGATTTGGTAGTAAATAAATTGTCCATTGAATTTCTTGTTAAGAAGAATATAGGATTATTTTGTATAAGGGTATCAGATTTACTGAATTTGTCCGTTAGAATTTGAATACTAGGACTTTTTTAGTGACACATTTTAGTGACGAAATTGAACTTTCAATGACGAAATGAGTTTTTTTATGACGGATGTTCGTCACTAAAATATGTCACAAAAAAATTCTAGTATCTAAATTCTAAAATGAACAAATCCAGTATCAAAAGTCTAATTAGGTTCTAAACCTGATACCTTTATACAAAGTAATCAAAGAATATAAGTGCTTCCTTCCTTGTTCTGAAGTCTTTAAACTTAACTATCTTAACTATCTGATTAGATTTCAGATCCATAATTCTGTTTGATTCTCATATAATATTTCATTTGTGGTTTAATGCAATTGAATTTTATGGTAAATGCATTGACCTCTCCAGAGTCTCCACATTTCAGATTATGGAAAATCTATTAAAACCCATGGTATAAAATTACTTGAAACACAAAGAACGCAGTGAAGCAATAGAACAAACACATGCCACAAACCAATTCATGGAATTGTTAAGTGTTCCAAAAAGGGAGAGTTACAAATCATGAAAATAAAATATAAGTATGATCTATCTTAATCATGATATTATATGAATGAAAAATCTTTAAAGAATTTGAAAAAAGACTTACCAATCTTCTTGGTTTTTAATAATTCTGAATAATGATGGAGGGTGGTCGAAATTACAGTCGCCTACGTCATCATCGAAGCTTATACAATTTTGAACAATAAAGGGGTCTCTGGGTCTCCCTTCCCCCTTTCTCGCGTCGCCCTTCCTCCTTTCTCTCTCTTGTGTCGTTGTTGTTAAACTGACGGTTCGGTTCCTCCTTTCTCTCTTGTGTCGTCGTTCAATTGGCGATCTGGAACTTCTCGAACGTTCGTGGTGATAAAATGTCAAGAAAATAGGAAATATATATATTTTACACAAAATAATCTCATTCAAGAATTTATTATTATTATTATTATTATTATAATAATAATAATAATAATAATAAGGACCATGAGTCTGTAACACACACACACACATATATATATAAGGTAATTGTGTTACAGACTCCTGGTCCGAAGGCCTACAAACTCGGCTTAAAGGTCCAACCACATCTTGGTCCGTAGGTCCGCACCTACACCTGCACCGCACTTGAACCGCACATGGACTGCACCCATCACCAACTCACCACTTAATTCCTCCAAACAAAAATTAAAGGGCGCCCAGGAGGCTTGAACCCGCACTTTCCTGGATAATATGCATCGATCTTAACCACTATGCTAGACATCATTTGCATATATATATATATATATATATATATATATATATATATATATAGAGAGAGAGAGAGAGAGAGAGAGAGAGAGATCCACTACGTATCTCCAAAAATTTTCATACTCACGGTTGTTGGATCTTGTTTAAGTTATCTAATCTTAATCGTTGATTGGAACCATTCAAATCAATGGTTAAGATTAGATAACTTAAACAAGATCCAATGGTTGTGATTATGGGGATGATTTGGGGATGCAAAAAATGTGAGAATCCGGTGGGCAATGATTTCTAGCTCAAGTGGTTAGTGTGGAGGCATAAGATCCATGTGGACAATGGTTCCGATTCTCAATAGAAGTAATAATGGAAATTACCATCTTTTATATATATATATATATATATATATATATATATATATATATATATATATATATATATATATATATTGGTAATTAATACAGATCTTTGGCCCAAAGGCCTACAAACTCAGTCTGAATGTCACATCCCAGCCCAAAGGCCACACGATCCATCAGTAAGCATCAGCATCCAGCCCGCCTGGCCGAAACTCGCACCGCTGCACCAATTAATTCCTCCTGAAAATTAATTTCTTCTCCAGTAGGTCGAACGCACAACCACCAGGAAGGATGTCTTAATTACATCTTAGCCAGTTGAGCTAGAGGTGATACTCTCTCTCTCTCTCTCTCTCTCTCTCTCTCTCATTTGTGGTTATTCATAAATATATAATTTACAACAACAAATATAATTTGATTAAAACAAAATAGTTGGTAACACCCTTTTTAATTTATTTTTTATGACACTATTGAGGATAGAGATCATATTTTCATTTGAGTGTAAAATATATTGAACTTAATAATGCTTTTTAAATTTTCTCTCATCAATGTGATCAATGTGATTGAAGCAGTTACCAATTGGAATGTTTCTTGGATGTTTGTGGATAAATTATTCACGGACTCACCACTCTGTGAGCCTTGAGTTTCCTCGGAGAGCTTTGAGGCTCATCTAATAATGTTATGACATACAAATAAAATTAAATTAGAAAGAAAAATAAAATATGATGCTACATAACACTATCGGAGAAGACTCAAGATTTATCACTGCCTTGCGGTCAGTCCGTCCCAATGAATAATTTCTTGTGTTTGTGGTCTTTGCCTTCATTGTCATGTGACTAAGCTAAAAAGTGAACCTTTGTGTTGATCTCTACTTGCTGACCTAACAATGATCAAATTACTTTTGTTGATGTCCTAATCTTCAATCATCATGTACATGTATAATACATTGTTAAGCAACAATATTCTTGGTAGGTTTCTGTCCATTTTTGACTCGGAAACAATTTTTGCAAAGGTTTCACTCAATTGTGTTGTAATCCAAAATTTATAATAATACTGACGGTGGTGCTGATGTTGATGATGATTAGGGAAATAATTAGAAAAATCAGTACTGTGGTAATAAGGATTAACAATAAGATGATCATGATCACCATCATCAACATTTTACTAAAATTCATGTAGTCTAGGATATAATTTTCTTCTGCTCAATCAAATTTGGACAAAAATATATATAATGCAGGCTTAACCATAAAATAAAATAAAAACTTTCTTGGGGTTATCAATTGAAGTTGTCACTTTCATGATTCTATAATGTGGAGTTGGGAGATTTAATCAAGGTATGCATCATACAAATTGGGTTAAAATTGAACTGTCGATCTTAAAGAAAATATTGTTGGATTTAAACAAAAAAAATTCCTTAAATTTTTGGTTGTATTACAATTTTTACGCTGGACATTATGATCACTCCCTACCTTAAGCAAAGAGTAGCAATAAATCTTAATTTTGGGCTATTTCAACCCCCTCTCCCCTTTGTAAGCCAACTAGAAAATTTATGGATTGCATTGCACAGAAGTGATGTATAGCAGATGATCTCTTTCTAATGTTACTTCTTATCCCAGAATTGCATGTTGTATGGGGAATCCCTTCTGGGCAGTCTAAATTATATTTTAAAATTAGGTATAAGCTTATTGAAAAATGTACCTAAAATGGTTTTAAATCGATTGTAGATCAATTTCTGGGCCTTTGAAGTCATTTTTATGACTGAACAAGAATTATGTTTAAACGAGTTATGAGTGAGCATAACTCCGGCGACTTGGTGTGGGGTGGGGTGGGGTGGGGTGGCGCTAATGTGTTGGGGTTTGAATTCGTATTCTAGAAAATATTTTCACATCCATATGACAATTCCAAGTGTATACTTTAATATAAGATTTATATTTTATTGACTTGTGCACGTGGGGTGTGGTAGCCCATGTGGTTAAGATGGAGTGTTTTCCTAGAGGACAAGCTTTGAATAATCAAAAAAATATTTATGTTTTTTGTCAATCATTTATCTTGGATTTTTCTTAGAAGTTAGGTCCCGAAGGGGCCTAGTGACTCGGACTCGGACGGAGTGGCGCTTTGATAGAGCACTTCGCACATACGCATCGGGTGTGAGATGGCGCTTTTGCGCAGAGTTGCGTTCGTTTTCGTGCGACACTGCTCGGCAGCGCGCCAGTGCGGACGACGCAAAAGGTTGCGCACATAGCGGGTGGCGCGCAGGGAGCAACACGATTGCGCAGGTGCCGTGCAGGCTTCCACGTGTGCTTCCGCGAGAGCGCTGCCACGTGGGTGGTACTGTGCACGAAAATGCTGTTTTGCTACGAAGAATTGGTCGTTTGTTGCTCCTAGAACATAATTGCCTTTTAGTGGAGGTTACTAGTGTAATTGTCCACTTATTGGAAAATTATTCTCCGGATTTATTGTCCTAAAATTTTATTTTTGGTTTCCATTTACCCATTATTTCTTGAACATGAGTACAATTAAAGGACTCGAAGGCATTAAAGATACGAGAACTCTAAAGTTACATTAAGGGAATCTAAGGCAAATATTTATTTTTCATTTTGTTTAAATCAAGGTTGCTTGTTGTTTAAATTGAGTTTACATTTAGTTAATGAAAGTTATCTTGCCTGGTACGTTGGTATGTAAATAGTAGTAGATTCAAATGGAGTGCGAGTTGGGAGGACAAGAATTTTATAGCATTAAGTTCCCCACAAGTAGAAAATAGGGGGAAATTTTCCCACCCACCCCAAGAATTTTACTGATAAAACTGATAGAATTTACAATTTACAATTTTCCAAAGGACAAGAAATAACAAAGGTTTGATTTTGTTTTCATGGTTTGATTTTGTTTTCCAAACTGAAAAAACTGCTAGAAGCTCTTGCGGGTGTATGATACACCACGTCACCTTTCCAATTGCATCAGGTATTGCTACACACTGCTCACTGTAAATTTAGCAGACACAAACTACATAAAAAGTGACATCACGCATCTCATCAAATGAAACAACATTTTGGTATTCATGTCTTATAACAGAATGCTTCTGAACAATGGAAACCAGTTCTACCGTAAATGTCATATGCGACCAGTCTAAAACTGAACAGGCATAACTTATCATCATTCTACACACTTAGCAAGTCACATAGCACACGCTGAAACGGGATAATATCCGAGATTGGCACAAGAGCTACTACTTAGTACGGCCTGTACCTCCAATCCATTCTTGAAGACCTGCTGCTGCTCCCACTGGCCCCGTAACCATACTGCACGAAAGAGAATAATTCAGGTTAGGAAACATAAAATTAAGGTTAAATTGCAACTTTATACCCTTAACTATTACTATTTTTGAACTTAATACCCTCAACTTTGATAGGTACTAACTTGATACTCCGAAAAAATAAATTTGACCAAATTGCCCCTCCTCTTCCCACCCCCCCCCCCCCACCCCTTCTCTCTCTCTCTCTCTCTCCAGACCAGCCAGCCGCGCGCGGGCGGCGGGGTGGCGTACGGCGAAAGCAGGCATACACGCGGGCTACCCTTCCCCTAATCTTCCCCTCCCCCCCAACAACGGCACCACACACAATCATCCAGTGGAGTTTAGGAATAACAGAAATTTTGGGTATTAAATTGAAAATATTAGTTGAAATAGGGTATTAAGTTAGTACCTATCAAAGTTGAGGGTGCCGAGTTAAACAATAGTGATAGTTGAGGGTATTAAGTTGCAATTTAGCCTAAAATTAAAGAGAAGGATCCTTCAAATGCCTCGGAACAGTCAACTTCCACATCAGGACACATGGTTCATAAACATTTAGATCCAATTCAATCCTTTTCCTTTCTTAGACTTGCAACACTAGGAAGTGAACACAGAAATCAGAGATGGTATCAGACTACTCACGTCATCAAAATCCAAGCTCCCATAGAGCCTGCCATAATTACGCACAGGGCCAGCATACACTCCATAGGGCGGCGGCTCTGGTGCAGCATCCATGTAACCATCACCTGCACCACCATCATCCAGTGGAGTAGCAGAGTCTATGGCAACCTGCAAGATTCCAGACGAACAATAATAGTACCAACAGTTACATGCCGTTCCCAAAGCAAAATTGTGAAAATTAGGAATTACTATTGAAATATTCTGCTCAAAACAACTGTACCATACATGCAAAATAAATGTCTAATTCTTGGCTAACCGTAACATCAATTATACTTCTAGGAAGTTCAGTCTTCTCTAAAACCCTTACTCTACAGGATTTGAAATATCATATTTGTATCCGACTGGATCCAGAATACCATATCCCAAGGGCGGATCCACCCCTGCCTTCCAGTGGGGGCTGGCTTGGACAGTAAAAGAAAATTCTAATGTGTTTTAAGAGGATTCGACCCTAACACCTAAGGCACGTCCACTTAAAACTTAAAATAAGTAACTTCACCAACAGGACTACACCTTGTTAGTGTGCCTATATATATATATATATATATATATATATATATAGAGAGAGAGAGAGAGAGAGAGAGAGAGAGCAGGGATCCGCATCCCCATGTTATCAACCGTTGGATGCTTGTTTAAGTCTTAACCGTTTTCAAACCAACGGTTAAGATTAGATGACTAAAACAAGCATCCAACGGTTGATAACATGGGGATGCTTGGGGATGCACAATACTTGGGGATGTGGATCCTTCCTCATATATAGGACCACAATATAGGACCGATATACGTACAAGTTGATCCACACTGTGCATCATAATTACCCAGTTCTAAACCAGTATAGGTTATAAGTTATGTGATTTTGCTCCTACTTATGGATCAAGTGGCCTTATTGATATCTAATTATTGTAAGCTTCGATGATAGTCGGATCAGAATGGATGTTGCTAATAATTAGTTGGATGGCTAATTGATCCTGTCACCATAGAGAGTAGAGTCAGGTCTCCAATGGTTGTGGAACAACAGCTAAAAGTCAAGACGTGAAAGAAAGGTAAGCTCCAACTGGGAAAAAGAGGTTGAAGTTGTGTGTTTGGTAACGATCGTGAAACTAAACAAGACCAGGAAGCCCCTTGTCCCTATTTGCTTGCCCGTAAAAGGAAATACATGCAACATTTGTTTGATGTAGCATTTGTTGTGGTAAGTGGTGGTGTAAATAAATTGTTTGGTCATATGTCAATGGTGTTGCAGGATTCACAAATTCGTTGTCTAGAATGATGTAATTAGAATCTCTGGTTGCAACTATTTTTGCTGTAAATACAATTCCTTTGTTTGCTTGTGACTTGAATGGAGAGAGAATGAGAGAAAATTATGTAAATGGTGTAATAAATGTTGTTGTAAGCAGTGTTGTGACCATTTTGGCTGCAACAAAAGTCGTGTTAGCTGGGGGGAGTTGATACAACATTTATCGCACCAATTCCGTCATTTACATCAACCAAACATTGGAAATGGTGTAAATAGGGCAACAAATGTTGCTTGTATCTGCACTTACATCAAAACCAAACAGCCCCTAATTTTTTTGGAATCTTGGAAACGGTTTTGAGAGCCTCCTATGGACCCATGGAATAAAACTTGCAAAAACATACTACTCATTCGCATACTTCACTTGATTTCTTTTCATTAAAATACAGCTACAAGAACTTTATTTTGATTTGATAGGAATATGTACACATAATATAATGATTTGGAAATTTCCATTTTATCAAAATTTTATTTGTAATTATCCTGGATTTAAATTTCTATTTTGCCTAAGTTATTTTATTTAGTCATTTAAATTTGAGGTGTTTTCCATAATCCCTCCACCCCACTCCTAACCAACAAAATTGGGCAACCTTCTGTCCTGAATTTTGGTAAGGCACGTGCTTTGGGGACACTTTAGAGTTTTAGACTTTGACAGAAATACAGCTCAAGAACTAAAGCTGCACTTGGAGTGCTAAGTAATTGGTCTCCCTAAATGACTTTAAGATATGCCTTGAAGCACACAAAATATGTAAAACTGTACTTAGCTGCCACAGTTTAGAAATGAAATCATGTGGTTTATGATTAAAACGTCTCCAAATTTTACCTAGTTGAAAGAACTGTGCAAAAATTACTGGAGTTGCACAAGTTAACTTGTAAGCTGTAACCTAGTAAATTGTGCTAAATCATGACTGATTGACAAGAAAATGTTAAGTAAAACAGATTTGGAAGTATCATTTTTATGCTTGAAATATGTAAATGATAGGAGGCTATATGAACAAATGTTTGCCTTTCACCCAATAATGGTAAATGAAACCACCAAATTACATATATGAAACAAAACCAATAAGCAAGTTTCATCTATTTATGTTAATCTCTTGCTCTATCTTATCCTTATAGCTAGCCAAATATCTTCACCTAATCAAAGATGAGTTTGAAACACCCTAGTCGTTATCCAAAGTAAGAGAAGATTTATCACCACTCCAAAAAGACAACAATCGAAACAGCATTCTATTCATACCTCATGTCCAAGAATTTCATGTGTTCTTCGTGAGACACGCTCTGCCACACCGTCCTCAGCAAAAGTTACAAAACCGAAGCCTCTATGGCCGGTTCTTTTCGGATCCTGATAAAATTATGATAGGCATCATCAAAATAAGGTAGCTGGCATCAACTTATGGCACACAACTGGCATCACCTTCTTTACCTTTGGGACATATACGTCTGTAATACGGCCAAATCTGCCGAAATATTGACGCAGATCATCAGCACTAGCCTCCTGCGGTAGTCTGCCAACAAAAATCTTTTTTCCCATTCCACGAGAAGGTTGGTACATTCCTCCTAAAGCATGAGCAGGTAGTAGATATGTCATGATATATGTCTATGCATGTATGTATAGTGAAAACTGTAAAAATGAGAATAAACTTACTTCCATATGCTGAAGGGGGGTGATCATACAGTGTAGGAGTGCCAA
This sequence comes from Iris macrosiphon, assembly GCA_036927795.1. Taxonomy (NCBI): domain Eukaryota; kingdom Viridiplantae; phylum Streptophyta; class Magnoliopsida; order Asparagales; family Iridaceae; genus Iris; species Iris macrosiphon. Next base: position 19,405,648 of record JAYESA010000015.1, on the reverse strand, counting down.
GAGCTGCATAACGAGTTGCTGCAGAAATATACGCATTGTATGCACCATATCCACCATATCCACCCTGTGGTACTCTTCTTGGATGCTTCGACTCTTCGTCCTAGACCAGAAACAAGCATTCATGTGCATCAGCCTTGAACGCAAATATCAACACAACTAGCTAGATGAAAGATGATCATGAAAAGAGTGTTATGAGAGTTACCTTTGGAGTTGCACGATCAACAACTATAGTAGAACCACCTAGTTCATGAGTGTCTTCCATTAAAGTTTCCACAGAATCTATTCAATTAAAAGATCAAATGAAATCAATCCCAATGCCATGAATAATGAGGATCATTAATAACCTTGAAGGATAATTTGAAGGCACAGTTACATATACCAGAGCACAGGCAGAAGATACAAGACCTGAACCAGAATTTTGGAAATAAAATGCAAAGATGTTTTTCAAATAATGCATGCAAAAAAAAGCTAACAATGTCAAAACCAGCTAGAAATGTCATTGAACACCTTCTCTCAAATATGTCATGTATGTCATTACAGTAGCATATAATAATAACATGACCAGAAAAAGGAAGATTAATCAATTTCAACTACAAGGTTAGAACTTAAAATGCCGATTAGAGATTAGAGCAAGGACGCGGTTATATCTTGCTGAAGCTTTATTTCCCATAAGCAAAGGGTCTCTCATTGTGGATAAGAAGCTCAAATAAATGTTGTTATGATCTTGATAGGACATGCAGATCAGCCCACTCTTGTAATGTTGGAGGTCCAAGTTACATGGAGCAGTATGTTGAATATGTTCGACATCAACAGAAAAACCATTGACCACTGCCTTGTTCTGCCCGAAGCTAAATAGAAGTCGAAAGCTCCTGAAGTAGACTGTACTTGAGGATCACATCATCTTCACTAGATGTAGAAACTAGCAGAAGTTTCTTGAGCGGAAAGGGGAAAAAAACTATCAGCAAAGACGGAGTATTGCTTAAGATTAACAATGCCTTTGCTTATTACTGTAAACGTACTACTTCTTTCATTAATACAATTATATATATATATATACACACACACACACACACACACACCGGTGGTCTTAGCCTACTGGTAAGGCAAGGGACATGTGGCCTAAATGGTTTGGGGTTTGAATCCCATGCAAGGCATGTTGCGAATGGAATTAGTTTAGTAATAATTTGGGCCAGATTTGAATGGTTTATGTTGTGATGTATGCCTGGGCCCCGAGATATGTGTATATGCCTATGGGCTGTAATATGTGTGTATGCCTACAGGATGTAATATGTGTGTATGCCTACGGGCCGAGCTGTGTGTTGCAGGCCTACGGACAAATAAAATTACTTGTTCCAATACATATATATATATATATATATATATATATATATATAGTTTTAAAAAGCTTTAGGCGCTCCTAGCGAGCTCCTTCACCTCACCTCATTTCTCAAATATGTCATGTATGTCATTACAGTAGCATATAATAATAACATGACCAGAAAAAGGAAGATTAATCAATTTCAACTATAAGGTTAGAACTTAAAATGCCGATTAGAGCAAGGACATGGTTATATCTTGCTGAAGCTTTCTTTCCCATAAGCAAAGGGTCTATCATTGTGGATAAGAAGCTCAAATAAATGTTTATGTTCATGACCTTGATAGGACATGCAGATCAGCCCACTCTTGTAATGTTGGAGGTCCAAGTTACATGGAGCAGTATGTTGAATATGTTCAACATCAACAAAAAAACCATTGACCACTGCCTTGTTCTGCCCGAAGCTAAATAGAAGTCGAAAGCTCCTGAAGTAGACTGTACTTGAGGATCACATCATCTTCACTAGAGGTAGAAACTAGCAGAAGTTTCTTGAGCAGAAAGGGGAAAAAGAACTATCAACAAAGACGGAGTATTGCTTAAGATTAACAATGCCTTTGCCTATTACTGTAAACGTACTACTTCTTTCATTAATACGATTACCTTATATATATATATATATATATATATATATATATATATGTGGGTAAACAGGATATAAGCCATTGTGCTCATTTTCCTAAATGAGCCATGCACATTTGGACCAATAGAAATAGAGTGTAGTAGTGCACGTGGGTGCACATGGGATGTAGGAATCCATTCCTATTGGTCCACATGTACATGACTCATTTAGAAAAATGAGCACTATGGCTCATATCCCGTTTACCGTATATATATATATATATATATATATATGTTAGAGTTATTTTATTTTGTTATTTATCATATGAGGGTATAATAGTACTTGTGGGTGTATTGCATATCAATATAAATAGACATGAGATGCAACCTAGGGTTTTAAGGCCCTTGCAATCTCCTTTCTCATATTCTCTCTTTTCCTACTTACCCTTCTCCTCTCCATCTCAAAACTTCACTTGGTATCAGAGCATATATTTATAAGTACTGTACATCCCATCCACGACAGGGCCGATCGAACTCGGCCGTGAGTTTGACAGGGGTTCGGGGGCGGTAGCCCCTGATTGCAAGGTTTGGGGCGGTAGCCCCGAAAAAAAAATTCGGCTGTTTTTCGTCTACTTTTCATGATTCGCCGTTCGTTGTTCGTGGTCGTTCGTGGTTCGTTTATGAGATTTAGGGTTTCTACAGATTTTCGTTGGTTATTCGTCGTCGGTTGAGGTTCATTGTGAGATCTAGGGTTTCAAAGATCTCGTTTTTCTGTTGCATCTGCAAGTATGGTGGGGACCGAATCTTCTAGCGAGATTAATAGTGGTGATGGTAGCGGAGGTGGTTCTCCTTTTACTGTTATTCATAATGATGAATTGGAAAAGTCGATTACAGCGGTGAAACTCAATGGTGCGAACTACCTTGCCTGGTCCAAGTCTATCAAAGTGGTGTTAAGGGCTAAGAAGAAGTTGAAGTTTTTGACAGAAGAACCCCTGCCTGAAACTTCCGCTAAGTATGAAGATTGGATGAGTGCAGATGCATACGTTATGTCGTGGTTGTGGCATAGTATGGAACCACATATCACTGCTAATGTTCAGTGGTGTGAATCAAGCAAACAGATTTGGGCATCTCTGGAAGAATCATATTCGCAGAAGCGAAACGTTGCCCGTATCTATGAGTTGTACGAGTTATTGTTCAATACAAAGCAAAATGGGAAGCCTGTGAACGAATATCTGGCTTCAAAGAAGGCTTTGTGGGAGGAACTGCTTCAATATCATCCTGTTACTACTGATTTGAAGGAAGCTCGCAGACAGAAGGAAGAGTTTCATGTTTCACTTATCCTAGCCGGCTTGGATCATGCGCTCGAACCTTATAAAGCTCAAATCCTTGCTGGAGAGCAGTTACCTACGATGGCAAATATTTTCTCCCGTCACAATCGTTCCTTGCTGGGACAGAGTTCTGTGGTGCCGAGTACTGACTCTTCTGTCCTAGTTTCTAGTGTTGTTGGTCGTGGTGGTGGACGTGGCGGTAGAGATGGTGGTCGTAGTTTTGGTCGAGGAGGAGGCCGTGGTGGTAGAGACAATGGTCGTGGTGGTGGCCGCGGTGGTGGTGGTGGCCGTGGTCAACCACGGAAATGTAACTATTGTGGAATGCTCGGTCATGTAGAAGACTACTGTTGGGACAAGTGGAGCAAACCAGAATATACACATCAAGTGCATGCTGAAAATATGCAGTCCCAGGTCACCACTTCTGCTCCCAGAGATGATATTTCGGGTTTCAATCAGACTTCAACGTCCGATATCTCATCTCCATTTCAACAGATCCTCCAGAAGTTGAACGCGCTTGCTAGTACCACCTCCCAACCTACTGCAACCATGGCACATATAGGTAATCCTGCTTTTGTGGCAACCCAGTCACCATCCACCTCTTGGGTCATCGACTCAGAAGCAAGCTCTCACATGTCTGGTGTAACATCTATCTTTCATAATCGTAGTTCCATGAAACATAATATTATCTTGGCTGATGGGTCTACTCGTCCTGTGCTTGGGAAAGGTGTCATTCACCCTACTCAATCACTATCATTATTTGATTCATTATATGTGCCTAATTTTTCATTTAATTTGTTATCTGTAAGCCAGTTAACCAAATCTCTTCAATGTTCTGTGACATTTTCTCCCAATTCGTGTGTTTTTCAGGACCTCAGGACGAAGAAGATTATTGGTTCGGGACATGAAAAAGATGGACTGTACTACTTGGATCTACCTTGAAAAGCCTTTACTTCTGTTTCTACTTCTCCGTTGCAGTGGCATTATCGTTTGGAACATCCGTCATTGGCTAAGTTGCGTCAAGTTGTTCCTAGTTTGAGTCATGTTTCTAGTCTTGAATGTGAGGCTTGTCAGTTAGGCAAGCATCACCGTAGTTCCTTTCCTCGTCGTAGTGAGAGTCGTCAATTAGAGTCTTTTGATCTTGTTCATTCTGATATTTGGGGTCCGTCTAGAGTCAAAAGTCCGAAAGGATTTCAGTATTTTGTTATTTTTATTAATGATTATTCCAGAATGACTTAGTGTTATTTAATGAAAGAAAGATCTGAGTTTCCAAATGTGTTATCTGTCTTTTATAATGAAGTCTATGTTTAGTTTAATAAACGTATCAAAATTCTGCGTTCTGATAATGCTTTGGAGTATACTCAATCTTCTGTGAACAGTTTCTGTGTTGATCGTGGTATGATTCATCAAACCAGTTGTGTCCACACCTCTCAACAAAATGGTATAGCCGAACGCAAACATCGACACATTTTAGATGTGGCTTGAACTCTCATGTTCAATATGCATGTCCCTAAACAGTATTGGGCAGATGCCGTTCTTACTGTATGTTAACTTATTAATCGCATGCCATCATCTGTATTGAATAACAAAGTTCCATTTACCATATTACATACAGATGTCGCACCATTTTCCTTATATCCTCGAGTGTTTGGCTGTGTCGCTTTTATTCATAACTTGGAACCTAATCGAGATAAGTTGGCTCATAGATCTCTGAAGTGTCTTTCTTGGTTATCCCCGTACTCAAAAAGGTTATCGTTGTTACAGTCCACAGTCACGCAAATATTATGTCAGTGCGGATGTTACATTCTTTGAGTCTACCCCTTTCTTTCTTTCAGGAGACCGTTGTATTCCTTTTACAACAGATTTGATATCTTCTATACCACTTCCAGTCATTCCTGAATCAATTTTTGTCCCCATTTTTCATTTACAGGTTTATCAGAGATCCAAGGACAGGCCAGTGGTTCTGCAAAATTCAGCCTTCAACCAATCATCTTCCATGCCTGAGATTTCTGCTCCTATCACCACAGATCCAGATGATCTTCCTATTGCTCTCAGAAAAAGACAACGCCTTTGTACCACAAAGAATAAGCATCACATTTCTAACTATGTTTCATTACACCGTGCTTCATCATCTTTTCATGCATTTGTTGTTTCATTGTCTTCTACTTTTATTCCCAAAACTTACAAGCAGGCTATGTCATCTTCTGGTTGGAAAAGTGCAATGGATGAGGAGATGTATGCTTTACATCAAAATCAGACTTGGAGCTTACATCACTTCCTGTTGGAAAACAAACAGTGGGTTGTAGATGGGTGTACACTATTAAGTATCACCCTGATGGTTCTGTTGAGCGCCTCAAGGCACGGTTGGTTGCCAAAGGGTATACTCAGACATATGGCGTGGATTATATGGAGACTTTCTCTCCAGTAGCTCGGCTGAATTCAGTTCGGATTCTTATTTCTGTGGCGGTTAATCACCAATGGCCTATATATCAACTGGACATAAAGAATGCTTTCTTGCATGGTGACTTACAGGAGGAGGTTTATATGGATCAACTGTAACACCCCGTTCCGTTCTAGCGGACTGCCGACTCAAACGGCAAAAGTGCAACTGTCCCGACCCGATTTGCCTCAAACGAGAAGCAAAGGATATCCAGACTTGTCCCTACATTAATCCAGCTTAGGCTTTCAGAGGCTCGCTTGACGTATCGCTCTACCAAGGTGAATCATCGCTACGGTGGGTAGCTACGGTGAACTTGTCTTTGCTTAGCCAGCACACATAAAATGTGGAATATTCATGCTAGTCGCTAGGTGATTCACCCCCTGCATGCTAATAAATCCAACGCACCTAGCTAAGGGAATAATCCCAACTTGTATTGCTTATGCTAGAACATGAAAATTGAAATACTGCTTATATTCAGACCCTCGCATGCTAAGTCCCTAACGGCTTCATCTCTCGGCTTACCTTCGGGTCCGAGCAAACGTGTTTACTTACGTTCCTTAGAAACGCATGCTTGCCTGCTTATGAATGTCTAACGTTATTGTATTGTGCATGCATTCTTGTTAGCCAGGAGACTATCAAATAGTCCTTCTGTGCAATTGAACCTGCAAGTATCCGGGACCGTGAGGTCACCCAAGGCAAATCCCCGAACCAGGGGAATGCATCAAGCAAGAATGAATATCGAACAAGAATTTCGCTTGAATGATAATCATAGAAGTTTGCATCTGAACGAGAATCGTGTCATGTACTTGAATAAATCCCAGCTCTTGGAGCATATGCTCGTTCAGAATAAGATTATGATTCATGATTATCATGTCAAGCTATGGATAAAGATAGACCCTGACCTGCATTGTCGTGGACAACTTGTGTGCACAAGGTATTGAACGTTTGAGTTCCGCGGACGGTCACCGGGGCACTGGGACCGATCCGGACGGGACGTATGTATAGTCGTATGTTACCCGGCAAGTGTTATGCAGCGGGGCTCGCCACCCGCGTTGCACGTCACTTCGCCTTGAGACTAAATGGTCCATTATGGCTATGCCAGCGACACATGTTCATATAGATAAGTCATCCTCGCTTAGCGGCTATCCGCGTGCGAGTCATTGCATCGCATCAATGAACAACAGAACGCCTGAACGATCTGGACATAACGACTCTCGTGTTGCATATGCTATTGTTTGGTTTTCATTATTATGAATGCCCCTGAATGTTTATACTTTGCCCGTGCTTGAATTAACAATGTTTGCCTCAATGTTTGCTTGGACAGAGAAGGAGATGTTAAGTTGGTAAGTCTCGCCGTGTTTCCTCTCATGTTGCACGGCGCACTGCCACACGAGTTAGGCTATTCAATATTTGCATGAACTGATCCTAAGGCAACTAGAAAGACAACTTAATAGTTGGTGCACGGAACCTGTATTACGTGTTTGGATTTGTCGAGCGGGCGAGTAGCTTCCCCACCAGTGCATTCAATGTACTGATAATCCACCAGTTTGTATGCAGGGTGCGGGAGAACCTTGTTTGGTGCGGATGCCTCCTTCGTGCGTGCTAAGGTGTGGAGATCACTCCGAAGCAACGGTACGTCCGAAACTGAAGCACATATACAAGACATAATGTTGTGAACATCGCCTGAACATCGCCTGTACAATCATTCCACAATTGTAGCCACTTGGCACTTTTTACTGTTTCAGAGAGAGGCTTGAGCGACTTGTAATCTCGGCTATACGCCGCTTGTAACACTTGTTCGTATCAATAAAAGAGCTTGCTTTACTTCAACTTGTGTTTCAATACTTCCGCTATATTGTCGACTCAGTGAACCTGTTACCGATCGCCTATGCGTCTCATGACTCCGCTGCACTCGGACAATCTGTGCGACTCTGTGGCTTAGAACTCTTACCGCCAGCCAATGGACCACAGCCTTGCACGGACGTGGCTCACGCTCGTGCGGCATCACGTCCGGATGGGTCAAGCGACCGTTCCGCGGGAGCGCTGGCGAGGGTGATTCCCGCCTAGCGGGAACGGCCGATTTGCCTGCGGGAGATCGGGGCGTGACATCAACCACCAGGATATGTTGTAGTAGGAAATAAAAGACTCGTATGTCGATTGAAGAAATCATTATATGGACTGAAATAGTCACCTCGTGCTTGGTTTGACAAGTTCAGTTCAGTTCTCATTCAGTATGGCTTTCGGCATACCACATCAGATCATTCAGTATTTTGCCATTCTTCCTCAGCAGGTATTATCGTGTTGATTGTTTATGTTGATGATATCATTATATCTGGGAGTGATCATGCTGGAATTGTGGACTTGAAGGCCTACCTTTGTCGTCAGTTTCATACTAAGGATTTGGGTCTTCTTCGATATTTTCTTGGAATCGAGATTGCTCGATCTAAGAAAGGTGTGTATCTGTCACAACGCAAGTATGTTCTATACTTGCTCTCCGAGACTGGGATGTTAGAGTGTCGGCCAGTTGAGACTCCTATGGATTATCATGACAAGCTTGATGCTGACAGGGGAGAGTTATTTGAGGATGTTGGATATTATAGACGTTTGGTTGGCAAACTTATATATCTTACTGTTACTCGACCAGACATCACATATGCAGTTGGAGTAGTTAGTCAGTTTATGCATGCCCCTCGGCAACCACATTGGGAGGCTATCTCTCGCATTCTTCGATACTTGAAGGGTGCACCTGGAAAGGGTTTGTTGTACAAACCTTCCCAGTTGCTTATGGTGACTGGATTCAGTGATGCTGATTGGGCAGGCAGTCGCAGTGATAGGTCTACTTCTGGCTATTGTACGTTTGTGGGTGACAATCTTGTCACGTGGCGTAGTAAGAAGCAGAATGGTGTGGCTTGTTCTAGTGCAGAAGTCGAGTACCGTGCGATGGCTCATACAGCTTCTGAGATGATGTGGGTGCAGTCTATTCTTCATGAAATGGGAATCATGATTCCTATTCCGATGGAGATGTATTGTGATAATCAGTCGGCAATGTTTATCGCAAGTAATCCGGTGTTTCATGAGCGCATGAAGCATATCGAGGTGGATTGTCATTTTGTTCGTGATTTGTTGCTGAAGAAACAAATTGTCACTCCTTATGTTCGGTCAGAGGATCAATTAGGTGATATCCTCACCAAACCACTTGCTCGTGGTCAATTTTCTGATTTATGTAGCAAGCTGGGCATGTCTGATCTATATGCTCCTGCTTGAGGGAGGGTGTTAGAGTTATTTTATTTTGTTATTTATCATATGAGGGTATAATAGTAATTGTGGGTGTATTGCATATCAATATAAATAGACATGAGATGCAACCTAGGGTTTAAGGTCCTTGCAATCTCCTTTCTCATATTATCTCTTCTCCTACTTTCCCTTCTCCTCTCCATCTCCAAACTTCACTATATATATATATATATATATATATATATATATATATATATATATATATATATATATATATACACACACACCGGTGGTCTTAGCCTACCAGTAAGGCAAGGGACATGTGGCCTAAATGGTTTGGGATTTGAATGCCATGCAAGGCATGTTGCGAATGGAATTAGTTTAGTGATAATTTGGGCCAGATTTGAATGGTCTATGTTGTGATGTATGCATGGGCCCTGAGATGTGTATATGCCTACGGGCTGTAATATGTGTGTATGCCTACGGGCCGAGCTATGTGTTGTAGGCCTACGGACCAAATAAAATTACATGTTCCAATATATATATATATATATATATATATATATATATATATTGTTTTAAAAAGCTCTATTCGCTCCTAGGCGAGCTCCCTCGCCTCACCTCATTGCCTGGAAGCACCTACAAACAAGAAAAGTGCCACCTGAGAGTTGTTCAAATTCCCTTTTCATAATATCTTTTGTCGCTTTCGTAGATCTATGATAGGTTATCCAAATCTGTCATATATTCCTAAAAATTCATCAAACTTGTCATATATCCTAAAAACTCATCAAACTTGAGTTTTCAGACAATAAAGTAAAGAAAAGAGTCGAAAACAATACCAAATTACCAATAAAAAACAAGTGACCTAAAAAAGACCAGAAGATCGTCTATGAAACACAACCTTAAGTTTAAAAATAATAACACCACACATAAATTATATTATAGAAGACAAAGTGTTCAAATGCAAAAAAAACAAACATAAGATAATCCACGTTTCAAATTCTCTCCTCTTTCATTTGTCTTTTAGTAACTTATAGACTTGAAACATACTCTATTTGGGCCTTTAAAACTTAAAACCGCAACTTTAAAAACCTATAAAACCAAACAAGCCCATAAAAGTTATTAAAAAATTCAAACAAAGTCCAAAAAAGCTGCATAAAACATCCAACACACATAGGCTCGCCTAATTACCAATTCGTCTAATCTCGTCTTTCTCGCCTAGAAAAGATCTCGCCTTCCTTTGGATTAGGCAATGAAACATCACCTCTACCCTTTTGGGCGTCGAGGCGCACCTTTAACAACACAATATATATATATATATATATATAATATATATATATATATATATATATATATATATATATATGGTGGCAACCGGACTCTTTCAGTTAGCAGTTATGACCTCCAAACCAAGGTTCACACCCGAAACTGATACCAGAATAGTCCGATTAAGAACCACGAAACAGATACTCATAGGATGGGTCAGAAACCGATTACAAAAAAGAACAAAGTCAACCTTGCTCCTCTTTCAGTTAGCAGTTATGACCTCCAAACCAAGGTTCACACCCGATATTGATACCAGAATAGTCCGATTAAAACAGATACTCATAGGAAGGGTCAGAAACCGATAACAAAAAAGAACAAAGTTAACCTTGCTCCAAACCCATGTAACATTTTACCTATCTCATTATCCAATCCAATAAAAATTGTTAGCAGAATCCTTCATACAATACTCTTTCAATTTAAATAGCAGTCATTCAGTTTAGTTAAATATTCCGATGATCAATTACCAAACTGTCAGCAAGGATCATAGAATAAGAACACCTAAGTAAATAAGCCCAACTTCGTAGAAGAAAATTGGTAGTTTCCTTGTGAGAAATGTAAATAATTTAACAGGCAAACAAGACTAGTAAAAGATTGATCAATCAGATTAATAGAATGTCCACAAAAGTACGAGAGGAAGAGATCATGAGAAAGTGCAGCAGCGTACCTGCACTATCAAAAGTGATAAAGCCAATTCCACGGTGCCCTTTTGAGCCTTGGTCCTACAGGAAGAGGAACAACTTTGTAAAGCTCAGGACACCGCATGTCAGAATAATATCACATTTAAATGTCAAGCATTATCAAATATTAAGTGGTCAGTTATAGTAAAGAAATCATGTCTCCATGAGCAACTTGTGTCAACATAAATTAGGGTTTACTACAAATCAATTTCTAGAAAAATATGTAAATTCAAACTAAATTTAAAATTCTCAACAACAAAAAAACATGATAATGTTCATTAATTCTAGCACAATTAAATCAATTTCCAGCAAATACAAGTAATTTCCAGTAACATAGTCTGAGATAAACTCTCAGCACTACTATTCAATTTACAGGAAATCGATTTGTGTTCCAGAAGTAGAAATAATCTTTACTCTATAAAATAACTCCAAAGCTTGAGCAAATTAATAATAAAAAAAATGAGACCACCATTGAGTTCCGAAGGTTAAATCTAAACTACATCAAATAGGGATGATGCATGGAAGAGGTAGAAAGACATGGTTGGGAAGAAAATTTAAGATATACAATAATATAAGTATGAGAGCAACCAGGAAACTAGCAAGGGATATGAGATGGGTATTCAGTCCCAAGGTTCTTCATCATTAATCGTAGCTTCTGAGTATCATTGGTTTCGGCAGTTATGGGCCTTGTGATGGCTCCAGTGAGGAGCTTCTAATTGTCAGGTTTCAGTAGTTTGGAAGAAGAAAAAAATTAAAGGATTGTAAATATATATAAAATAAAATGTTACATTTGTATATGTAATTTTGTGTTGTTTATGTAGTTCGATGTTAGTTGCAATGAAATAGTAAGCAATATTGCCAACTAATATCCATGTCTAGATAGATAAGTGCATCTAATCTCATATTATTTTTCTGATGTTCTAAAACATATGATGATGGCTTTTGTTCGTGAACTTCATAGTTTTCAGTATCAGCCGATACCGATACAGATGACATGTCCCCATCTGATACCAACCGTTACCGATATTGACCGATACCGACGTTGGGAGTCCCTTTCCCAACCGACGTTGGGAGTCCCTTTCCCAATCAATTTGACATAGAAAATTGAACGAAAAAGACAAATTAACAAGGGTGTAAGGTTGTAAAAGCATATAAATGAAGAAAACTTAATTATAGAAGGTGAACCAATCAACAAGGGTAACTATTATTTCATTCAATTTCAAAACTACTAAGAAACAACACCAAAAAATACTTTAAAATTATGCCAAAATGTATAAATATATTTTTTCTAAATTTCTAACAACTTATTAGTAATTATTTGTTTTCTTATACCAAAAAAATTCCGATAATCTGATCCGAAACCGCCAATGCCGGCGATCTTGATACACATAGGAAGGGTCCGATACCGATTCTGATACCGTTAGTGCGAACCTTGCTTCTGTTTTGTATCGCTATGATAATTTGTATATGCAACTTAATAGGGAACTTTGTAGTGCTGTATGTCTAGTATCAATTTACAATGAAGCTAAAATTGAGGTAATTGGCCAGAACTCGGCTCAATTAAAATGACTTCAGCCTGAACCCAACCTGATTATAATGAATTTGATTTCAACCCAACCTATTTAAAATGAATTTGGTCAAAACCCTAGCCTTTTTAAATGATTTTTTTCCTGAACACAACCCTTTTAAGATTCAAACTGAATACAGACCAAACTTAACCATTTGAAATAAAATTGGATCAGGCCAGACTAGTCAACATGAAATTGGTCCAAACCCAGATTGTTTGAAGTGGAATTGATTCTCACGAAATCCACTTAAAATATGGTTTACCTACAGTAAACCAGGTCCAACCGAGCCAATTATACACTAATTAGAAAGTGTTCAGGTTCACTATTCTTGACCCGAACCGCACCCTTACCTTCCATTTACAGAAACAACTGGTTCACTATTTGCCCCCCAGCAAAAAAAAGAACAGCAGGTAGTACTTAGCCGGGGTGGACCCACCCATGGGCAAGAGTGCCCCCATCCCCCTTTCTGACTATTTAAGTATTTAAATGTTCCTAGTATGTTACTTGGAAACCAGAAGTTTGCTACTCAACAAAATAAATTAGAAGGAATCATGTGATTTCAGCATCCTAAAATAGCTAAAAGGAAACAGGCCAATATAGTAATTATGACACAAATTAAGATTTTGAGAGGAAAAAACACAAGATATTTGCGGATTTAGAGATCACTGTGTCCGTGTTTTTGGATTCCATTTCCCCATGATTACATCCATCCATCTCCTCTGAACCATTCAACTTCTCTTATGGCACAAAAAAAAAATTCTAGAGAAAAATGAGTCCAGATATTTAGAGATTTTCGGATTCCCTGTGCCGCGTGTTTTCAGATTCCATTTTCCCATGACTCCATCCATCCATCTCCTCCACCAAAACCACTCATCTTCTCTTGGTCTCCAATTTTTGTCCTAATAATCATCTATGTTGTCACAGGCGACACCTAGGCGCGCCTAGGCGTGCGGGTTGGAGAGGAGGTGCCTCGACCTGGGGAATGTTTTCCCGGGTGTGGCGATGGTCGGCTAGGCGCGCCTAGGCGACCGCCTAGGGTCGTCCAGGGAAAAAAAAGGCGATATTAGGCGGGTTATTGGAACTTATTAGTTATAGTCTTTTTGTGTTGCTTCATAAATGCTTGTTTAATGCTTATTAGAACTTATTATTAGTGTTACTTGTATGCTTAATGCTTACTAGATGTTGAATATTGGTTATTTGTTGCTTCTTACATTACATATAGTATATGTATAGTTGTATACAAAATTGCAGAATATCAACAATGCAGAAATACTAGGCGGACGCCTAGGCGCGCCTAGGCGAGGCGGGTGGCCTGTCGCCTCGCCTCGCCTAGCGCCCAGTACAACATAGATATTCATGAACCATCACCATGGCACCTAGCACTTATACGGCCTACTACAGCTCAAGGAGTATGGGCACCTAGACGCAGTCACCTAAAGCATTAGCAACAATGGTAGGCCACCTCTCCCTTGCAACCACCTAAAGAAGCACCTTGCCCCACTTTCCCGATCATCATCACAAGATTGGCAAACACAATGTTTCTAGCTTTAGCATATTTTGACCCTGTTGTTTCATGTTGTTTCATCCTGTTCAGAAAACAAAGCTGACAATGATGCACCAACATTCCGCACAAAATGCTTTATGTTGACAATGACAACCTAGACGCAGTCACCTAAAGCATTAGCAACAATGGTAGGCCACCTCTCCCTTGCAACCACCTAAAGAAGCACCTTGCCCCACTTTCCCGATCATCATCACAAGATTGGCAAACACAATGTTTCTAGCTTTAGCATATTTTGACCCTGTTGTTTCATGTTGTTTCATCCTGTTCAGAAAACAATGCTGACAATGATGCACCAACATTCCGCACGAAATGCTTTATGTTGACAATGACAACCTACCTGTTCAAAAAACCAAGCAATTATGTTGTTATGACACTACAGAGAATGCATTCATTGACCATGACCACGGTGACCACATGCCCTTATGAAGATGTGGAGCTTTGACCAGGTGACATAGAAAGCCATGGCTTGCGTGTTTGAGAAATGTATGGTAGTTGAGGATTTTGTGCTTCATAATGCTAACTTGATGTCCAAGTTTTCTCTAAACAGAGAATCAATGTGGCTAATCAGATTTAACTCTTAACACGTCATTAGATATTTAATTAAATTATTAAATTCTAGTATTATCACGCCATTTTACAGAGTGTCCACAAAGTTGGTTAACTTTAACGTGTTACTCTGTAGCGGCTAAATAAATGCCCATTAAACCGGAGAACATGGTTTAGCACAGCCTCCACTCTAAAAAGGAAACCCAGTTGCCAATGTTTGGGTATATTATTCAAGTCCAAATTTGAGCAAATTGTGGTTCTGCAGCTTCTGCTTGCCAACAATAGAATATTGGGTTGAATCAGAAGTGTTTTAAATAGAATCAAAGCTCTTAGTTAATAGATGACTTAGAATTTGATGACTAAGGGACGAGTGCCTAGACACTAATATAATTATATTGGGCTGGTCGCTTTCTTCGGCCACCCTGTTGGAATAAAAGATCTAGAAAGAGTCAAGTAGGGCTTAAGGTTAACATAAGAAGATGCAGAGTGTTCTCTTGCTTTCTAGTTGAAGATTAGAAACAAAGGTTGTCTAGCACCTATGGAGAGGGACAAAGTTCTCTTGGTTACTCCTTTGTCATTCCTTCCCTTCAACCTCTAAGGCTCTTCCACTATACACCGTTGCACCCTCAATCAGTTTGTTTCTTCCCTCGATTTTGGAGTTTCCAATGGCCTTCGTTATTTAAGATAAACTTCTTCATTGATGTATCTACTGTCAAGGTTGTAAAAAAATTCTAGGCGCTAGTCGGGCGAGCACCCGCCACATAGTGCACATAGTGCCTAGATTGCCTAGGCGGCCCCCTAGTTCCACGCAAGTAGGTGGTCGATCCCAAAAAAAATATCTTCTGGACTTTCTTGTTGTTGCTCACAATTTGCTGGGCGTTCTTGTTGGACTTTCCTAGACCATGAAATCTTTTGGGCTTGTGGTATGGAGCACAAGAAGCAAAAAAAATATATATGCATTCAAAGTTCTCTATCAAAGCAAAAGAAAAAGCTCCCAGCTCTGTCAAAGCAAAAAATAAAACATGATTCATCAGCTTGCCGATGGTTGGCATGTCGACGTCGCCGCTACTCTCCGGTGGTTGGCCTGGTCAGCCGTCGTTGCTCGTCGGCTGTTGTGAGAGATAAGTTCTTTTTTTTAGGTCAACTGCCCCTCCCTCTCTCTCTCTCCCTCTCTCCCTCTCTCTCTCTCTCTCTTTGGGATTGAAAAATAGGTTTAGTTTGTTTCGAGTTTGGTCGGATTTCGGATATCAAATTCAGACCCAAAAAAATTGCAAACCGCCACTAGGCAGACGCCTAGTGAAGTCGGTGACTGCAACTAAGCGGCCGACTTTTTCGACTATCGTCCAGTTGGTCGATTCTGGTGGAATTATAGGCAGGACATGGCCATCTAGTTCCTAGGCGCCTATTTTATTTGATTTTTAGAACATTGTCTATTGTCTAACCCTTACTTTGTTACAAGCAAGGTAGCCTAAGGCGCAAGGCGCAAAGGGTCCATAGCACCCGAACCACAAGGCGCACTTAAGACGCGCGTCCGAGCGAAACGAGATAAAAAAAATTTATTTGATATATATATATATAGAGAGAGAGAGAGATATGAAATATTGATTTTGTTACTGTTGGAGATGTTACAAATTCATCCTTTATGATGAAATATTGGTTTTGTTTAAGAATGATCATTTAGCGCTGAAGTTTCAAATTCAAGCTAGAATTTTGTTTTTAACTATGGAATGTTATTCCTTTTTTTTGCTTAATCTTTCATAGAGATGGAATGTAATACACAATAGTAAAGTCTATGATCTTACCTCTTCGTCTCTATACTCTTATATTCTAGTGGAAATCGGAGACTATCTCTATACTCTTATATTCTAGTAGAACTCAGAGGTTGCTCCTTAGTTGCACGAGATTTAAACTACATACCAATAGGTAGCTATGTTATACCTACCTGCTAACTGAACTTCTAGGTTTCACGACGGACTATTATGCTCACAACTACCTTGGTTACGAATTTGGCACCAGCATAGACGATTGACGTCAAGTCGGCACCCTATAGTAAAAATAATTGTTAATTCTTTTATGGAGCTTACTTGTGGTCCATAGTCGGCCCCATTCTTGTGGGAGAAACCTTGGATGACGATAATAGATGAATTTAATTTTGATTGTTGGAATTGTAGATGTATTAAAGCAATGTGATTTCAAGAATTTCAAATTTAGGGATTTTAGGAAATATTTTACATTTAGAAATTGTCTTGGACGTTTTGAACATGTGCAACGTAGATCAATAAAGAGCAATAAAATAGTAGTTAAAGGAGCAGCTAGAACTAGAGGTAGACCTAAAGGAACATAAATTGAGATTTTAAAGAAGGATAAGCTTTTTGTTAATGGTCCAGAGGACATGGTCCTTAATAGAGCTGATGGAAGAAAATGATTCAAACAGCAGATCCCAAAATTTTGGGATAAGGCTTTTGTTGTTGTTGTTGTTGTAGGAAATATCTTAGATTTGGGTAATATTTTTCTTCCGCCCTAGATTCTATGATTAATACCAACCTCACTCAGATGAAATTTGTAAGACTATGTTGCAAGGACAAGGGAAAATGATGTTCATATCCATATTGTACCCATATCCGTATTCATGCAACATAGGTGATTGTATTATACCTATATGAAAGTTTCCGTATCTCGTATCCATATTGTGTCCATATTTTGCATTTGTGTTCATATTTGTTCAATGTAAGATGATCTATTTTTTCCTTTCCTCTTTCCAAGATCCCAAGCTCCTCTTAGGGCCCTTTTCAATATTTAATTATGGCTACCTTTTCAATGACAGTAATAGCTACTATATCACAGCAATTCAAATTTTAGGCACAGCCATGCAGGACAGCAAAACGGATTTTGGTAAGGGGAAGATAGCAGTTCCAATGCGAAATATTATGGTAATCTTCAACCGATCGATAAAGTGACGTGACTGGTTAGCTATGTTGAAAAATAAGACGACATTACAATGCTTGCAGTTTGCCACTGCTAGTACTTTTATAGCTAGAGTTGGCATGAAGATATATTGAAATTCTTATATGTATTTCAAGAATCAGAAGATTTTCTGTCATTCAATCTTGTGCTTCAAGTGAGCTATTAAAAGTATACACCTCTTTAGTCTTTACAATAATGAATCACAAAGACACTGACTAACCGATACTTGAGTTGCACCTAGACTAAATAAAAAATAAAAGCTTATTGAGTCTCACCTTTGGCATATACAAGTCTGTTATCTCTCCATAGGCCTCAAAGTAACTGCAAACAAATTTGAAAGGTGAATTTGATTGAAATATTGCCATCACAAACTAATATCCAGTACATATCCCTAAATGCACCAATATAGTAAGAGAAATGTACCTTCGAAACATCGCTTCTGTAACAGATGGTGGAATTCTAGCAACAAAAATTCGAGTTGCTTTTTTTGCAGGCGCTCTCATCTCTTCCTGCATATGAACGAACACAACAAAAATAAATCAAGACTACTTGAGCAAGACGCAAAAGAATGTAATATTGCATAGCACATTTGATGTATAACCTGAAATTAAATTGAAGAATATGTACTTCGAATACCTTTGGTGTGGCAACCTTTACTTCAAGGGTTCTACCTCCAAGAGCATGTTCACTTTCAAGTGCATCCTGGTAAGCAAATAGAGGTTGATTAAATAAATTGTGTCATGGCATTACACTTCCTCTTCCAATCTCCCCTAGGCTCCATGTTATATCAAACTTAACATGCTTCATAACATTTAGGAGAGGATTTATTTTAATCCCATTAACAAGATAATGGATGTGATAAAAACAACAAACAAGTTATATAAGGTTAGCAAATGATTTTAGAACTAATAATAGGAAATCCTTAGAAACAAACCAAGCGTCATTTGTCTGATAAGAGGTTAAAGGGAACCATATTTAAGGATAGACATCTACCTATTTTATATGTAGTACTACTGGAATCTTGATGTCATAATGAACATGTCAGAAATAAGCACAACATGGAATGCATAGCAAAATGACATAGTTATTTCTGGGTGGAAATATTATGGAACATGAAATGGTAGTATTAAGTATTAACAATTTGCAAGTACAGAGAAATGCTATGCTGCACAAATACTTCAATGGAGATGAGGCAACTGTATCAGATGCTCAGACACCACAATACTTCCAAGGAATAAAGATACAGGTTGGACGCTTCCTTACATATCCTATATTAGGAAAGACAACTTATATTATCTACACTACGTAAAACATATTAATGCATACGAATAAGTTAAGGTGGACAGAAACATAAGTTTTTTAGTGAAAAGGCAAAAATGCTTGGGAAGCCATGAGTACGAATGCATTTTCTATAGTGGCTTTCTTTCTTTTTAAATAACAATTTTTATGTTCCCTCCTTTGTGGTGAATCACCACCTTCTAGTATTCACTATTTTCCATCTCTAGTGAAACAAAATTAAATTTGTTTTTCTTCTATATAGATAAATAAATCAAGGTTTTTATATCACATCTTAGTTTTCAAATTATTGTGCGTATCATATGTTGTATTGAGTCGTCATTTCAGCACCGGTGCAACATAGCAAAATTGCTATATATGTAGTAGTCATATCTAAAGATTGTTCTTTCGGAATTTCAAGCTGCAAATATAGAATCAAGAGCTCCAATAACAACAGGAAACATGACAATTAACAAGTATTCCAGCCTTTTGTGTTACCGTGAAAGTGACTCGATTATAAACTTGTGCATGACAGCAAGAAGTGCCATATATCTCAGGAATCACTTAGCTGAAACATTTTCAAACATGTATATAGATAATGAAAACCACGTGCATATTTTACATATACAATGCAATGCATAATCACAGTCTTCATGCTTTAAATAATTGTTAAAAGGCCCCATATGAACAGATATGAACATAAGCCGTATGATTACCTTTGCATCCTCTGCTGAAGAAAATGTTACATAGCCGAACCCGCGAGACCGACCAGTGGATTTTTCCTATTGTTTCAATAAAAAAAAGGAGGTTTCAGCAAAAACAACATAATTACAGTTATGCCAGTATTATTGACAACTGCATTGCTTTTCTACAATCAAATGATTAAAAATATAAGCATGGGTAGTAGTAATACAACATACATTCCATAATCGGCAATCCGCATATCTTAGACCAAATTGAAAGGACACAATTCTCATGCATCATGTTTGTTTTTATGTACATGAAAGTAATCTAATCAACTCGCATGCAATACTTCGAATAGGGGCGTCAAAAGAGTTGCCTTCAGTATTGTAAGAGAGTCTTATCTCTCTCTCTTTTTAATCTATTTTGGTCCCGCATCTAATGATGTAATATGAAGGTCTCAATGGCTCAAACCTTAAATAAATAGGGCCCTTCTTGACAGAGTTCGCAGGAGGTCAGCGAGTGTTTGCAGGAGATCACCAAGTGTTTGAGAGAAATCTAAAAGGTCAGATATTGGTCCAAGGAACTGATAATTGACTAAATATGCATGCTGACATCCAGCAAAATACATCGGTGTTCATATCAATTATGATAGTGAAACTGCAGCAAACTTAATCTCAGTGTTCTGTGTAACTTGACATGAAGAAAAGCACCAATCAAATTGCAAAGCCAGGCATTTTACGTACTTCCAAAATCCATGTTTTAGCAGGGTTTTGATGTCACAGATTCTTATGAATTGAACAGCCAATGGTATAGTTAAGAGTGCTCCATGTTTTCAAATTCAAAAGCATGAGTATGATATCATCTTATTTACTTTGATATTTTCCTGGTACCTACGCATTGCTGCCCTAACTACATATGATGGCCCAAGAAAAGAAGCCAAGTTTTAAGCATACCTGCACATAATCCACTTCATGTGGATCTAGTTTATCAAGTTTGTTGATTGATCATGTAACGTGGAGAACATCATAAAGATCATGTTCCCATCCAAATTTGACATTTTACTCGTTGGAACAGGGAAAAGTGGAGTATGAAACGATTCTCAAAAGGAGCATATGTCAAGGCAGCAATGACCAAAGAAAAATAAGGGTAATATCTCTTGCATTAGTTCCACGCCACGTCTGTAGTCTCTGTACTATATGGAAATGTGTTAAGGAATCCCCTCGATCCAGCTTCCTGGAGAAGTGGTCAAGAGAGTTAACTATCTTAATCTTAGATAGCTTAATCCTTGCTTATATCTTCGTTGTTTGGATATATAATATGGGGAGATGTTAACAAGTTCTCTCTGAAAGGGATAGGTGGCTTAATTCGTTCATTTTCTTTATTAACTTTTCTTAGTTCTTACACTGCTCAATGTTTGCCTTCATTATCCCAATCTAAGAGTGGGAGGTGCAGGCAGAAAACAGCCCAAACAACCTTTATGTATACCTAAATGGAACCCAAACCCTTTCCATAAACCAACCAGATTGGTCCCAAAATGATCAAGAAATAGCACACTTGAGTTACCCACTTTACTATCCAAGCATGGACTAATCAACTGGATAAACCAGTCACATCTTGGGAGGTAATCTAATGTCATCAAGCGATAATAGTAATGCTATATTAAGTGGTTTCCTTACATGCACAGTCCAAGTCCGGTTAATGGTTAGTCGAATTATTTGAATCAATCACAACTATTCCAGCACATGAAAATTATGCATAATCTGCCACCCATAGTTGGAGCAACTGGAAATTAATTGGAAAAATCGCCGCCTACTCATCCGATTAATTTCCATTTGATCTGATTTTTCGAAAACGAACCAAACAACCAATTTGGCATTTCATGTTGTTTGAATATTAGTTGGTAGACTGCAAGAGCATTTCTTGTTGTTTGAATATTAGTTGTGTTCCTTTCTTGACTCCGTCAATTGCTTCCATCACAGAGCAACTTGCAGCCCTTTCGTCAATCAAAAGATCAACTTCCATGGTGACTATATATCATTCTCGATTTGCATCACTACTAGAAGAGACCAATGAGTCTGCATGAGCACAAGGATTGAAACCATTAGAGCATAAGGGTTGATGTAGGAACTACACGGAACCCGCGAGCAAAAGAGATGACACAGATAAATCAACCCTTGAAGAAAGGATCTTCATATGCAGAACATGGCAGCAGCATAGGCAGCAAAACTAGGGACTTCCTTTGGACAATAGAGAGAGCAAGAGAGATGGTGGTGGTAGAGGCAATAGCAGCATTACCAATCGATCAAGGTTTTGTGGATCTGGTGAAACAATCTCAAACGGTACAAGAAGAGTCGACCAACTATTTCAAACTATTGCTCAGGTCCCAATAGGGAGCGATGGAAAATTAAATTATAGATTATGTTAGTGGATCCGCTAGGACAAGAGGTAAGTCTAGACGAACATGGTTTGAAGTGTTAGAGAAGCATATAAACTATGTTAATGTTATGGCCCTTGAAAGAGCGGAATAGAAGAAGAGTATACAAACAGCCGACCCAAAAAAATTGGGATAAAGTCTTCATTGTTGTTTATATAAAATTATAATGTCCACTATATTCCAAGGTTGTGAAAAGCAATAGGCGCTAGTCGGACGAGCACCCGCCGCCTAGCGTCTAGTCGGCCTTGGGATAAAGTCTTCATTGTTGTTTATATAAAATTATAATGTCCACTATATTCAAAGGTTGTGAAAAGTACTAGGCGCTAGTCGGACGAGCACCCGCCGCCTAGCGTCTAGTCGGCCTAGGCGGCAGCCTAGATCTAGACGGTTCAAAATAAATTTAAAAAAATCCAAAAAAGCTACTGAAATTGCAGAAAAAATTCATATAATCGGACGTATGGGGGACTAGGCGAACGCCTAGGCGGGTGTCGGACGGGCACCAGACGCCTAGCGCCTAGGCCGCCTTCTAGACCGCCTTTTAGAACAGTGCTATATTCCTAAACTATAAATTAGATGTAGTTTCGCTTCCCCTGAAATTATATGCTTCCTCCGCTGTATCAAAACCTGCCGATTAAGAAAAGGAAAAAAAAGTTCTTTTTCCATACCTTCAAGACGATACAGTCTTCCAAATCCCCGAATTTGCTCATGTACTGCCTCAAGCCGTCTGTTTCCACGTCCCAAGGAATCCCAAGAACCTGGAATCAATCCAACAAAGATAAATCAATGGAAGAACAAAAGAGGAAGAAAAAAAAATAGCAAGTGATATTGGAAGAGAGGATTGTAAACTAACCACGAGCTTGGTCGCCATTATCGACGGAGAGAAACAACGGAACTCTGCCCTGTATGGATCCAAGAAAGAACCCTCTATTCTCTCTCTTTCTCTCTCTCTCTCTCCCCTCTCTAGAAAAACTCTCAATAACTTAAACCTCACGCACTCCGCACTCTCTCGGGAATCTGATCACACATAACACACAGATTTTTGAATCTTGATTTTTTTTTCTGATTTTAGGGTTTCTTTTTTCATTTCTAGGGTTTCTCTCTCCTCGTGGTAACGGAAGAAGGAGAAGAGAGAACAAAAAATTAGGAATAAATAGAAGAATAGCAGCACTCAACATCGATTTCTCTTACCTCTCTCGCTCGCAGCCTCCCGTTGTTGCGCTCGCAGCCTCTCAGGCGAATAGAAAATAAATAGAGAGACGACCCTGGTAAGAGTTTAGTAGTAGAAGAGAGATGAGAGATGCATAAGAACCTTATTGGGTTGAATCGGTGGATCGAGTCACGGATACTGGGCCCAAAAAAATACTATACAGTCACAAAAGGTTCTAAACATTATGTCTGAAATTAAAAAAAGAAAAAATCACGGTAGTTTTATTTTTTTGTTTATAAAAATTGCTAAGAGTTTAGAACAGTGGTTCAAAAAAGACATACAATACAGCATAGAAAATTTGTTCAAACCAAATAATTTTTAATAAAATTAGATAAAACGAGAAAAGAAATTCAAAAATCTACCGGTATAGAGACGTTGCGTCACTTGAGATGGCGAAATTTTCCCGTCTGTAAAATAAAATACAAAAAAACTGCTAGCGGAGTTGGCAAAAATTGAAAAATGTCTTATTTTTGCTATCTCAGAAAAATTTTTTTTTGCCAAGAGAGAGGTGGGTCGGTGCTTGCAGGGGACGGCATTTTAATTTACTAGCTTGGCACCACCCCTACGCCCCTCCCTCCCCTCCCTCCCGCTGGAATTCTACCATCTGCTTTGGCGAAATTTTGACATGGTAAATTTTTTATAGATAATTTTCTGATATTTCTTTCATTTTACCTAATTTTATTAAAAATATTTTGTTTCAACAAAATTTCTGAATTCTGAAGGTTATGTTTGACGTCATATATATATATATATATATATATATATATATATATATATATATATATATATATATTTCATCTTCCATAATATAATGTGACTTCAAAATGGCTCAAAAGTGAGTCGTCTAAGTCGTATGTATATCATAAATTAATTATTTTAAAAAAAATTAATATTACATAAAGAAATAATTTAAAATTTTTAATTTGTTATAAATAATACTATAGGGATTCAAACTCAGCAAAACTGGGAGAATACCTCTCACATTATTCACATAAGTTATAAGAGATGTTTGTTTATAATTATATAATATTACTTAGTTAATCGTTTTCAAGACTCTTTATGAAAAATAAAAATATATCAATAACTAATTATAATTAAAATATAATCAAATACATAACAAATTCTAATAAAAGAATAAAAATATATATAATAAATCTTAATTTTAATATATTTAAATATTTAAACAATTTTATATTAATATCATAAATTTTATTTTACGTGTAATGCACGTGAATTTACTAGTATATATAAGATGCTTATATTTCATTACTTTTATGTAATTTAGAATAAGAGAAATAAAGTAAGGAAATCATAATATAATTATATTCCAGTATTTTTGTTATTTTAACATTTGTTCATTGTAACTTATAAGACAATCTTCTAAAGAGTAATGTTATTCATCCCTCCAAACCATTCCTCTGGCATCTGACGTGACATGTTAAATAAAATTAAGTGATATCTAACATGGCAACTTATATATCAAATTTTAATAAAAAGAATAATGATCCAAATTTGTTTAATATTAATATTAATGTTAATATTAATTTATTTTTTATTTTATTTTATTTTATTTTATTTTTTAAATTTGTCACGCCAACTACCACATTAACCGCCACGTCAACTGTCAAATAATGAGGGATGGTTAAGAGGGACACTTTGGAGGGATGAATAAGATTATTCTTTTCTAAGTAACATTTTGCCGCCACTCTCTCTCTCTCTCTCTCATCTTCTTTTTAAAAATAAGTTTAATGCACGAATTGTCACGCCTCCAATTCCGAAGAATCGCTATTCGTCGTCCCCCCGGACGTGATGTCGTGCGAGCGTAAGACGCGCCCGCACAAGGCCTAGCATATATATATATATATATATATATATATATATATATATATATATTTATATATATATATATATATAGAGAGAGAGAGAGAGAGAGAGAAAGAAACACAATAGCATAGTGCGGAAGCTGAAGAACACACATTGACATGAAGAAAAGTTCTCTTTATTGATAATATATATCTTTGTTACAAACTATTGACTTGTCACGCCCCAGTACCGGAATATGGAGACGGACATGGCCAGCTACCTCGTACAAGGTGCAATACGTCGTACAGCAGTCACAGTTGTATAAGACAAGGGGTGCATGCTACAATCAAGTCTCCAATGGTCAAGAACTTATATGTCTCAATCATTCAAACAAGAATTAGTAAATATAGAGCATATATGGTAAAGCAATAAGGCGTCACAAACGCTTCCTTAAAATATTCTGGAGTGAAAGCACAAGGTGTTCAAGGACACTGTACAAATCAGCAGTCATAGGTCCAGCAATACGGACGCATGATGTGGATTGGTGGGTTTGGGTTGGTGGGTTTCGGGTTGGTTTGGTTTGGTTTGGTTTAAAAATAAATAAATAAATATATATATATATATATATATATATATATATATATATATATATATATATATATATATATATATATATATATATATATATGTATGTATGTATATGGCCATATAAAAATAGTTTTGGACTCCAATAAATTCCAAAAAATGACACAATACTCTATTAATAGTTTTACACCCAAAAATATATATTTTTTACTATATTAGTAATTAATTAAATACACATAATTATAAATCCATGAATATTATATACTATAAATATCTAAAAATTACAAAAAAATCCTCCTTAATCAAAAATTCATAATTCTAATAAAATTAAATTCTAAAAAAATCAGGGTGTTTACAATCTACCCACCTTAAAAGAATTGCGTCCTCGCAATTTAGAAAATAAAACGTAACCGGTCAAGAAAGGTTTGCTCCAGAAGAGATGACGCGGTTGCAAGACATGTTTGTTGATGCATGACACAAAGGATAAGGAACCATGAACAAGAAAAAATCGAGAGGAATGGTGAGAATTTTGTTAAAGTAGAACACGTAGGCAAGTAATGAAAACTTTTTTCTAGGCAATGAGAGATAAGTAACTCAAGAGTAAGGAGCCTGGTTAGAACGAAGATCGACTACAGCTTATGAAAACTTTGGTACCACTGACATATTACTAATCTGGACTAACAAGTTCATGCTAACATAATACTAGGTATAGGCTAGGGAATGGAACTAACTGGCACATGCTAAACTATTACTAGGAATATCTGCTACTATGGCTAGCTATGATAAAACTAAATCTTACTCATATTCGCTACTCCTCGAGTCTTTGCCTCATCCATTGTCATCGTAAAAGCATGTCCACATCCTTGTGGTGGTACCTTCTGCTGTTGTTGGGCCTGTTGGAAGAGTGCTGCCTGTGGTGCCAAGGGTGGCCTTGGCTGATATCCTCCCGGTGCTGGTAAAGCTTGTCGATTTACCATCGGTGCTCCCTCTCTACGCTCAGGACAATCCTTGGCTGAATGTTGGTTGGATCCTCAAATCAAGTATAATCCCAACTTGCGTCTGCACTATCTCTCTTAATGACCTCGCTTGCTATAATATTGACATTTAGGCAGTGCCTGCGGAGCTGCTCTGGGTGGCTGGTGCATGTGAGGTCTTTTTGCAGCTTCTCCCTGTAGTGCTCTAGCTGGTGCTGATGTGAACGACCGTTTCAGGCTGGACTCTCTCCTGGTGACGTGCTCCATACGTCGGGCTATAGTAAGGACGTTCGTGAATAAAGTAGGTACAATGGAGCCGATTAATCTCTCCTCAGATAGCCACCAGTGATATGCATTGCCCGTCAACTGCATCATGACGGCAGTCATCCAACGCTCCCTCGGAAGCTCAGCTGCTTCCAATTGGTGTTAAGTGTTTGTGAGCCACTCATGAACTTCAGTGGGTTCCTCCTTGCCAGAAAAGATACGGGGCTTCAGCTGGCAAAAATCAGTGATAGATCCTGTCGATGGTCGTCTAATTGGTGGATTCGCCTGCTCTAGTGCTTTCACTAGGCTGTTCCTTAAGTTTTTTGCCTCGTGACACTTGTAACGCCCCGCTCCGCGCCGGCGTTATATATCAAGGTGAGTGGGCAGAACTTCGTTCTCTGATTCTTGCACGCCTTAATAATAACCTGAGTTTTTTCTTGCAATATTTTCTTAAGAGAATGATAGAACCTTCCTTGCATGTTAATGAACGAACTCACCTAGCTTGTCTTTGAAACAATGCCTGCTTAACGAGAATCCTGAATCGCCTGCTTAGAGTGCATGAATATGTTCACTATCGTCTATGCTTCGAGAGAACCATACTGTGCCTGAACGTGTTCAAGTGATAAGTCGGATTGCCCCGCAACAATGAGTGTATTCTGATGGTTCGTCTCATCTGCATACTAGAGTTTATTTGATAGTGTTCCATGCATTCGCACGCGGTCGGACAATGGCTATTGGTGGAGAGCTGAACTGCATGT
Organism: Iris macrosiphon; assembly: GCA_036927795.1. NCBI lineage: Eukaryota > Viridiplantae > Streptophyta > Magnoliopsida > Asparagales > Iridaceae > Iris > Iris macrosiphon. The sequence continues at coordinate 19,378,087 of JAYESA010000015.1, read as the reverse complement.
GTCACGGCTGCTACCATGATAGTGCAAAGCAACCATGAGTCACAGCTGCCTCTAGCATCAGATAAAGAGTCATTGGTATGCTGTTCCACCAGCTGCCGATCCTGAGATACTCGGGGACCGCCCTGCATATAGCTAAGTCATTGTGTTGGCTTGGATAGTGACTGCCCCTAAGAATGTGCATTGTATGTCTAGCTTTGCATCAGTCCCTCGAGTCGCACGAGACACGCTGCGCACACCCTGAAACATGAACGGTTTGCTTGCTTGCATATAATATGAAACTCTGTTTCCAAACATGTTTCTAAACAAAGTAAATCGACTCTGCTAGAACTGCATGAAACGAACCTAGGTAAAACTAGAAAGATCACTAGTAATGTAATATTTTATAACATGATTACTTAGTGCCTGTTTGAGTGAATGCTTGTTTCTGTTCAGTTGATTTATCTCACCAGTACTTGTATAAAGTGCTGACCCACCAACAGTTTACTTGTTCGCAGGTACTGGATCGTCCGAGGGAGCGATAGGCGTGCCACAGTCCCGAAGACCCGGAATCTTGGTTTCGATTGTTGCCCCGAGAATGCTATCGTATAAGGGGGCATAATGTATGGAACGAACTTGTGCCTTTGCTAAAGGAAACCCAAGTTGCCTCGATTGTCCCGAACACTCAGTTGGCTAATGCATTGCATTGCAACAAGTCCCTTTCCGCTGCTTACTCGATTGATGCGATGATAGCCAACTATCAACTTAAACGATTGGCCTTGCACGGGCGCAACCCCAGGCCCGTGCGGCATCACGTCCCCCGAAAGCTCGAACGGGCCATTCGCTTGGCTCCCTTCCTCCCTCGCACCCGCAGAACGGGCGCGGTGATTCGCGTCCGGCGCACCGAGGCACGGTGATACGTGTCCGGTTCGTTAATTCCCGGCCGCACGGGCGCGGGGCAGGGCGGAGCGGCGGCCCGGGCGGGACCGGGGCGTGACAGAATGGTATCAGAGCAGAATCGATTCTCTGGCCCAAACCGTTGCTATGACTCTGAGATATTATCGATATGGTTTTGCAAAGAGCGTTCCATACAATAAGTCCATAGATATTCTCAAAGTGCAAAATGTTTCCTGAACTTGAATTGCTTGATTGTTTCGATTGAGTACGGCGAGGGACGGCACTATCGCTACTCGGGATATCGAGAAGTTTATCCTTGAAGTTTTGAGGACGAAACTTTTTGTTGGTTGGTAAGTATGTAACGCCCCGCTCCGCGCCGGCGTTATATATCAAGGTGAGTGGGCAGAACTTCGTTCTCTGATTCTTGCACGCCTTAATAATAATCTGAGTTTTTGCTTGCAATGTTTTCTTAAGAGAATGATAGAACCTGCCTTGCATGTTAATGAACGAACTCACCTAGCTTGTCTTTGAAACAATGCCTGCTTAACGAGAATCCTAAATCGCCTGCTTAGAGTGCATGAATATGTTCACTATCGTCTATGCTTCGAGAGAACCATACTGTGCCTGAACGTGTTCAAGTGATAAGTCGGATTGCCCCGCAACAATGAGTGTATTCTGATGGTTCGTCTCGTCTGCATACTAGAGTTTATTTGATAGTGTTCCATGCATTCGCACGCGGTCGGACAATGGCTATTGGTGGAGAGCTGAACTGCATGTGTCACGGCTGCTACCATGATAGTACAAAGCAACCATGAGTCACAGCTGCCTCTAGCATCAGATAAAGAGTCATTGGTATGCTGTTCCACCAGCTGCCGATCCTGAGATACTCGGGGACCGCCCTGCATATAGCTAAGTCATTGTGTTGGCTTGGATAGTGACTGCCCCTAAGAATGTGCATTGTATGTCTAGCTTTGCATCAGACCCTCGAGTCGCACGAGACACGCTGCGCACACCCTGAAACATGAACGGTTTGCTTGCTTGCATATAATATGAAACTCTGTTTCCAAACATGTTTCTAAACAAAGTAAATCGACTCTGCTAGAACTGCATGAAACGAACCTAGGTAAAACTAGAAAGATCACTAGTAATGTAATGTTTTATAACATGATTACTTAGTGCCTGTTTGAGTGAATGCTTGTTTCTGTTCAGTTAATTTATCTCACCAGTACTTGTATAAAGTGCTGACCCACCAACAGTTTACTTGTTCGCAGGTACTGGATCGTCCGAGGGAGCGATAGGCGTGCCACAGTCCCGAAGACCTGGAATCCTGGTTTCGATTGTTGCCCCGAGAATGCTATCGTATAAGGGGGCATAATGTATGGAACGAACGTGTGCCTTTGCTAAAGGAAACCCAAGTTGCCTCGATTGTCCCGAACACTCAGTTGGCTAATGCATTGCATTGCAACAAGTCCCTTTCCGCTGCTTACTCGATTGATGCGATGATAGCCAACTATCAACTTAAACGATTGGCCTTGCACGGGCGCAACCCCAGGCCCGTGCGGCATCACGTCCCCCGAAAGCTCGAACGGGCCATTCGCTTGGCTCCCTTCCTCCCTCGCACCCGTGGAACGGGCGCGGTGATTCGCGTCCGGCGCGCCGAGGCACGGTGATATGTGTCCGGTTCGTTAATTCCCGGCCGCACGGGCGCGGGGCAGGGCGGAGCGACGGCCCGGGCGGGACCGGGGCGTGATAACACTGAGCCTCTTGATGAACCTGTTGTTGGGCTTGCATCATTACGTAGAAAATTTGGAACATCTGTTGTCCGTTGTCACGCCCCAGTCCCAAAATGCCGAGGGACTGGTGATGCGTGGCAATGGCCAGCAGCACGCACCGATGGATAATCCAATTTAATGGAACCATCAGGGCGTACTTAAGCTGTACAGAAGGTCTACTATAACAAATCATACTAATCTCATCCATAAAGATAAAGAAATAAACTGCATAATGAAATGGAAATAAGTAGCAACAACAAGTCAGTCGGAGAAACAATCCAACTTATGTCTGAATACACTGGCTCAATAGGCCAGGAACAAAAGAAATAAACATGAAATAAATACTGAGTACTGGAACAGGCACTCAGGAGAAGTCTTCGGCAGTCACCTCGTCTTCAGTGTTCGGTTCTGCTCCAGCAATAGCTTCAGCTCCGGTCCCGTATATCTCGGGGTACTGCTCCTCAACTAAACCTGGGGACATAATCCATTCCAGGTCCTCAGTGGACATAGCAAGGCACAAAATAATACAAGCCAAATGAATAAGCAGTGCAATAAATAAATGAACAGCAGGGTAAACTAAGTAACCATCTAGGTGATATGCAAATGAGAGCAACACTAGTACTCAGGCTGAGACCGCTACAAGCTCTGTGTCGGGGAGCCGGTAGCAGTAATAACACGTAAAGGGTCTAGTTCTGCTGGAGAGTCTACAACCTCACAATAATAGTATATATATATATAGAACAGCATGTAGCCTGTGTGTCTCTCCCCACCCAATGTAATCACGCAAGCCATGACCATAACGTCTCATGTCCATGTCAGCGGGATTATAGCTAATGCAACAAGTCATACTGTCTATAACTAAAATAACTCTGTCAAGTCCTGTATCCTATACAGAATCACCACGAATATCTCAGGAGGATTCTGTCCATGATAGTGTAAAGTATCTTGGGTTGTAGGGTACTTGATAGGTCAAGTACAAAAGTAAGGGGATCGTAAATCCATCTCTAAATGACGAACCCAACACCGCGTACGGTTTTGGCACCCGACTATGATCGGACACTAGGTACGTCACGCGTTTCCTAGGTTAAGCAGTTTAAACAAGTTTATATGAATTTACACAAGACATCCAGCAAAGTATTATTACAGGAAATATAAAAATAAAGACTACAAGTTTGGCAAGGTGCACTTGCCTGATGTTTGAATTCCACTAAGGTCCTGGTTTCGAAAATTTTCAGAGATGTCTCCGAAAGCTGAAATAAACAGTACCATCACGCTCAGAAGGTGTCAAATAGCTAGGAACGCCTGTCCTTGGGTCCAATTTGGAGACAAGGGCAAAAACGGTAATTTCGGGCCAAAATGGGGTCCACCGGTGGGCCCGCTTTGCACCGAAAAACGTGTCAGGGTCAACGGTCTCCAAACTCACCAAACTTAGTGTCAACAGGTCAGGAACGCTGATACGAACCCAATGGAACTTTCAGATTTGAATTCCGATGAGCCGATCACGAAATCGCCCGTCGAGCGGAGCCTGTGGGGCCCACGACACGCGATTTCGTCAACGTTCTCAGAATCGAACCAAACTTGACCCACAGGACCAGCGTATCGCTACGAGTCCGATGGAGCAAGTTTTGTCTCGATCTGACGTGTGTGCACGAAGTTAGGGTGAATTGTAGAAAAGGCGGATACGGGGCGATGTCCGCGGATACGCGTTGATTCCGGTGTGCACGCACACCCGAATCAGCTTCCGCGAAATTCCACACGTCCGTATCGACGAGGCGCACGTATCTGTGAAGACTGCACGCAACCAAGTCGTCCCGTTTGGCGGAGCGTACTCAGTTCCGGGGTGAAACAGGGTCTGGTTTTTCCTGTTTTTGGATCGCGGTGTGCGATCACCACAGGACGCGATGCCCCGAGCGGTTTGTCCGGGCACCGAGAGGGTCATACAGGCTTCGCAATACAATTTACAGAATTGAAAACGGAGCTACGAGCAAAAAGTTACGGGTACCTGAACGAGGCTCCTCAAAACGGGGTTTGCCGTGTCCGACTCGTGTCCTGGACACGTGTCCACTGCTAGGGCTAGGGTTCACTGTGTCCGGGTTTGTGTCCGCGGTCGGGTTCGGCCGAGACTCGCCGGGGAAGGGCAGCTCAGGGCGGCGGAGGCTCGACGAGGGGCTGGGCGGCTCTCGGGGAGGCGGAGATGGGCCAGGGGAGGCCGGCGGCCGGCGCTGGGAGGAGAGGGGAAGGAAGAGGGAGGAGGCGGAGGTGGTGGTTCTGGAGGGGCTCGCCGGACGGGACCGGAGGCAGCGACGACTGGGCTAGGGGATCGAGGCGGTAACGGCTGGCCGGAGCTAGGGGGAGGTGACCGAAGCTAGGGTTAGAGGGGAAGATGAGGGAGGAGGAGGACCGGAGGGGTAGGGGTTTTTATAGGCTGGGGCTGGGGCGGGGGTGAGGCCGAGGTCGGGGCGACGTGGGCCGAGGGAGTCGGCCGAGGGGAGCGTGGGGCGGGGGTCGTGGCCGACGGGCGCGCGGCGGGCGGCGGAAATTTCGGGGCGGCGTGGGGGGACAGGGGAGATGGGTATGCGGGTCGGGTCGGGCGCGGATCCGGGCTGGGCGGACCCGCCCGACCCGCTAGGTTAGGTTGGGTCTGGGCTGCTAATGGGCTCGGCCCACTGGGCCGGGCCGGCCCCTAAAAATAATAATAATACAGTAAATATAATAATAATATTAATAATAATAATTAATTAATAATTTAATTAGAAAAATAGTTTTTAGGCTCTTAAAAATAGGTCTGATGTCCAATAAAATCCCAAAAAATTATCCTAAGTCCGGTTTTCTATTTTATACCACAAAATCATATTTTCATCACATTTTATTATTAGTTATTAGCAATAAAAATTATAAAATCAGCACAGGACATATGTAAATTCCTGAATAATTGCAGAAAATTCCCATAAATTGATTTTTAAAAATCTGAAAATTTTGGGTGTTTACAATCTACCCCCCTTAAGAGGATTGCGTCCTCGCCATCGAAGGGTAAACTATAAAGGCACGATTTTACAGAATTAAAGAATGCTCAGGTTTTACCTGCATCAGCAAATAAGTGTGGATAACGCTGGCGCATAACATCTTCTCGTTCCCAGGTCGATTCGCCAGGAGAGTACTGTTTCCAAGCTACCCGAACCAGCCTGATTATCTGCCCTCGCAGTGTCTTCTCACTGGTGTCGAGTATACCCACTGGCTGCTCCTCGTATCTCAGGCTAGGTCCCACCGAAATCTCAGAATGATCCACTATATGACTTGGGTCCGTCACGTATCTCCTCAGTTGTGAGACGTGGAATACATCATGCACTCCCTCTAAGGATGGAGGTAATACAAGATGGTAAGCCACCTCACTAATGCGCTCCAAGATATCGAATGGCCCAATGTACCTTGGGCTTAACTTGCCTCTGCTGCCAAATCTGATAGTACCTCTAGTGGGCGAGATCCTCAAAAATACATGCTCTCCTTCCTTGAACTCCAGGGGACGTCTGTGTACATCTGCCCAATGCTTCTGTCTATCCTGGGCTGCACGGAGATGGTTCTGAATCTGTTTTACTTTCTCCACTGTCTCCGTTACCAACTCTGGACCCAGTATTTGACGTTCGCCAACGTCGCTCCAGCATATTGGCGATCTGTACTTCCTTCCTTACAACGCCTCGAAAGGTGCCATCTGAATGCTTGCCTGATAGCTGTTGTTGTAGGAGAACTCCACTAAGTGCAGATGATCTTCCCAAGATCCTCCAAAGTCCAGTATACATGATCGCAGCATATCTTCCAGGATCTGAATTGTGCGCTCTGATTGGCCATCTGTCTGGGGATGATAGGCAGTACTGAATTTGAGCCTGGTGCCGAGACTCTCTTGCATGCTTCACCAGAAGTGAGATGTAAATCTCGAGTCTCGATCTGATACAATACTAACCGGCACTCCATGTAATTTTATGATTTGTCGCATATACATGTCGGCTAGTACTTTCGTGGATTGTCCGACTCTGAACGGCAAGAAGTGAGCCGACTTAGTGAGCCGATCCACGATGACCCATACTGCATCCTTTCCACTAGGGCTTCTTAGAAATTCAGTGACGAAGTCCATGGTAATATGCTCCCACTTCCATTCAGGGATGGGAAGTGGCTGCAACATACCTGCAGTCCTTTGGTGCTCGGCCTTCACCTGCTGGCAGACTAAGCATTTTGCCACAAATCGGGCAATCTCCCTTTTCATTCCATGCCACCAGTAATATTGTCTCAAGTCCCGGTACATCTTGGTCCCTCCTGGATGAATCGAGTATATGGAGCTATGTGCTTCCGTCATCAACTCCTGCCTTAATTCTCCATTTGGAACATATAGGCGATTTCCGCTCCTTAATGTCCCGTCCTCGTGGATGCGAAGTCCCGTTTGCATGCCTGCTTCGGTTCTCTCTTTCAGCCTTCGGAATCTGTCATCATTAGGCAAAGCTTCTTTGATTCTCTCCACCAGCGATGACTTTACTTCGAGGTTAGCCAGCAAACCATTTTGTCCAGGTAGAACAACCTCTATCTGAAGATCTTGCAAGTCTTGTAATAGCTGAGGCTGCTCTGTTAAGAAATAAGCTGAGGGTTTTCTGCTGAGGGCGTCGGCTACAATATTTGCTTTCCCCGGGTGGTACTGCAGATCGATGTCAAAGTCCACCATCAACTCAAGCCAACGCCTTTGCCTCATGTTGAGCTCCTTCTGTGTATAAACATACTTCAAGCTCTTATGATCAGTGAATATTTCAACCTTCACTCCATACAGATAATGTCTCCAGATCTTCAATTCAAAAATCACTGCAGCTAGCTCCAGGTCGTGCGTTGGGTAATTCTTCTCGTGGACCTTCAGCTGCCTCGATGCATAAGCGATAACATTGCCATGTTGCATCAAGACACAACCTAGTCCACTACCAGACGCATCACTATAAACAATAAAACCTCCTAACCCTGAGGGAAGAGTCAAGACTGGTGCTGTTGTTAGACGCCTCTTCAATTCTTCAAAGGCATTCTGGCATTCTTCCGTCCATATGAACTCCTGATCCTTCCGTGTCAGCTTAGTCATCGGCTCTGCGATCCTTGAAAAATTTTCTACGAACCGCCGGTAATACCCAGCAAGTCCAAGAAAACTTCTCACTTCTGCAACAGAGGTAGGGGTAGGCCAGGTTTCAATAGCAGTGACCTTCTCTGGGTCCACAGACAGTCCTTCACCTGAGATAATATGCCCTAAGAATGGCACCTTGTCCATACAGAACTCACATTTGCTGAGTTTGGCATATAGCTTCTCCCTTCTCAAGGTTTCCAGCACAATTCTAAGGTGTTCCTCGTGCTCTTCGTGGTTCTTGGAGTAGACTAGGATATCATCAATGAATACCACCACGAACATATCCAAGTACTGATGGAAGACTCCGTTCATCAAACTCTTAAATACAGCAGGTGCGTTGGTTAAACCAAACGGCATTACTAGGAACTCATAATGTCCATATTTAGTTCTGAAGGTCGTCTTTGGGATATCTTCCTTCTTCACCATAATCTGGTGATAACCGGATCTAAGGTCAATCTTTGAGAATACCCTAGCACCACTCAATTGGTCAAACAAGTCATCAATGCGTGGTAATGGGTACCGGTTCTTAACAGTGACAGCATTAAGGGCTCTGTAATCAATGCATAACCGCACAGTTCCGTCCTTCTTGGGTACAAAAAGTATAGGTGCTCCCCAAGGTGAAACACTGGGCCGGATAAATCCTTTCTCCAGAAGGTCATCAACTTGTGCTTTCAACCCCACTAACTCCTTAGGTGCTAGCCGATATACCGATGAAGTGATAGGTTCGGCTCCTGGAGTTAGGTCTATTATGAATTCTATCTCCCGATCAGGTGGTAAACCTGGAAGATCGTCGGGAAATACGTCCACAAATTCCGTTATGACTCCTGGGTAACTTGAATCTTCTTCTACAGTCAATACCCTAAGAGTTGGCTGGACCCCTTGTTCTACAGCTCCTCTAAGAAATTCAAACTCAGGAAGGCTAGGGGGTCTAAATATCACTTTTCCAAGCCGGCAATCCAGTGTCGCATGGTACTGACTTAACCAGTCCATACCAAGTACAACATCGTAATCAGGCATAGAAAAGATCAAGAATTGGGCTCGCATCTCTCGGCCACAGACTACCACTGAACATGATCTACAGGTATCACTAACCGGGATAATTCCACCTCCCGTTAGAATTCTCTTCATCTTCGAGAGAGGTGCGGTAGCTATTCTATGTGTGGCTACGAAGCTAGCAGCAATAAATGAATGCGAGGCTCCAGAATCAAATAATGCTACAGCAGGAATTGAAGCTACTAATATGGTACCTGCTATCACTTCGCCTGCAGTAGCTTCCTCAGTGACTGCTAGTGCATATGCCTGACCTCGTCCCTGAGCGGGACCCCTTTGCTGACGAGCTTGCTGGAACATTGCTGCCTGAGGTGGTAGAGGTGGCCTGGCTCCTCCAGGCCCTATCTGTGTTGCTCCCCCAGCTGGAAGAGCTGCAGGTGGAGCTGGTCGATTCGGAACTCCCTCCCGACGTTCCGAGCAGTCCTTTGAGAAGTGTTGTCCAGATCCGCAAACCAGGCAGAGCCCCAGCTTGCGTCTACATTCTTTCTCAATATGTCCTACCTTGCCGCAGTAATGGCAAGTAGGCAGGTTCTTAGTTGCTGCTCTTGGAGGCGGGCTCTTCTGGGGCCGTTTAGCAGATTCCCCTGGTGATGACTTGGACGGTGCGAAGGAGAAGGGACGTTTCAGGCTTGATTCCCTCCGAGTAACGCGCTCCAGCCGACGTGCTGCAGCTAGGACGTCGGAGTAAGATGTGGGCGCGACCGATCCGATTAACTTCTGAAGCTCGAACCTGAGCCCATCAAAGAACTTCTCCACCTTCTCCTCTTCGGTAGGAATTAGGGAAGGGGCAAAGCGGCTCAGGCGAATGAATTTGGCGTTATATTCCTCCACCGTCATGTTGCCCTGGATCAGGCGATTGAATCTGTCTCGGAGTTCTGACCGAGCCACAGCAGGGATGTACATTTTCTGGAAGAGTCTGGAGAACTCCTCCCAGGTAACCTGATCATGTCCGAGCCTTCTTTCTTCGGACAGCCACCAATGATGCACGTTGTCCGTCAGTTGCATCCTGACGGCAGTCATCCATTTATCCCTTGGTAGTTCAGCGGCCTCCAACTGATGCTGCGTGTTTGTAAGCCATTCATGCACTTTAGTTGGTCCTTCCTTGCCCGAGAAGGTACGGGGCTTGAGTTGACGGAAATCTGTGATAGATCCCGTCGCTAGCCGCCTATTTGATGGATTTGCATGTTCCAATGCTGCGACTAGGCTGTTCCTTAGGTTCTCGGCCTCATGACGTTGGGTCTCCTGTTGGATCTGTTGTTGTGCCTGCATCATGGCGTAGAACATCTGGAATATTTGCTGGCCGTCCATTGCCTGTCCTGGGGGAAAGACAGGCATCGTAGGAGGGAACTGGGGAGGAGGCGGGATGTCATCACGCCTGAACCTGGAACTTGGCTGGCTAGTTTGATTGCTCTGAGAGGATTATCCTCTGGTATCTGGCGTCGTTCCAGCTTCACAGGTAACCCCTGCTTCAAGCGGTGTACCCAAGGGGGTCTCGTCACCACTTCTGGGATACATTTCTCTGCATCAAAAGGAAACAATGAGAACGCACAGAGGAATCAAAACAGGATGCAGTTTAAGCAATTTAATTGAATTCGACATAGAGTTCAAAAACGATTCAATCAATGGATGAGATCCTATAACCTATCTTATTGCAGGCCTGTCCGGTCCCTAAGTTGAAACCGAACAATTTAGTTTAGACCTGCATGGGCCACCACAAAAACCATGTCACGCCCCAGTCCCAAAATGCCGAGGGGCTGGTGATGCGTGGCAATGGCCATCAGCACGCACCGATGGATAACCCAGTTTAATGGAACCATCAGGGCATACTTAAGCTGTACAGAAGGTCTACTATAACAAATCATACTAATCTCATCCATAAAGATAAAGAAATAAACTGCATAATGAAATGGAAATAAGTAGCAACAACAAGTCAGTCGGAGAAACAATCCGACTTATGTCTGAATACACTGGCTCAATAGGCCAGGAACAAAAGAAATAAACATAAAATAAATACTGAGTACTGGAACAGGCACTCAGGAGAAGTCTTCGGCAGTCACCTCGTCTTCAGTGTTCGGTTCTGCTCCAGCAATAGCTTCATCTCCGGTCCCGTATATCTCGGGGTACTGCTCCTCAGCTAAACCTGGGGACATAATCCATTCCAGGTCCTCAGTGGACATAGCAAGGCACAAAATAATACAAGCCAAATAAATAAGCAGTGCAATAAATAAATGAACAGCAGGGTAAACTAAGTAACCATCTAGGTGATATGCAAATGAGAGCAACACTAGTACTCAGGCTGAGACCGCTACAAGCTCTGTGTCGGGGAGCCGGTAGAAGTAATAACACGTAAAGGGTCTAGCTCTGCTGGAGAGTCTACAACCTCACAATAATAGTAGATATATATATAGAATAGCCTGTAGCCTGTGTGTCTCTCCCCACCCAATGTAATCACGCAAGCCATGACCATAACGTCTCATGTCCATGTCAGCGGGATTATAGCTAATGCAACAAGTCATACTGTCTATAACTAAAATAACTCTGTCAAGTCCTGTATCCTATACAGAATCACCACGAATATCTCAGGAGGATTCTGTCCATGATAGTGTCAAGTGTCCTGGGTTGTAGGGTACTTGATAGGTCAAGTACAAAAGTAAGGGGATCGTAAATCCATCTCTAAATGACGAACCCAACACCGCGTACGGTGTTGGCACCCGACTATGATCGGACACTAGGTACGTCACACGTTTCCTAGGTTAAGCAGTTTAAACAAATTTATATGAATTTACACAAGACATCCAGCAAAGTATTATTACAGGAAATATGAAAATAAAGACTGCAAGTTTGGCAAGGTGCACTTGCCTGATGTTTGAATTCCACTAAGGTCCTGGTTTCGGAAATTTCTAGAGATGTCTCCGAAAGCTGAAATAAACAGTACCATCACGCTCAGAAGGTGTCAAATAGCTAGGAACGCCTGTCCTTGGGTCCAATTTGGAGACAAGGGCAAAAACGGTAATTTCGGGCCAAAACGGGGTCCACCGGTGGGCCCGCTTTGCACCGAAAAAATGTGTCAGGGTCAACGGTCTCCAAACTCACCAAACTTAGTGTCAACAGGTCAGGAACGCTGATACGAACCCAACGGAACTTTCAGATTTGAATTCCGATGAGCCGATCACGAAATCGTCCGTCGAGCGGAGCCTGTGGGGCCCACGACACGCGATTTCGTCAACGTTCTCAGAATCGAACCAAACTTGACCCACAGGACCAGCGTATCGCTACGAGTCCGATGGCGTAAGTTTCGTCTCGATCTGACGTGTGTGTACGAAGTTAGGGTGAATTGCAGAAAAGGCAGATACGGGGCGATGTCCGTGGATACGCGTTGATTCCGGTGTGCACGCACACCCGAATCAGCTTCCGCGAAATCCCACACGTCCGTATCGATGAGGCGCACGTATCTGTAAAGACCGCACGCGACCAAGTCGTCCCGTTTGGCGGGGCGTACTCAGTTCCGGGGTGAAAAGGGTCTGGTTTTTCCTGTTTTTGGATCGCGGTGTGCGATCACCACAGGACGCGATGCCCCGAGCGGTTTATTCGAGCACCGAGAGGGTCATACAGGCTTCGCAATACAATTTACAGAATTAAAAACGGAGCTACGAGCAAAAAGTTACGGGTACCTGAACGAGGCTCCTCAAAACGGGGTTTGCCTTGTCCGACTCGTGTCCTGGACACGTGTCCACTGCTAGGGCTAGGGTTCACTGTGTCCGGGTTTGTGTCCGCGGTCGGGTTCGGCCGAGACTCGCCGGGGAAGGGCGGCTCAGGGCGGCGGAGGCTCGACGAGGGGCTGGGCGGCTCTCGGGGAGGCGGAGATGGGCCAGGGGAGGCCGGCGGCCGGCGCTGGGAGGAGAGGGGAAGGAAGAGGGAGGAGGCGGAGGTGGTGGTTCTGGAGGGGCTCGCCGGACGGGACCGGAGGTAGCGACGACTGGGCTAGGGGATCGAGGCGGTAGCGGCTGGCCGGAGCTAGGGGGAGGTGACCGGAGCTAGGGTTAGAGGGGGAGATGAGGGAGGAGGAGGACCGGAGGGGTAGGGGGTTTTATAGGCTGGGGCTGGGGCGGGGGTGAGGCCGAGGTCGGGGCGACGTGGGCCGAGAGAGTCGGCCGAGGGGAGCGTGGGGCGGGGGTCGTGGCCGACGGGCGCGCGGCGGGCGGCGGAAATTTCGGGGCGGCGTGGGGGGACAGGGGAGATGGGTATGCGGGTCGGGTCGGGCGCGGATCCGGGCTGGGCGGACCCGCCCGACCCGCTAGGTTAGGTTGGGTCTGGGCTGCTAATGGGCTCGGCCCACTGGGCCGGGCCGGCCCCTAAAAATAATAATAATACAGTAAATATAATAATAATATTAATAATAATAATTAATTAATAATTTAATTAGAAAAATAGTTTTAGGCTCTTAAAAATAGGTCTGATGTCCAATAAAATCCTAAAAAATTATCCTAAGTCCGGTTTTCTATTTTACACCATAAAATCATATTTTCATCACATTTTATTATTATTTATTAGCAATAAAAATTATAAAATCAGCACAGGACATATGTAAATTCCTGAATAATTGCAGAAAATTCCCATAAATTGATTTTTAAAAATCTGAAAATTTTGGGTGTTTACAATCTACCCCCCTTAAGAGGATTGCGTCCTCGCAATCGAAGGGTAAACTATAAAGGCACAATTTTACAGAATTAAAGAATGCTCAGGTTTTACCTGCATCAGCAAATAAGTGTGGATAACGCTGGCGCATAACATCTTCTCGTTCCCAGGTCGATTCGCCAGGAGAGTGCTGTTTCCAAGCTACCCGAACCAGCCTGATTGTCTGCCCTCGCAGTGTCTTCTCACTGGTGTCGAGTATACCCACTGGCTGCTCCTCGTATCTCAGGCTAGGTCCCACCGAAATCTCAGAATGATCCACTATATGACTTGGGTCTGTCACGTATCTCCTCAGTTGTGAGACGTGGAATACATCATGCACTCCCTCTAAGGATGGAGGTAATGCAAGATGGTAAGCCACCTCACCAATGCGCTCCAAGATATCGAATGGTCCAATGTACCTTGGGCTTAACTTGCCTCTGCTGCCAAATCTGATAGTACCTCTAGTGGGCGAGATCCTCAAAAATACATGCTCTCCTTCCTTGAACTCCAGGGGACGTCTGTGTGCATCTGCCCAATGCTTCTGTCTATCCTGGGCTGCACGGAGATGGTTCTGAATCTGTTTTACTTTCTCCACTGTCTTCGTTACCAACTCTGGACCCAGTATTTGACGTTCGCCAACGTCGCTCCAGCATATTGGCGATCTGCACTTCCTTCCGTACAACGCCTCGAAAGGTGCCATCTGAATGCTTGCCTGATAGCTGTTGTTGTAGGAGAACTCCACTAAGTGCAGATGATCTTCCCAAGATCCTCCAAAGTCCAGTATACATGATCGCAGCATATCTTCCAGGATCTGAATTGTGCGCTCTGATTGGCCATCTGTCTGGGGATGATAGGCAGTACTGAATTTGAGCCTGGTGCCGAGACTCTCTTGCATGCTTCGCCAGAAGTGAGATATAAATCTTGAGTCTCGATCTGATACAATACTAACCGACACTCCATGTAATTTTATGATTTGTCGCATATACATGTCGGCTAGTACTTCCGTGGATTGTCCGACTCTGAACGGCAAGAAGTGAGCCGACTTAGTGAGCCGATCCACGATGACCCATACTGCATCCTTTCCACTATAGCTTCTTGGAAATCCAGTGACGAAGTCCATGGTAATATGCTCCCACTTCCATTCAGGGATGGGAAGTGGCTGCAACATACCTGCAGTCCTTTGGTGCTCGGCCTTCACCTGCTGGCAGACTAAGCATTTTGCCACAAATCGGGCAATCTCCCTTTTCATTCCATGCCACCAGTAATATTGTCTTAAGTCCCGGTACATCTTGGTCCCTCCTGGATGAATCGAGTATATGGAGCTATGTGCTTCCGTCATCAACTCCTGCCTTAATTCTCTATTTGGAACATATAGGCGATTTCCGCACCTTAATGTCCCGTCCTCGTGGATGCGAAGTCCCGTTTGCATGCCTGCTTCGGTTCTCTCTTTCAGCCTTCGGAATCTGGCATCATTAGGCAAAGCTTCTTTGATTCTCTCCACCAGCGATGACTTCACTTCGAGGTTAGCCAGCAAACCATTTTGTCCAGGTAGAACAACCTTTATCTGAAGATCTTGCAAGTCTTGTAATAGCTGAGGCTGCTCTGTTAAGAAATAAGCCGAGGGTTTTCTGCTGAGGGCGTCGGCTACAACATTTGCTTTCCCCGGGTGGTACTGCAGATCGATGTCAAAGTCCACCATCAACTCAAGCCAACGCCTTTGCCTCATGTTGAGCTCCTTCTGTGTATAAACATAGTTCAACCTCTTATGATAAGTGAATATTTCAACCTTCACTCCATACAGATAATGTCTCCAGATCTTTAATGCAAAAATCACTGCAGCTAGCTCCAGGTCGTGAGTTGGGTAATTCTTCTCGTGGACCTTCAGCTGCCTCGATGCATAAGCGATAACATTGCCATGTTGCATCAAGACACAACCTAGTCCACTACCAGACGCATCACTATAAACAACAAAACCTCCTAACCCTGAGGGAAGAGTCAAGACTGGTGCTGTTGTTAGACGCCTCTTCAATTCTTCAAAGGCATTCTGGCATTCTTCCGTCCATATGAACTCCTGATCCTTCCGTGTCAGCTTAGTCATCGGCTCTGCGATCCTTGAAAAATTTTCTACGAACCGTCGGTAATACCCAGCAAGTCCAAGAAAACTTCTCACTTCTGCAACAGAGGTAGGGGTAGGCCAGGTTTCAATAGCAGTGACCTTCTCTGGGTCCACAGACAGTCCTTCACCTGAGATAATATGCCCTAAGAATGGAACCTTGTCCATACAGAACTCACATTTGCTGAGTTTGGCATATAGCTTCTCCCTTCTCAAGGTTTTCAGCACAATTCTAAGGTGTTCCTCGTGCTCTTCGTGGTTCTTGGAGTAGACTAGGATATCATCAATGAATACCACCACGAACTTATCCAAGTACTGATGGAAGACTCCGTTCATCAAACTCATAAATACAGCAGGTGCGTTGGTTAAACCAAACGGCATTACTAGGAACTCATAATGTCCATATTTAGTTCTGAAGGCCGTCTTTGGGATATCTTCCTTCTTCACCCTAATCTGGTGATAACCGGATCTAAGGTCAATCTTTGAGAATACCCTAGCACCACTCAATTGGTCAAACAAGTCATCAATGCGTGGTAATGGGTACCGGTTCTTAACAGTGACAGCATTAAGGGCTCTGTAATCAATGCACAACCGCACAGTTCCGTCCTTCTTGGGTACAAAAAGTATAGGTGCTCCCTAAAGTGAAACACTGGGCCGGATAAATCCTTTCTCCAGAAGGTCGTCAACTTGTGCTTTCAACCCCACTAACTCCTTAGGTGCTAGCCGATATACCGATGAAGTGATAGGTTCGGCTCCTGGAGTTAGGTCTATTGTGAATTCTATCTCCCGATCAGGTGGTAAACCTGGAAGATCGTCGGGAAATACGTCCACAAATTCCGTTATGACTCCTGGGTAACTTGAATCTTCTTCTACAGTCAATACCCTAAGAGTTGGCTGGACCCCTTGTTCTACAGCACCTCTAAGAAATTCAAACTCAGGAAGGCTAGGGGGTCTAAATATCACTTTTTCAAGCCGGCAATCCAGTGTCGCATGGTACTGACTTAACCAGTCCATACCAAGTACAACATCATAATCAGGCATAGAAAAGATCAAGAATTGGGCTCGCATCTCTCGGCCACAGACTACCACTGAACATGATCTACAGGTATCACTAACCGGGATAATTCTACCTCCTGTTAGAATTCTCTTCATCTTCGAGAGAGGTGCGGTAGCTATTCTATGTGTGGCTACGAAGCTAGCAGCAATAAATGAATGCGAGGCTCCAAAATCAAATAATGCTACAGCAGGAATTGAAGCTACTAATATGGTACCTGCTATCACTTCGCCTGCAGTAGCTTCCTCAGTGACTGCTAGTGCATATGCCTGACCTCGTCCCTGAGCGGGACCCCTTTGCTGACGAGCTTGCTGGAACATTGCTGCCTGAGGTGGTAGAGGTGGCCTGGCTCCTCCAGGCCCTATCTGTGTTGCTCCCCCAGCTGGAAGAGCTGCAGGTGGAGCTGGTCGATTCGGAACTCCCTCCCGACGTTCCGAGCAGTCCTTTGAGAAGTGTTGTCCAGATCCGCAAACCAGGCAGAGCCCCAGCTTGCGTCTACATTCTTTCTCAATATGTCCTACCTTGCCGCAGTAATGGCAAGTAGGCAGGTTCTTAGTTGCTGCTCTTGGAGGCGGGCTCTTCTGGGGCCGTTTAGCAGATTCCCCTGGTGATGACTTGGACGGTGCGGAGGAGAAGGGACGTTTCAGGCTTGATTCCCTCCGAGTAACGCGCTCCAGCCGACGTGCTGCAGCTAGGACGTCGGAGTAAGATGTGGGCGCGACCGATCCGATTAACTTCTGAAGCTCGAACCTGAGCCCATCAAAGAACTTCTCCACCTTCTCCTCTTCGGTAGGAATTAGGGAAGGGGCGAAGCGGCTCAGGCGAATGAATTTGGCGTTATATTCCTCCACTGTCATGTTGCCCTGGATCAGGCGGTTGAATCTGTCTCGGAGTTCTGACCGAGCCACAGCAGGGATGTACATTTCCTGGAAGATGTCACGCCCCAGTCCCAAAATGACGAGGGACTGGAGGAGCGTGGCAATGGCCAGCAGCACGCACCGATGGACAACCCAATTTAATGGATCCATCAGGGCATGCTTAAGCTGTAGTCTAACAGGAATTAAGGTAATTGGTACAAGTCATGGGTTATTCTATTCTCATCCACAACAGATAATCACAGATTAAAGACAAAGTAATGCAAGTAGAAATAACTGTCAAATCTCAATAAATTCCTCGGGAAACAATCCGAGAATATGTCTGGTACAACAATGCAAATAGACAGGAGATAAACAACTGAAAATAGAAATAACTGACTACATACGGCCAATGCTCAGGAGAAGTCCTCTGGTACGATCTCGCCCTCAGGTCCTGGTACAACTCCTGGAAGTGCTCTGGTACGGGGTATCTCTGGATGGATTTCTTCAGCTATACCTGGGGACATCATCCATTCCAGGTCCTCAGGGGACATAGCAAGGTACAGATAATACAAGCCAAATATAAGCAGTGCAGCAATAGATAAGCAATAGGGTAAACTATGTAACCAGCTAAGTGATATGCAAGATAAGAGCAGCACTAGAACTCAGGCTGAAACTACTACCAGCTCTGTGTCTGGGAGCCGGTAGCAGTGATATCATGTAGTTGTCTAGCTCTTAGTGAGACTAAGACGCCGGCATAATATAAAATCAACCTGTAGCCTGTGTGACTCTCCCCACCCAATGTAATCACGCTTATCATGACCATAACGTCTCATGCCCATGTCAGCGGGATTATAACTAATGCAACAAGTCATAATGTCTATAAAGTATCTCTGTCAAGTCCTGTATCCTATACAGAATCACCATGAATATATTAGGAAGACTCTGTCTCATGAATAGTGTCAAGTGTCCTGGGTCCTGGGGTACTTGATAAGACAAGTACGAGCATTATCGGGTCTCGATAACCATCTCTATGTGACGTTACACAACCCCGCGTACGGAGTTGGCACCCGACTATGATCGGACGCTAAGTAAAGCCACTCGGTCCTGGGTTTAACAGTTTAACAAGTTTACATGCATCTAACCAAGATTTCAGGCAAGTTCTATAACAGGAATTAATGCAATTTGGCAAGCTTTATTTGTCCACTGATGTATAAACAAGTCTAGGAAATTAAGTAGCAAGCTGCAGGATTTGGTAAGGTACACTTGCCTGTGGTTCCGGCTATGTTTACGGCTCTGACTTCAGCTGGAATTGCAGGCGGTACTCCGGTTGCTGAAACAAACATCACCATCAGATCCAGAAAATATCAATCAGCTAGAAACGCCTGTCCTTGGGTCCAATTTGGAGACAAGGGCAGAAACGACAGTTTCGGGTCAAAACGGGGTCCCCAAGTGGGCCCGCTTTGCACCGAAAAACGCGTCAGGGTCAAAGGTCTCCAAATTCACCAAACTTAGTGTCAACAGATCAGGAACGCTGATACGAACCCAACGGAACTTTCAGAATTGAATTCCGATGAGCCGATCACAAAATCGTCCGTCGAGCGGGGCCTGTGGGGCCCACGACACGCGATTTCGTCAACGTTCTCAGAATCGAACCAAACTTGACCCACAGGACCAGCGTATCGCTACGAGTCCGATGGCGCAAGTTTCGTCTCGATCCGACGTGTGTACACAAAGTTAGGTCGAATTGCAGAAAAGACGGATACGGGGCGATGTCCGCGGATACGCGTTGATTCCGGTGTGCACGCACACCCGAATCAGCTTCCGCGAAAACCCACACGTCCGTATCGACGAGGCGCACGTATCGGTGAAGACCGCGCGCGACCAAGTCGTCCCGTTTGGCGGGACGTACTCAGTTCCGGGGTGAAACAGGGTCTGGGTTTTTCCTGTTATTGGATCGCGGTGTGCGATCACCACAGGACGCGATGCCCCGAACAGTTTGTCCGGACACCGAGAGGGTCATACAGGCTTCGCAACGCAATTTGCGGAATCGAAAACGGAGCTACGGATCAAAAGTTACACGCACCTGAAGGGGACCCGGAAACCGGGGTCGAACCGTGTCCGACACGTGTCGGACACGTGTCCGGACACAGAACAGTAACTAGGGTTAGTGCTTGGGAAGTCGGCCGGCGGCGGGGACGGCGGCGTGGGCGGCTGGGGCTGCGGCGGAGGGGCCGGGGACGGCGCGGCGGCGCGCGGCACGGCGGCTGGGGGCTCGCCGGCGGCCGGGGACAGCGCTGCGGGCTGCCCGAGCGGCTGGAGGTGGAGGGAGGAGCTGCGGGCGGTGGCTTCTCGGCTGGGCGACGTCGGCGGCGAGGCGAGGCCGGCGGAGGGTGCAGCGGCGAGGCGGACGGTAACGTCGACGGGGAGCTAGGGTTCCGGCGAGGGGCGGCTGAGGGGAAGATCGGGGAGGCGGAGGAGAACGGGGGGGAACGGGGTTTTATAGGGCCGTGGCGGTGGGGGACGGGGCCGAGGAAGGCGGCGACGTCGCGGTCGTGGGGTGAGGTGGCCGCCGGAGCGGGCGGCGCGCCGGGCGGGGCGGCGTGAGAAGCGGGCGGGGACGCTGGGTCGCGCAGCGTGGGGGAGACGGGTGCGGGTCTCGGGCTAGCGGGTCTGGCCGACCCGCCCGACCCGCTAGGCCGGGGATGGGCCGGGGACGGGTTAGGGCCCAATGGGCTGGGCCGACGGGCCGGGTTATAATTTAAAATAATAATAATAATAATAATATAAAATCATTTAATAAATAAATAAATAAATAAGTAATTAAACAAATAGTTTTTAGGTATTTAAAAATAGGTCCGGGGTCCGATAAATTCCAGAAAAATTGCCCTAAGTCCAGTTTTTCATTTTACATCCAAAAATATTATTTTCATAATATTTTAATATTGTTTAATATCATTTAAAAATCATTGAATAATTAAAACCCTTATTTTAAATTGCAGAAAAATCCCAGAAAATTCCAGAAAATTGTGAAAATTCCAGTTTTTAAAAAATTTGAAAAATCAGGGGGTTTACAATCTACCCCCCTTAAGAAGATTGCGTCCTCGCAATCAAAGAATAACCGGTCAACAGAGATGACGCGGTCGCAAGCATCGTTTGAAAACATCACAGGGTACTTAGGGAAAATACCGTTTCCCTAAAAATGAAAGTTATGCACTTTCTAGAGAAAATCTAATTAAAACAAGAAAATTACAACTTTTATGAAAACCAGGTTATTATTAACAAGTTACAATTTACTAGGTTGGGGCTGAGGTCACGAACCAACGGGCACGAACTACAACAAGACTAGAAACGAAAAACTACAAATCACTTACGCGCATTGGCTATTCCACGAGTCTGCGCGTACTCCACGGTCATCGTCAGGGCTTGCTCGCGTCCTTGCAGTCGATTCTTCTGCTGTTGGGCCTGCTGGAAGAGTATTTCCTGGGGTATCAAGGGTGGCCTTGGCTGATACTCTGCTGGAGCTGGTGGTAGGACTCCTTGAACTTCCGCTTGCGGTACTCCCAATGTTGGACAGGTTGGCCTCGGTATTGGTAACGCTTGCTGGTTACACTTTGGTGCTCTGTCCCGATGCTCAGGGCATTCCTTCAATAAATGCTGACTGGATCCGCAAATTATGCATAATCTCTTCTTTCGTCTGCACTCGTCTTCAGTATGGCCTCGTTTGCGACAATATGGACAAACAGGTATTGTCTGTGGAGTTGCTTCTGGTGGCTGGTGAACGTGAGGTCTTTTTGCGACTCCTTCCTGTGGTGCTGAAGTGGAAGTTCGTTTCAGACTAGTCTCTCTCCTGATGACGCGCTCAATGCGTCGCGCTGCAGCAAGGACGCCCGAGTACGAAGTAGGTGCAACGGATCCAATTAGTTTCTGTAGCTCAATGTTCAGTCCGTCGAAGAATTTCTCTGCCTTCTCTTCTTCTGTCGGGATCAATGCTGGGGCGAAGCGACTTAGACGAATGAACTCAGCGTTGTACTCTTCCACCGTCTTAGTATCCTGAGTAAGGTGATTAAACTTGTCCCGAAGTTCTGATCGAGCGATAGCTGGAATGTACATCTCTTGAAAGAGTCTAGAGAACTCTTCCCAAGTGACTCGGTCTGGTCCGAGCCGTGCTTCCTCAGATAGCCACCAGTGATGTGCATTGTCCGTCAACTGCATTCTGACGGCAGTCATCCAACGTTCCTTTGGAAGCTCAGCTGCTTCCAGTTGATGTTGAGTGTTGGTGAGCCACTCATGAACTTCAGTGGGCTCTTCTTTGCCTGAGAATGTACGGGGCTTCAGCTGGCGAAAGTCGGTGATAGAGCCCGTCGTTGGTCGTCGTGCCTGCTCTAGTACGGTTACTAAGCTGCGACTCCAAGCCTCTTGTTGAGCTTGCACTATTGCATAGACCATTGAAAACATCTGCTGTCCGTCCATGGCCTGCCCTGGTGGAATTACGGGCATTGATGGAGTAACTGGCGTCGTTGGTGGAACGTCATCTTGCTGGATTCTCGGGGCATGTTGTTGAGCTGACTGTCCCTTATCCACTGGTGTTACTTCATCTTCGTTGGTTACCTCAGCAACTCGTGGTGACGTTATGGGAGTCTCGTCGTTTGCTCGTGAATCCATAACCCTGCAACCAAAATAAGCAATAAGAGGCGCACAGGAATCAAGGCAGGAGGCAAGTCAAGGAATTAATTCGAAGTCGATATGGATATCAAGAACGTTTCAAGCAAGTGGATGAGATCCTAAAAACTTATCCTATTCTTTACTGCAGGCCTGTTCGGTCCCTGGGTTGAAACCGAACCATTTAGTCGTTGACCTGCATGGGCCACCACAAAAACCATGTCACGCCCCAGTCCCAAAATGACGAGGGACTGGAGGAGCGTGGCAATGGCCAGCAGCACGCACCGATGGACAACCCAATTTAATGGATCCATCAGGGCATGCTTAAGCTGTAGTCTAACAGGAATTAAGGTAATTGGTACAAGTCATGGGTTATTTTATTCTCATCCACAACAGATAATCACAGATTAAAGACAAAGTAATGCAAGTAGAAATAACTGTCAAATCTCAATAAATTCCTCGGGAAACAATCCGAGAATATGTCTGGTACAACAATGCAAATAGACAGGAGATAAACAACTGAAAATAGAAATAACTGACTACATACGGCCAATGCTCAGGAGAAGTCCTCTGGTACGATCTCGCCCTCAGGTCCTGGTACAACTCCTGGAAGTGCTCTGGTACGGGGTATCTCTGGATGGATTTCTTCAGCTATACCTGGGGACATCATCCATTCCAGGTCCTCAGGGGACATAGCAAGGTACAGATAATACAAGCCAAATATAAGCAGTGCAGCAATAGATAAGCAATAGGGTAAACTATGTAACCAGCTAAGTGATATGCAAGATAAGAGCAGCACTAGAACTCAGGCTGAAACTACTACCAGCTCTGTGTCTGGGAGCCGGTAGCAGTGATATCATGTAGTTGTCTAGCTCTTAGTGAGACTAAGACGCCGGCATAATATAAAATCAACCTGTAGCCTGTGTGACTCTCCCCACCCAATGTAATCACGCTTATCATGACCATAACGTCTCATGCCCATGTCAGCGGGATTATAACTAATGCAACAAGTCATAATGTCTATAAAGTATCTCTGTCAAGTCCTGTATCCTATACAGAATCACCATGAATATATTAGGAAAACTCTGTCTCATGAATAGTGTCAAGTGTCCTGGGTCCTGGGGTACTTGATAAGACAAGTACGAGCATTATCGGGTCTCGATAACCATCTCTATGTGACGTTACACAACCCCGCGTACGGAGTTGGCACCCGACTATGATCGGACGCTAAGTAAAGCCACTCGGTCCTGGGTTTAACAGTTTAACAAGTTTACATGCATCTAACCAAGATTTCAGGCAAGTTCTATAACAGGAATTAATGCAATTTGGCAAGCTTTATTTGTCCACTGATGTATAAACAAGTCTAGGAAATTAAGTAGCAAGCTGCAGGATTTGGCAAGGTACACTTGCCTGTGGTTCCGGCTATGTTTACGGCTCTGACTTCAGCTGGAATTGCAGGCGGTACTTCGGTTGCTGAAACAAACATCACCATCAGATCCAGAAAATATCAATCAGCTAGAAACGCCTGTCCTTGGGTCCAATTTGGAGACAAGGGCAGAAACGGCAGTTTCGGGTCAAAACGGGGTCCCCAAGTGGGCCCGCTTTGCACCGAAAAACGCGTCAGGGTCAAAGGTCTCCAAATTCACCAAACTTAGTGTCAACAGATCAGGAACGCTGATACGAACCCAACGGAACTTTCAGAATTGAATTCCGATGAGCCGATCACAAAATCGTCCGTCGAGCGGGGCCTGTGGGGCCCACGACACGCGATTTCGTCAACGTTCTCAGAATCGAACCAAACTTGACCCACAGGACCAGCGTATCGCTACGAGTCCGATGGCGCAAGTTTCGTCTCGATCCGACGTGTGTACACAAAGTTAGGTCGAATTGCAGAAAAGACGGATACGGGGCGATGTCCGCGGATACGCGTTGATTTCGGTGTGCACGCACACCCGAATCAGCTTCCGCGAAAACCCACACGTCCGTATCGACGAGGCGCACGTATCGGTGAAGACCGCGCGCGACCAAGTCATCCCGTTTGGCGGGGCGTACTCAGTTCCGGGGTGAAACAGGGTCTGGGTTTTTCCTGTTATTGGATCGCGGTGTGCGATCACCACAGGACGCGATGCCCCGAACAGTTTGTCCGGACACCGAGAGGGTCATACAGGCTTCGCAACGCAATTTGCGGAATCAAAAACGGAGCTACGGATCAAAAGTTACACGCACCTGAAGGGGACCCGGAAACCGGGGTCGAACCGTGTCCGACACGTGTCGGACACGTGTCCGGACACAGAACAGTAACTAGGGTTAGTGCTTGGGAAGTCGGCCGGCGGCGGGGACGGCGGCGTGGGCGGCTGGGGCTGCGGCGGAGGGGCCGGGGACGGCGCGGCGGCGCGCGGCACGGCGGCTGGGGGCTCGCCGGCGGCCGGGGACAGCGCTGCGGGCTGCCCGAGCGGCTGGAGGTGGAGGGAGGAGCTGCGGGCGGTGGCTTCTCGGCTGGGCGACGTCGGCGGCGAGGCGAGGCCGGCGGAGGGTGCAGCGGCGAGGCGGACGGTGACGTCGACGGGGAGCTAGGGTTCCGGCGAGGGGCGGCTGAGGGGAAGATCGGGGAGGCGGAGGAGAACGGGGGGGAACGGGGTTTTATAGGGCCGTGGCGGTGGGGGACGGGGCCGAGGAAGGCGGCGACGTCGCGGTCGTGGGGTGAGGTGGCCGCCGGAGCGGGCGGCGCGCCGGGCGGGGCGGCGTGAGAAGCGGGCGGGGACGCTGGGTCGCGCAGCGTGGGGGAGACGGGTGCGGGTCTCGGGCTAGCGGGTCTGGCCGACCCGCCCGACCCGCTAGGCCGGGGATGGGCCGGGGACGGGTTAGGGCCCAATGGGCTGGGCCGACGGGCCGGGTTATAATTTAAAATAATAATAATAATAATAATATAAAATCATTTAATAAATAAATAAATAAATAAGTAATTAAACAAATAGTTTTTAGGTATTTAAAAATAGGTCCGGGGTCCGATAAATTCCAGAAAAATTGCCCTAAGTCCAGTTTTTCATTTTACATCCAAAAATATTATTTTCATAATATTTTAATATTGTTTAATATCATTTAAAAATCATTGAATAATTAAAACCCTTATTTTAAATTGCAGAAAAATCCCAGAAAATTCCAGAAAATTGTGAAAATTCCAGTTTTTAAAAAATTTGAAAAATCAGGGGGTTTACAGAAGAGTCTGGAGAACTCCTTCCAGGTAACCTGATCATGTCCGGGCCTTCTTTCTTCGGACAGCCACCAATGATGCGCGTTGTCCGTCAGTTGTATCCTGACGGCAGTCATCCATTTATCCCTTGGTAGTTCAGCGGCCTCCAACTGATGCTGCGTGTTTGTAAGCCATTCATGCACTTTAGTTGGTCCTTCCTTGCCCGAGAAGGTACGGGGCTTGAGTTGACGGAAATCTGTGATAGATCCCGTCGCTAGCCGCCTATTTGATGGATTTGCATGTTCCAATGCTGCGACTAGGCTGTTCCTTAGGTTCTCGGCCTCATGACGTTGGGTCTCCTGTTGGATCTGTTGTTGTGCCTGCATCATGGCGTAGAACATCTGGAATATTTGCTGGCCGTCCATTGCCTGTCCTGGGGGAAAGACAGGCATCGTAGGAGGGAACTGGGGAGGAGGCGGGATGTCATCACGCCTGAACCTGGAACTGGGTATGCGGGTCGGGTCGGGCACGGATCCGGGCTGGGCGGACCCGCCCGACCCGCTAGGTTAGGTTGGGTCTGGGATGCTAATGGGCTCGGCTCACTGGTCCGGGCTGGCCCCTAAAAATAATAATAATACAGTAAATATAATAATAATATTAATAATAATAATTAATTAATAATTTAATTAGAAAAATAGTTTTTAGGCTCTTAAAAATAGGTCTGATGTCCAATAAAATCCCAGAAAATTACCCTAAGTCCGGTTTTCTATTTTACACCATAAAATCATATTTTCATCACATTTTATTATTAGTTATTAGCAATAAAAATTATAAAATCAGCACAGGACATATGTAAATTCCTGAATAATTGCAGAAAATTTCCAAAAATTGATTTTTTAAAATCTGAAAATTTTGTGTGTTTACATCCGTCCATAGGCTGTCATGTTGGAAAAACGGGTATTGGTTTAGTAAGCTGCGACGGTGGTGGAATGTTGTCTCGCCGAAACCTCGAGGAATGCTGATATGCTTGATTGCTTTGTTGAGTGGATGGATCTCTACCCAATGGTGTCACTCCATCATCGTAGGTGACCACAACACCTTGTAGTATACCCACGGGAGTCTCTTCACTGGCTCGTAGATCCATTATTCTGCGTACAAAGTAAACTACGAGAGGCGCACAGAAGAATCAAGGCAGGATGCAAGTCAAAAAATTATTTTGAAGTCAATACAGAGGTCAAGAACAGATCAACAAGTAGATGGGATCCTATAATTTATCCTATCTTAATTGCAGGCTTGCTCGGTTCCTTAGTTGAAACCAAAACAATATAGTCGTAGACCTGTTTGGGCCACCACAAAAATTATGTCAGGTTGCACCACATATACTTCTTCATCAAGATATCTATAAAGAAATGCATTATTGATATCTAACTGTAGCAACGTCCAATCATAGCGAACAGCTAAGGCCAAGAGGACACGCACATAGGTCATTCGAGCAACTGGAGAGAATATCTCAAAATAATCCTCACCATAGGTCTGAGAATAACCTTTTGCCACCAGATGAGCCTTCAGATGATCAAGAGTGTCATTCAGTTTTACCTTAATATTGAACACCCATTTGCAACCCATTGTCTTCTTACCATGAGGTAAATCAACCAAGATGAGGGTTGGGATTGGCGGCTAGGGTTTGGGGTAGAGTGATAAAATAAAGAGGGAAATATTATACTTCTTATCGCGATATCTGATATGTCAGCAAGTGAAGTCAGAACAACAGAGACCGGCAATATTATTGCAGCCGCTTCTTATTCCATAGTGGAAGTGGGAACACATCATGATGGACTTTGTGATTGGTTTACATAGATCACCGACTAGTCGAGATGCAGTTTGTTGATAATAGATCGTCTCACAAAAGTAGCTTTCTTTCTTCATTTTCGAGTAGGACACTCTACAGAATAATTGGCTAAAATCAATATGCAACAGATAGTGAGACAACACGGTATCCCAGTAAGTATCATGTCAGACCGAGATACTCAATTCACTTCTTATTTTTGGAAAAGTTTGCATTAGAGTTTGGGCACCAAGTTAAGATTCAGTACAGCTTACCACCCCAGACCGACGGACAATAAGAGATGACCATCCATACCCTAGAGGATATGCTATGAGACTGTACCTTAGACCTTGGTGGATCTTGGGAGAATCACCTTCACTTGGTGGAATTCTCGTACAACAATAGTTATCAGGCCAGTATTCAGATGACACCTTTTGAAGTACTGTACGGCATAAAGTGTAGGTCACCGTTGGCTTAGGACAATATTGGTGAGCGAAAGATGTTAGGCCCTGAAATGATTACACATACAGTAGAGGTTGTCAAGAAGATTAAAGAGAGACTTTGGGTTGCACAAGATAGGCATCTTCATTGGGACGATCAATATTGTAGACCTTTACAGTTTTGTGTCGGCGATCACGTATTTTTGCGAATTTTGCCTACCCGTGGAGTTATTAGATTCGGGGTTCATTGGAAGCTTAGTCCCATATACGTGGGTCTGTTCGATATTCTCGAGTGGGTAGGCGATATTGCTTATCGTCTTGCCCTTCCACCTTCATTATGTAAGGTAAACAATGTATTTCATGTATCTCAGTTGCGTAGGTATGTTCCGGATTTGCGTCATATCCTTGAGCACTCTGAGTTTATCGTTGGTACCACCTTATCTTACGAGGAACAACTTGTATCCATATTGGACCGAAGGGAGAAGGTACTCAAGAATCATACTATTTCTCTTATCCTGGTTGCTTGGGTCCATCACTCTCTAGGGGAATCGACGTGGGAGCGCGATGACGATATTCGATCACGGTACCCGTACATATTCGATTCGAAAGGTATATTCAACATTATGCCTTCGTATTTAGTTTACATGATCAGGTGATCACGTATATGTTGTGATGATATTGCTTGCATGTGTAGTTGCTAGTACATTTGTATCATGCTTGTCCTGACTTCTCTAGCTATTGCTTGGATTCGAATTTCGATGACAAAATTTTTGTAAGGAGGATAAAGATGTCACTCCCCGTTCCCAATATATGTATTTGTAACATATTTTATTTTATCATGGTTGCATATGCATGGATACTAAACCCATTCTTTGGTTTAACTTGGTTCATGGTTTATTTTTTGGGTTGGTTCAAGTCATGATAACCCTTGGTTCAACTCTTAACCCTATCATATATAACCCAACATTTTCTCTTTCTCTTCACTTCTTCATTTCTTCCTCTTTATTTAGTTTTTTGTTCCAATTTCCATAGGCAAGTACACCTTGCATGAGAAATAAAAAAAAACTCTATATTATTGTACCATTATGTTTGTTATGTGTTTCTAAGAACTTTTAGTACTTCGAGTTTTTTATTTTGATAGATGGATTAGTATAGTTCTATATTTCAAAACATTAGGTTTTTTATGGATTTCATAAGTTTTTTATGGGTTTCATAAGTTCTACATTTTAATTTAGAGCATTTTGGCTTTTGGTTCACCCGATTTGGACTTAAAATAAGAATTTTATGAATAAAATATTTTTTTTGTTTTTTGGAGTTTCTGCCATGGCCGAACCTGCTGTTAGAGAAGACGAAGTTTGCATGCGAACAGTGAGCTATACAACTTAGAGTGCCATGCGGCCTGAGAGAATTATACGGCCTAAACTCTTGTTGCATACTGACAACATGCGTCCATCTTATTGGACGCATGACTGATGATTTATACTAGTGTCATTGAACATATTATGCTTTCATTCGCTGAACTAATAAGAAATTTGCTAAGTCCAAGAGACAACCCATGCGGTACCGATAGTCATGCAGCCTTGAGAGCATGCGGCCACTATTTTCCTTGGATTCATGACTCTGAACAGTTGGGACTTATTTTTTTGGTTTTATATTTTCTCTCTGACTCACTTTATTGTATTATCACATCAGTCATATCAATCACTTTTTTTACTTTATTGACACTTTATTTATTTGATATCACTTCAACACTTGCCCCAAGTAGTAGACTTTAACCAAGAGCATGCAACCCTAACTTCACATGCGGCCAAGTGGTCCATACAGTCCTGACTTGTCATGTGGCCAAGACTTCACATGGGGCCTAGAGACCCATGCGGCCCTGAATTCTCATGCGGCCAGGACTTCACATGCGGCCCTGACTCCATATGCGGCCCTAGAGACCCATGTGGCCTTGATTGTTTAATTGAATATTTCTTGATCTTTCATGACCCAATATAAAATTGGTAACTGGACTCAAATACTGTATCCGTACTGATACCACTATTGCTTGATAATTGTTCATGATTTAATGTGCGCTGAGGTGCGACACATCGTATCATATGTTAAGTGATTATATTTGGGTTATGCATTATTAATGCCTCCAAATTTTTAAACGTATAATATTATAAATATATATTGTTTTCCCCAATATGGGCATAATAAGCGATCAACTACCAAAAGCGTGGTGAGAATATTGATTGTCTAAACATGTCATACACGCTTGGGTGAATCCAGATTTGACTTCCATGGATTCGTATCTAGAGTGTCCGTACTTTGTACGACATCTTAAAGAAAATTTTCATGTGACCAGGCCTTGAGATTTGAAAAACAACATAGGACTAATTAGGTAACTAAAAGTCATAGTAACATTGGAGGGAACAATATCCCGAGATCATGCCAATGAACCTTCCAATTTGGGTCAGCTAGTAATTGGCTCCCTTTACGTCGCAGGCCTGGAAAGCCCGAAAGCAGCCATTGAATCTTTTCCATACTGCTTTGTCTTTGTTCTCCATATCGATATTGTACCATTTCTTGATTACAATATCCGAGAATTGTACTGGAGTAATAGGTGGCCTTGGAAGACCAGTAAATTGTGTAGGTGGAACAACTGGCCTAGCTGGTATGAACATGGGCCTAGGAATGGTCCCAAGTACATTTGTTCCTTATTAACTTGACTATTCGTCTGTAGGGTATTTTGGCTATTCGCCTGGAACTTTTGGCTGTTCACCTGTAGATATTGGTTGTTCGCCTTGAGGGGAGTTTGGTTTTTTGCCTCCTGGGTTTGTTCAACCCTAGATGATTCTGTACGTTGTTATCTTTAGCCTTTTTATGGGCTACTTCCTTGAATTCTCCTTGCATTTTCATTTCTTGAAAGAGGTCCCAAAATTTCTTATAAAAATCATCGTCTTCCATCTATCATAACCTGGTAAGAATGTCCGCAAGGAAATTAGTATATCCAGGAATATAATTGACATCATAATTAAATATTTCTAGATACATTGCTATCCTTATTTGTTGAAGGTTTTCTTCGGGATTATTAATAGTTTTTCTTTTCAGGAACTGTGCTACTGATTTATTGTCGGTTTCGATCAGGAAATGTCTATATAGAATATAAATTTTTAGGCTTTTGATAGCGAGTTTGACCGCTAGTAATTCTTTATCATAAGTGGCATATTTAATTTGTACTTTAGTAAATCTACCTGATGTGTATGCTACTATCTTTTTGTTTTACGATTAATACACCGGCCCAAAAGTTGTCTGAGGCGTCGGTTTGTAATACCAACATATCATTGTCAGGTGGAAAATAAAGAATATTTTCTATTTTTACAGATTCCTTTATTCTGGCAATTTCCTCAATTTCGTCTTTACCTAGGGTAATAGGTATTTTGTCCGTGTTCCATTTTCTAGGTTGCTCACCGGTCACTTCTTTGTACTTGGCTTGTTCAGCCGTTAGTTTCTCTAGCAAATATTTTACTCGTGCTGATAGATTAGGAATGAATTTTCTTCCATAATTAAGTAATCCTAAGAAACTCTGAAGTTATTTAAGAGTCTTAAAGTTTTCAAAAAATTCTTTGATCTTGGTGTATATATGTTTCTGTAATAAAACTTGTCAATTCCTTATGGTTTTTCCTAAGAAATCAATTTTATTTTTTAATAGCTCAATCTTTTTAGGACTGAGAATAATACCATTATCGAGTAATAGTTTACAGATATGCAATAGATGTTCCTTGTGTTCTTCAGCAGTGTTTGAAAAAAATGAGAATACCATCAATGTAAACTACAACATAGGGAAGGTGTCCAAAAATAGAATTCATCCATTTCTGAAAAAATTATGGAGCATTTTTTAAACCGAATGGTAGTACCAACCATTCAGAATGTCCTTGTGGGCAGCTGAAAGCTGTTTGTTTAATGGATTTCTTATCCTCTAGTTTTATCTGCTAAAAACCTGATTTAGCATCAAATTTACTATAATACTTAGCACCTTCAAGTTGTTTAATAAGATGCTCAGCAGTGGGAATAAAATAACCATCGAATTTAGTGTAACTGTTTAGCTTTCTGTAATTAATAACCATTCTTGCCTTTCCTCTTTATTTCAGCATGATTTCTCACAAGAAAAGCTGGAGAGAAATGCATACTGAAGCTTTTTTGGATGAGCTTTAGTTTTAAGAGTTCGCTAATTTGTTTGGCAAATTCTTCTTTGTCAGAAGGGAGACCATAATGATATTTACTCTGACTTTAGCTTCTTTGTATTGTTCTAATAATTCTATTTGGCAATATCTAGGAGCTTTATCGAAAGCTTTTAAAGGATTATCGAAAAAAAGTGGCTCTAGCATTCCGTAGATAGTTCTCTATATACTATCGTTGTTGGGAAGGTCATAAGTACAGATTTTTGTGTTTTCAATAAGAGTAACGGGTTTTTCACCACGCTGTGTTGTATGAGTAAAAGTTGATGATAAGAAAATTAGAAAATATATTCTGGGAATTGAAATGCCATCTAGTTCGAATATGTGTGTGTTGTATGGTTTGTAATGTCGTAAATTATCCATGCCTATTATATAATCACTGTCAAAGTCTTTTGGTAATAATACAAAATCAAATATGTAAGTATTTGAGTGTACTTGTAAGTCAGGAAAGTGTACTATAAGATTTTGTACTTTGTGGTTTACTGAGATTTGTCTTCCCATAAAATCGTTTAATTTTCCAGGTTTATCAAGCTTTGTCCATTGCTCTTGTGGTATGAATATTTCTTGTAACAGGCTAGCTTCAGCTCCTGTATCAACTAAAGCATGGATTGCAAATTCATTGTAGCCTGGGATGCATATAGTAAGTGGTATATATATATATGTATAATTGGGCTTTTACTTTTAGGTCCATAAACTGATCATTTTAATATTATGAGGAGTATCTGGAAGATCTAATAAATATTTTCAAGTATCTATAGAGAGATCTATATTATCCAGAGAGGTACTTGCTATTTCTAATTCTAAAGTATCATCAATAGAAAGATCTATAGTATCATCTAATTGAGTCATTGTTCCCTTGTCAGGTCTATTTTTCTCAAAAATTTTAATATGTTTACCAACAACCTTTATGGTTTTGTCCATATGTCTCATAACAATAGTCTTATAATTGGACTTTTTGACTTCTCGTATAATATCCCTAAATTTTCGTAAAAGATGATTCATTTTATAGGCCTGATCAATCTGGCTTTCGTCGTAACTAGTATGTTCCCTGTACCAATTTGTGGTTTTAGACATTTGGATCTTATTGTAGTAATAGATTTCTATTTCTATCCCTTATTTGTGATAAAGGAATTTTTATCGATATTTTATCCATCTCATTGGCACGCTGGTTATCCAGCATGGTCTTGGTTCTTCCTTTTATCGGAGTATTAACGCTCATTCTATGGTGTATATCTTGTAGAATGTTAGGTGTTAGTTCAATACTAACCAAATTATCCATTGAGTTAGATCTAGTGATAGTAGTGTTCGAGGTTGTGGCCTCGGAGTATTTCTTATTTAGAAGTGGCTTTCCTCCCTCGATTATAGTGGAAATAGTATTGCCCGAAGCAATAAAATATTCTGTTGGTACTTCAACTTTGAGTTTTAAAGATTTTATGAATACTTTTATCTCATTATCATTCTTTAGGTGTTCTAATCGAATAAGTATAGGTTGTATGATTCTACCCATGCCCACCTCGAATAATCTGACTAGATTTTTGGGTGTAATAGATTTGAAGGTTGGAGTGTCGTTTAATGCCATACAATGTTCCCATTGTATACCAAGTACTTTGGAACCTGGCATTAATTATATTCCTTGAAGGCTAACTGATAGTGTGCATGTTTTTTCTATATTGTGATCATCTAGACTAATAGAAAAATCTGGATGTATATTAATACCAAATAATCTGTTAACCAGATTAGATTTTGCTCCTCCTATGATGTTGTTTAATGGATTATTGATGATTCTCTCATCCATACATATGACTAAAATAGGGGTATCAATTCTTGTTCGGAATAGTCCTATAATTTTGAGCTGTATTAGGCCAATATGCAGATATCTCATCTTTGGATATTTAGCCTTTAATTTTTTCATTTTTCTTTTGTCTAATAGACTAATAGAGGAGAAATCTTCATCCCATTTTAGTTCTATATTTTCTTGCATTCTTTCAAACACATAAGTATGTTTATTCAGAAATCTAGACTGGAAAAAAATTGGCTTATAGACCTCCTTTTTATCAGAATGTGGAATAGCTTCTTTCAGCTTCTCAAGGTCATCATCTGTAATTTCAAATTATTCTCCCTCACTCTGGAGAATATTTTAATTAGTAGTTTCTTCTGAGGTCAGGGTATTGGTATATATTCTAAACTCATAATAACCTTCGTGTAGTTCACTAGTGCTTGACCTAGGGGAATCAATTCATGGCTTTGGTCAAGTTTCTTCTATTATAGGAAGATCTTCATATTTATGTATAACTAACAAACCAAGTGGATTATCCTTCTCAATAGAATAATCTCTATCTTCAAACGAAGTATTTTTCATTATTATTGAAACATTATTTCGAGAAACTGGTTGAATGAATCCATATGTAATAAATATATTCTTAGTAGCATGCAGAGGTATATTATGTATGATGCCGTAATAGCCTAATGGCAAAAATATTTTAATATCTAATAAAATTTCCTGAGTATGGTATCTTCTGATTCTATGATTTTTACTGGCATATATTATATATCCTGCCGATATTCCTTCTTTTTGAGGTAATATCGTATTGTCATTTAATAAAGTCATCCTTACTTGATTTTGGATTTTATTGATGGTGATCATATTGATTTTTAAATATTTCATAGAGCCGTATATGTCATCTTCAGATTGTTCATCCGAATAAATTGATTCTATTTCATACATAGAAGAAGCGGAAGTATCATTGTTTATATCAGCAATAGTTCCTATGTTAATACCATATTCTTCTAAGTAATCGATTACTATGGTATGAATATTATTGGGACATTCGTTAGCAAAATGTCCTTCCTTATTGCACTTAAAATATTTGCACCATTTTCTAATTTTTTTCTTCTCTTAATGAACTTCTTTTTATCGTACTTTTGATGTTGCTGTTTTAAAGTGCGTTTCCACTTTCTTCTAGTAATTTTGTACTTGGTTTTTCCTTTTTCTTTTCTTCTAAAGAATTTCTTTTTTTGTTTTTTCCATCCCTTTGTTTCGGGTAGGCATCCAAACTCAGCATTGATATCTGTGTTGTATTTAGAGCAACAAGAATATCCCAATCTAGATTTCTTAATGGTCATATCCATCTATTTTTGTGCCCTTACTTGTTCACATATTGTCTCCATTATTTTCATACAAGCTTTCTTGAGTATGCTAGTGGTGTGAACATTGTTTCTCATTTTATCATATTTTTCCTTGATAATATTATTCCAGGGATAGGGATTTTTTGTAAAAAAATCTTTTAATCCAGAAATCATTTTGTCCTGTACTTTTTAATCAAAAAATAAAACCAATATATTTAGTAATAAACTCCTCAAGTAAACAAATATCACATAAAATTATTTTATGAAGATGTTCTTCATAATCTTTATCATCCGTACCATCGTCTCCTATGAAGTCCGCTAACATGAGACCTAATAATTTTGCTAATGCGTCCTGAGGGTCTTTTGTGCCTCTAATCTCATCTCTTTTTGCCTTATTGTTAGTTTCAAAGCTAACTAACCAAGCTCTAGCACTACCCTTCCAGAAGCTAGTTGCATAATGAATAAATTGGGCCGTATTAATATTTCCTGGTAAATGATATATCATTCCCCCTATTTGTTGTGCCCATTCACCAGTGTATTCCTTTATTTTCCTATGCGGGATCTCATCAATATTGAAGATTAGTCCATCTGTATGCCTATTTTCACTGGCTTTATGATATCTAACCCAATCCTTCCTATTTTCAGGTTGGCTTATAGTTGAGGGTATTATAGCCCTGGTCGGCATAAGGCTTTCGGGGGGAGGTCCAATTGATCCTACATCTTCGGTGGATATTCCTTCCAGGGTCATACCACCACTAGTTATATGCAGGAGTTCATTATCCGAATAGCTGTCCATGTCTATATTATGCTTCCATTTATAAAAATTAATAGTAGAGGAATACTTTTCATAAAAGGCATAAACAGTTTGTTCATCAATTTCACCAAGAAGTTCTTGGTTTTGTAATTTAAGAAAACTACGATTGTGTTCTTTATTGATATCATTTATATCAATTCTGTTTTCTTCCTTTGACGAATACCTCATCATATTAATATTCCAATGGGCTATTTTGGGGTTCTGATTGTACCTATCTCCAAAACCTCTAACGTCAGCAAAATCCATGTCTTCTAATTTCTGTTTTATTTCTTTCATGTTACTCCTAATTTCTTGTAGGAGATCTACAATAAAATTATATATCCCATGTTCTGGGTGGTCTTTGGTAGACATGTGGACTATGTGTTCATAGCTATCATGAAGATTTAAAAAACATTGGTGTGTGTCTGCATAGATAAGTTATTTACTCATGTGTTTATGTAGTGGCAGTTCTTGAATATGCTCATCATATAACATTAGAATGATTTCTCCTAAGATCTATCTTTTGATCCCATACCCTATATCCGTTTTGACCCACAATTATGCGGCTAGACATAGTATCCCCTTTGCTTAGGTTGGTTTAACCTAGCATACCGTGGTTTTATGGCGGGGTTATGCCTCAAATATTTCAACCACAGGCATATACTATAACTTCACATAATTGGAGCACAACATTGGTTCGTTTCCTACTCCATGCGTAAGGATTTTAGGTATGGAAAGCCCAAGATAGAGGATAGGATAATCATTCTATGCCATACTAGATCATATTCAAGAACTAATTACTTAAACTATCATAATAAGAACTTGCAGGGATTGCATAACTTACAGGGATTGCACGGGCTCTGATACCAACTAAAACGTCTTCACAAAAGAGAGCAGACTTTTATTCATAAGAACTCAGATTTACAAAGGGGGAGAAAGAGAACACAAGAACAGGGGAAGAGATTACAAGAGTAAAGTTCACAAAGCTCACAAGCCTTCCAAACTTCGATGCCTTCTTCATACATCTGAAGTCTTATTTATAGTACACGGGGTCTACGTATGACCCGTAGTTTCCGGTTTGAGTAACCGGCACCCGTCATCTTATGCAATGATGGTGGAACATCTTTTGCTAATGGGGACCTTTAGAAAAAGTAGCAGAATTTTTCTTTTTTAGTAGTGGAGGGTCCTTTATTGTAGTGGAGGTGATGTACTGTCGGCTTTATCATCATTTGAGTTATCAGAGATTCTTTCTTCGTGGCTGGAACTGTGGCTGGAACTGTT
Organism: Iris macrosiphon; assembly: GCA_036927795.1. Taxonomy (NCBI): domain Eukaryota; kingdom Viridiplantae; phylum Streptophyta; class Magnoliopsida; order Asparagales; family Iridaceae; genus Iris; species Iris macrosiphon. The sequence continues at coordinate 19,341,014 of JAYESA010000015.1, read as the reverse complement.
GTAGTGGTCGGTATTATTATTGCCAGTGAAGCTGTTGTCTTGTAGCCAGATGGAAATTCCATTGATAGAAAGTGGATTATCTCTATCATGACGAGTTTCCATAATTTGTTCTCATTCTTCTATTATGGAGCCCACCATAATTTCCCTTTCATCAATAGTTCTTCTGAGTTGCTCAATTTGTTCCTGCTGTTCTTGTCTTCGGGTTATAATTGGTTCCCTAAGTTGTACATGTCACTACCACATTTTCTAGTAAAGGATATTTTAGTCATTTAGTAATTAATTAAATATTGTGTATGTTAAATTTTTATTTATTTATTTTATTATTTATTTATTATTATAATGTTAGATTTATTTTTGGACTTATGTTAGTGGACCAACTAGTTTAGTTTAGACTCATGGACCAACATTTAATTCTAGTTAGAATTGAGCCCAATAATTAGAAGCCCAATTATTAGGAGGATGATTAATTATGTTAAACCCATTAGACTAGAAGCTTCCCTCCTTAATTAATTTCTTCATGAGAGGTCCCAAGGAGTATTTTAGACTTTACATAGTAGCTTGAGGGAGGGGACAAGTGAGGCCTATATAAAGGGGATGAAAACTTTCTCTCTCTCTCTCTCTCTTCATTTTTTATTCCAAATCTAGATCTAGAAAATTCCCTCAACCAAATTCCTACCAAATTTTTACCCAATTATTTCCTAAATCACCATTGGAGGATATTAGAGTATGGATCTACAATAAGGAAGCATAGATCTACAAGGAGAAAGCATGGATCTACAAAGAGGAGCAAGGATCTACAAGTTGAAGGCCAATTTTACCAATTTTGGAGGTTTTATTGGGAATCCATCTCCCAATAGGTATAATTTAGTTTCCCCCCTTAATTTAGGTTCTAAATCTGAGATTTAACCATAGAAAATTAACCCATATGCATAGGCTACCCATAGAATTTAGTTTTGTGTTCATAGGAGGCCTATTGAGAAAGTTATGGTATTTTTGTATCATTTTTGGGAGAATTTCGAGATTGACATTTGTTGTGTGTGTCAATTGGTCCTATTGATCAATTTGACATATGCTTGTGTGTTTGGGACTAGTGCCGTATCCACAATTGGGTACGTGTAGGTCGTATCCCATCAATTTGGTGATACGTGTTGATTTGGGGTTTTTTTCTCCGACACGGGACTTTGAGCATGTCACATTTTGACACGGACACATAGATTTATATTTGACTCTTCGTATTGTTCATAAATAATATATATGACTTGTTCGTGTCCTTCGGGGTACGTTTGGATGTGTGGTGGACTCGTGTCGCATGCGTATCCTAGATCTAGTGGGATACGGGGTGATACGGTCCATGTATGTGCAATTTAATTGTAGATCTAATTTTTTTGTGTTCTTATTTCATGAAGAAATATAATTATATATATGCATATATATATATAATATTGTGTATATATATATTTATGTAATGTTGTCTTAGATCTATGCATCTATGTATATATACTATATGTGTATATTATTATGTAGCTATTTTTTTACATGTAGATATATATTTATAAGTGATAGTATATGTATATATAATATAGTAGATATATTTATATGTGGTTATATATATAGTTATATTATATATTATTATGTATTTATATAGTGTATGATTTTATATACGTATGCATATATGTGTTGTTATATATGTATATATTATTATGCTATTGTCATATGTATTTAATATATACATATATATGTGGAGGTGTATGAATGTTATATATATGTTATTTGTCATAGTGTTATATATTATAGTTATATGTATTTTTATATATATATATATATATATATATATATATATATATATATATATATATAGGTTATATTTATATATGCATTGTATATATAAACATAAGAGAGAGGAGATAATATGAGTTTTAGCGACAGCAGGAACCGTCGCAACAGCAATGAAACAACAACGGCTACAGCAGGAGAAACAGCGACAGCAGCCAGCGACAATTGCAGAAAACTATCGCTGAAACAGCAGCAGTATCAGTAGCGTATCATGAGTTTTAGTGACAGTTTTAGCGACAGTTGCAGAAAATTGTCACTAAAATAGCAGTGTATCAATATCAACAACAGCTTCAGCGACAGTGGGCAGAATCTTCAGCGACGGTTTGGCAGTTTTATATATTAGATATATATGTATATATATATATGCTAATTAATATATACGTTTATATGTTCCTAATTTTCTAATTGTGCTTTAGTATACTATATGTATAATATATTTAGTTGTAGCATATAATATTATTTGGATAGTTAGTAAATTTTAGTTATCTATTGTTATGAGTATCTTTAGTTATATATTATAGGTATGTATGTATGTATGTACGTATATATGTATTAGTATTTAGTGTGTAGTTGGTAGTTAATATTTATTCTATTTAGTACATACTAGAAGTTATATTGGATTGATATATGTATACATATAGTTATTGATGAATAGTTAGTATATATATATATATATATATATATATATATATATATATATATATATATATATATATATATATGAAGATTTTGGCATTACCTTGAGATACCAAGGTAAGTATCAAGAGATACCAAGGTATGAGTAGTAGGTATTGGCATAGTAATAGGATAGTTATAAACTAATTATGGGTTGGTATTAAGGTGACTAAAATAAGGTATATAGTATCGTATAAATACTAAATACATGGTAGTTTATAGTTATAGTTGGATAGTTAATATATATATACTAGAGTGACATTACCTTGAGATACCAAGGTAAATGCCAAGGTATTAAGGATACCCAAGGTATTGGGTTTGGGTATCAAGATAGAGGTTTAGTATTGCGATACCAAGTTGGTTCGAAACCAAGGTATCCATTTAGCATTGGTAATTAGAATTATATATATATAATATTGTTTGATATGTACATATGTGTTATATTTATCCCTTGTTTGCGTATCATGAGATACGGTATCTTAGTATCCTAAGATGTAGCTTGTATGGCCTAGATTCATAGTATGTGAGCCCAATATCTTTAAGTTAGACTCATGCAACCTATAAATGGGTAGTTGACCATAGTTTGACTATAGTTGACCATAGTTGACTTAGAGTTGACATAGTTTGACTTTTGACTTAGAATTGACTTGTTGACCTAGAAGTTGACTAGTTTAACTTCTTCTTTTTTCCAGAACCTTGTATTAATGCAATATTTTATATATAGGTCTGTGTGACACCAGTTCGGAAAGTTTAACATTCATTGCTCTGGACCACAGGCGATTACATTTCTCTGATAGTTTGTAATTCATAATATTGTATTTATGTATGTTCTAGAATTGTATACATTGATCATGACACAGTGATTTCACGGACTGGTACTATATGGATCCCGTCATGAGATGTTATCCCCTACCGTGTTCAGCGGGTACTCGTGTACATTGTATCTCATAGTGTATACTGGGTATTGATGTTACTTCGTGTTCACACACCGCTCGTGTTCAGTGTGCTTATTCGTGTACACCCACCGCTCGTGTTCGGTGGTTATGATATTCGTGTACACCCACTGCTCGTGACAGTGGTTATATTTTTGTGTTCGTAGCATGTCGTGATTGGATCCATCGGTATTAGTTAGGGGTGGGAGAGTAGGAGTTGATTATGTGATCAAATCTATTATTACAAATCGTGTACATTCTGATTACATACTTCACTTGTAATCCGTCTTACCTGATCATGTTCACCCAACCCGATCACATAATGAACTCGTATTCTAAGGCATATTAGATAGTTTAGATTGCAGTTTACTTCATTATATTATGATATTCATATTATTGATCTATATATTCTCGTACATTACCTGTATATATCTTGTTCATCATTCATATGTTTAGTGATCTTGTATTTTATTTCTATATCTGTTTATATGCTCGATTATGTTATTGGAACTGCTTTCAGAGGTATGTACTTCGCTCCATTCCTGGCTGAAAAATATTTTCAGAGGATCCGAGAGATTGGTGTCCGACATACTTTGGACTTTGACTTATAGATGGTGCAGACTTGGACCCACTAGTTCTGGAGTGACTACTGGGAGTTTTAGCCAAACTAGGTAGCATAATTAGTTCTCTTTGGCATTTTTGGTACCGGATTTATGTTTGGCTTCTATTTGAGTTATTGATTTTTGTTTCTATTGTTGATGATTTATATTTTTTTTATGTATAGTTAGACTTCCTTCATATCTTCTCGTACTTTAGATCGTGATTGAGTTTTGTGTGAGCTATTATTGGCAAACTTTATATTATTGTGAGATTTTAGATAGTATAGTAGACCAAGACAGCGTTCTACCGCCGATGCTGCGGCTAGGCTGGGCGTTGTTTCCGACTTGCATCCCTATACCGGGTGCGGGTCGTGACAGTACAACTGCTACTGCTGTCCTTGCTGTATAGTTTTCTTGGGATACATCGTCGAACCATTCGTCGCCCAAACCTTCTTAGATATCTATTAAGAATATCTTTATAACCAATTTTATTTAAACTTTTCATGGATGATTGAAGGTCCATCATGCTTCTTAATAAAGGTTTTATTAATCTGAGTTTCCCTCTGAATCTACAAGGATTCTCATGGGGTCGTTATTTAGGAGTAAATCTTTATTTCTGGCCAATAAGCCTATTCGACCCATTGCCATATTGTTCAAAAAATCTGTGATCTTGGAGGTCCTGTCGTTGTTTTCAAGTAAGGGCCTGAGGCGATCCATAAAGATTGTATGCTTGGAGGTAGAAATTTGGGCATTTGCCCTGGAAGCACTTCGTGCAGCCTCGAAGAACTCTGTGGCTGCAATTAGTCGTTCATGGTCCTCGTCGAAGCCTTGTTTTGAGAATTTGATGTATTAAAAAAAAGGTTCTTCGATGAGCCTACTAAGTTTCCATAGCTGGTAGGATGAGAATAGCTTGATATATTGTCTCTCTTCCCAGACACTCCAAACCTTGAATCGAAAAATGGTTTTAAATTTAGTGGTATGTGAGAGCGCCGCCTTGATGTAGATCTCCGGAAGACAGTCCCGGTAATCGTCTTCAAAAATTGTGTTCATATATACTTCATGGACTAACCCCTTTTTGATGTGGGATTTGAACTTCTGAATTTCATGAAAACAGACAAGAATGCGAGGTCGCCTATTGGTATTGAGAATAAGTTTCTCATTTTGGAGGAAGTTGATAATCTTAGTATCTTCGAGTTTCTTGAAGAAAAGGATGAGTCTGGAATCGTCCAGTAATTGCTGTTGATGCATGGCGAGCATCTCCTGAACTGTTACTTCGGCATTGAACTCCTCGATTTTTGGGGAGTTGATACCAAGGGTCTTGAGTAGCTCGAGGACATCAGCCATCCAAAAATTTACCAGATCGTTGGTCCGTATTTGGGAGAATATTTCTTTGAGCTCCTTCTGCTCGGCGGAGGTGCCGGTGAAGAGATTATTTCTTTGATGGAGAGCGCCTGCGATCTGGAGGTGGAGGAGAAAGTAATCATCTTGGATATGAGCTGATGAGCTTCCATCATCTTCTTCTCGAGTAGAGCGTTCTTCTGCCTTTCGGCTAGTAAAGTTCTTTCAATTTGGGTCAGCTAGTAACTGGCTCCCTTTACGTCGCGAGCCTAGAAAGCCCGAAAGCAACCATTGAATCTTTCCCATACTGCTTTGTCTTTGTTCTCCATATCGGTATTATACCAGTTCTTGATTACAATATCCGAGAATTGTACTGGAGTAATATGTGGCCTTGGAGGACCAATAAATTGTGTAGGTGGAACAACTGGCCTAGCTGGTATAAACATGGGCCTAGGAATGGTCCCAAGTACATTTTTTCCCCTATTATGTCATACCCAATGGTGTCACTCCATCCTCGTAGGTGACCACAACACCTTGTGGTGTACCCACGGGAGTCTCGTCACTGACTAGTGGATCCATTACTCTGCGTACAAAGTAAACTATGAGAGGTGCACAGAAGAATCAAGGCATGATGCAAGTCAAAAAATTATTTTGAAGTCGATATAGAGGTCAAGAACAGATCAACAAGTGGATGGGATCCTATAATTTATCATATCCTAATTGTAGGCTTGCTCGGTTCCTTAGTTAAAACCAAATCAATATAGTCGTAGACCTGTTTTGGCCACCAAAAAAAATTATGTCACGCCCCAGTCCCAAAATACCGAGGGACTAGCCACGCGGCAATGGCCAGCAACACAACTCCAATGGGCAAACCCAATTTAATGGCTGTTAGAGTGCACTTGAGATTTAATAAATATAAATGCAGTCTACAATATCTATCACAATATAATTCTAATCTCATCCACAAAAAGTAAACTCAAGTCAATATGATAAATCAGTCAAGATAATTGTCACTACCACATTTATAGAATAGGGGTTTATTGTCATTTACCATATTTATTTTATTATGTTAATATGTTGCATGATATATAATATACATATTATATTGTGTTCATTAATGCATGGGTTAGTGGGCTAGACCTAAAAACCTACTAGATAAACCTTATCCTATTTAATTAACAATTAGTTTAATCCCTCAAATAAATTACTAAACCCCTCATTAATTAGTTCTTCATGACAATCCATGAAGGGCAAAATAGACCTTATGCATTAGAAACCCTAACCCTAGCCCTATAAAATAAGAGGGTGCCTCCCTCAAGCCACTCTTCATTCAAGAGAAAAACCCTAGAAAATAGCCTCAAGAAGAAACCCTCTTCCCTTCCTCAAATTTCAGAATTTCTAGCCCTAGATCCCTCAATCTTCCCTCATTCAAGGAGACCTAGAAGCTTGGACACAAGGATGCTTGGAGAATGAGTAGCTACATTGGGAATCCATCTCCCAATAGGTGAAAATCTAAAAAACCCCTCATTAATTCTGTTTTAATTAATTGCTTGGCCATTATGAGCCCACACATTGATCCAAGGATAACTTTTTAGGGAGGCATGATGATTTCCCATGGTATCATAGGTGTATTTGGGTTTTTGTGATCCAATGATGCATTTTTCCTAATTTTTTGTAGCCCTAATTATATATATATTTATGTATGTTTACATCATATACGTAGAGGTTTAATTTTCATTTGGGGATTTAAGCATGAGTATTCATGGGATATCATGTATATCCTATTTTCGACACACTAGGTGTTTGTTGATATGCCAAGTAGGATGAATACCTATTTATATGACCTAGTTTATTATGCATTGACAAGTATACATGAAAATATGAATGTATATTTATATTTATATTTATATATATTTATATATATATATATATATATATATATATATATATATATATATATATATATATATACACACACACGTTTACGTATTATTGTTTATGTGTAACTACGAGTGATTGCATAGTCGGGTTCCTTACTGTGAGTACTTGGATTCAGTGTATAAGTGTCTGTGTGAGGGTGCTGTGTTCCAGTGCAGTGTGTGCTTCATGTTGCTGTGCAGTAAGTGTCTTGACCGTGAGTTATTTGATTTGTGTATGTGTTTGGTATGGTATTAAGAAAGGGGGTGCTCGATTGACAGTGATACTGGTGTGCTGATATTGGATGATAACTTGAGTTGTGTAGAGAGAGTATCGAGTAGTGTCCAATATCGGGTAGGGGGCATTACAAGCTTTGGTTTAACATTGGGAGTGAGTGCACTGTGCATTGTGCACACTGTGTCGTGTGAGGTGGGGCAGTGAACTGAGTATCGGGTTCCATACTGTGCCCCAGTGTAGAGCTATGTGGGTGACAGTGCAATGAGGCTCTCAAGTTCACTGTGTATCAGTTTCTTGAGTGTCAGTGAGTTGTGTATCAGTATAATTGGGGATGTGATTGTGTAGGTGCAGTCCATATGAGTTGTGTGTAGAATAGGACAGTATGCAACAGGTAAAATGAGCACAGTTTAGTAGGTCACTAGTATCAGTGCAGTTCAGTGAGTGACCAAGTGGCCTGTGTATGTGTTTGTTTATATGTATGTGTGACTCAAGAGTAGTGTGCAGGGGTATAACTGTTCCCAGTTTCTTGCACATAGAATAAGTATATGTGCAGAAAGTGCCAAGTGAGGATGGTAACTGTGAAGTGGACTGTTATGTAGGTATACTTGATTCGGATTGGTTAGTGTTAAGTATGAAGGCGTAATGAGTTATTGTGTATTAGTATTAAGGTGTTGGCATAGGTGTTGGTATCTTTTAAGTTAGAGTGTAGTGTTGGGGGTTAAGGAGAGTATCAGTGTCAGGATACTGTGTCAGTATCAGTCGTATGCTAGCGAGTGAGTGTGAATATCAGTGATACGAGTGTTCAGTGAGTCCCTGACCGTGTGAGAGTGTGTGTACTTGTATAGGTGAGTTACTATATGCCAGTGCACTGAGTGTCAGTTTATCAGTGTGAGTGTCGTGTGTGTGAGTGTCTCAGTGAGTGTCGTGTGTGTGAGTGTTATGTATGAGGGTGCCAGTGAATGAAGCTGCTGCCCTGTCTAAGTTGAAGTCCATGAATTACAAGAAGAGATCTCTCAAACATGTACAACCTTCTTCTAATACCAATTTTTTGTCAGTGAGATTCTCTTTCAGTTGAGAACAAAGTTGACTTGCTGTAGGATGTTCAACCAATACAGACATTGGATAATACAACTGATATCAACAGTATGGTGTCGGCCTTGGAAACTAGACCTTTAGGTAGTTTGGTTTCTTCTGATGATCACTGCACAACAAGGTGTGCATTGAGAAGTGCACAGATGTGGGTATCAGTAGATAAGGCTTGGATGGGGTACCAGTTAGGTATTAGTTTTAAGTCTCAGTTGGGAATAAAGTATGAGTTAGTGGTACTAGGTAACAGTCATATGACAACAATTGAGTTGATATATAGTTTTACTTTGGCCAAGTATCTCTAGTATCAAGCTAGGGTATAAGTTAGTACACTAAGGAGGGTTACGTAGTTAAGGTATTATCTAGATATCTATGACACCATAATATATGAGCTATATATACATATAATGCTAGTAGCAGCCTAGTATAGATAATAGTAGCAAATATTATATTAGTAGTAATAACTAGTACAGGTTAGAAATACCTTGTTATAACTTAGAAAAAACCTAGAGTACCAAGGTAATGACCTAGTTATAGACTCTAACCTTAATAATGATCTAGAAATGAACCCAGTACCTAACCTAGAACTAATTATACTTGCTTATAGTTCCATATCACCTTCTAACCTTGATATCCTAATATCTAGGACTCTTAGACTCCAGTTTATTCTCTGTTGATAGTTCATTGCTCAGGACCACAGGCGAGTACATTATCTGATAGTTTTTATTATGTTGATTATTTCTATGATTCCAGTTGTATAATATACTTGATTCTGACACTGTGGACACACGAGTTAGCATCATAGATACCTGTCATGGGGAGTCATGATTGAAATCCATCATGCTAGCTGGGGACGAAGAAATATTAGCAGATTATGTGATCATACCCCACTTTACATGCATCATAGCTTACCCCACACATCACGTTGGATGTAGCCTGACCATTTATATGTCTCATTTTCTGTTATATATGATTAGCCTGACTACTGCTCGCATCATAGCTAACCATATGGTTAGCCTGACTTTACATGTATTATAACCAATCATATATAACAAGCCTGATCTCGTCCCAAGCCGACCATATAATAAACTGATATTTCAAACACTTAGCTATATATTCTATTTCTTTATTCCAGTTCACTTGTTCTAGTATTCACTTATATCTGTTCATTACTAGTTGTACTGTTGCTGATTACATATTCTCCAGTATTCCTTATTTCCAGTATTTTTTTCATCTTGTATTTTCTTACACTGTATTATAGTTTTGTCAATATAAATGAAACTGTTGTTTAGTGCTTGTGTTTCGCTCCAATCCTGACTGAATAACATTTTTCAGAGGACCTTGAGGACTTCTGCCCTACTCACTATGGCCCAGAGGGAGACTACGTACCAGAGATCCTAGAGGAGTCACTCTCCTTGGAGGAGACACCACCCGTAGTCATTTAGACAGTTTTATTTATGTATTATTTATTCTAAAACCTGAGATTGGGATTGTATTTATGTTGGGACTATTGTTGAGACTATTTAAGTTGGATAGCTAGACTCCAGATTACAGTTGTATTTTGGTTCTTGTGCTTGACTTATGTCAGTACTTTCTTATCTTTTTATCTATTTGTGCCAGTTACTTCCTATAGTTTTGTGATTGAGTATATTATGAATTGCTGATCAATGTATTATTCATTGTCCTCCTTATGGAGTTGAGATCATTGACAGGCTATGGGTTGTGTTTGGTAGTCTTGAGACCTAGACAACGTTCTACAGCCGATGTTGCGGCATAGGCTGGACGTACCCATGGCTCATGCCCAATTTCTGGGTGTGGGTCGTGACACGTTTTTAGTGGTGGCCCATGCAGGTCTAGATTCACAATTAGAGCGATATCATAGTAGTGCTCACTTAGAGTATTGATACGAGCCTGCTTTAGGAAATATGATTTAGGCTAAGAGTATGCTCAATCACAACTAGAAATTTTTTGATCTTTAAATTGTTATTCTGATGAATTAATTCCTTTAAATTTTACTGTCCTTCCTTGATGATATCGTATCTATTGCCTTAATTATTTCTTTTTGGTCTGTCTTCAGGATACCGTCGAAGACTAGGTCTTTGAGATTGGGGCCATTAGCTTCAGAGAGGTCTGCCACCTCTCGACCTGACGGACAGACATCTGGAGTTTCTTCTACATCTCCTGTTCATATGGGAGTATCTGCAGTTTTTGAGGGTCCTCCTCCCCCATCTATTCTGAGGGTTGCCCAGCTGTCACGGAGCACCTTCCACCACCACCGACTCTGTTTTCCGGAGGTATGCCCGTTGATGGGACACAAATGTTTGTGCTGATCCAGGGCATGGTAGATGCTCAGAGGACGTCAGGGGAGGCTCAGCGAGTCCAGGCTGAGGCTCAGATGGTGCATACAGAGGCACACAAGGCACAGACAGAGCTGATGAGAGAGAGCATGGAGAATGCTCATCAGGTGGCTCTCCAGGTTGTGGAGAAAGTCACACAGCAGCAACAACACCCTGGCCAACAGCACCAGAGGCCAGGTACTATAGTGGACTTCAAGAGGATGATACCTCGGGAGTTCAAGGGCACCGAGGGGATACTCTAAGCCGACGACTGGCTAGAGGATGTAGAGAGAAACTTGTGCTTAGTGCAGATTTCAGAGATTCTACAGATCGAGGCTGCTAGCAGTCAGATGTTTGATATCGTGCTGATATGGTATCGTACAGAGCCGAGACTCGCTGTCGGAGGACTTACTTGGGAGGCCTTCAAGGAGCTTTTCAAGGAGAAGTTCTTCCCTGACGTAGCCCTGGGAGCCCTGGAGAGTCAGTTCCATGACTTGGTCCAAGGAAGCATGTCAGTCGATGAGTACGCCGCAGAGTTTTGCCGTTTGAGTCGATTCACGCCATCGATGATTCGGGACCCAGGAGACAGAGCCCGAAAGTTCAGGAAGGGGTTGGTGAGAGAGATTGTAACGCCCCATAACCGCACGATGTGTTACGCATCGGACAGATGGACCAGATTGGTTGGATGATTTGGCGAGCACGGCCTGCTCGCACGGTCATACCAGTTGAGTAGATCGCACTTTGCATCGGATCACGGGTTCAAGGGATTGGCCGTATCGGCAGGACATGATGCTTAACGGAATCAAACATTGTGAGTGGGCTCCTCCCCTTCTCCTCTACTCCTTTATGCCTAATAATGTGAAAAACACGTAAAGGCTTGAACACTCGGACTGGAACTTGGAAATCACTATACTGAGGCGTGCATAGAGTGTACGTCATTTGCTTGGATAGGAATGTGGCTTGAATTGATTTGCGCGTATGGATAGTTGGAGCTAGAGTTGGATTATACACTCGAGGCAGTTGGTTGAATAATTGGAATTATGCTTGGACAGTTAGAATTATACATCTTGGTTGGAACATCGGGAATTCGGACGAGCGAGCGTGCATCCGTGCACGAGTATCACTTGGGCGCTTTGTCAAGCAAAGCGAGCAGTTGTGGTTCGAAACCGAACAACTGCATCGGCGAGGGCATGGTGCCACTGTTGGGGCATTGTGCCATGGGATTATTCTGAGCGTGGGGTGTTGCACCCAATTTGAAACATTGTGTTGAGAAGCGGCATAGTGCTTATGGAAATAACTTGAGATTTGGTGCCTTGGGCTATATGTTGGAAGAGTTGTTATGGATCTTTGGTTGGATATTTTGGTTGGATATTTGGTTGAACGAGTCGAGGATCGCTTGGTGGGGCGAGAATGTTCGATCCTCTCGTCATACCTACTTGGTGTCTGCATGTCACGGATAACCTGTGTTGCACAGGGTTTGGTTTCTTAGAACGGGATGAGGCTCCGGGGCACCGGGACCGTTCTGCCATGGAGGAGACAAATGGTGACGTGCCTTGGGCACGGTGCCGGTAGTTCGATACGACCAGGCAGGCTAGCTACCCATTGCTGGATCAGGTAGGACTGCATATTGATTAGTTCGATCAATGTCCTTTATGGCTTGGCCAGTGACTTCATATAGATAGGTGTTGGCTTGCTTTTCTTTGGTTGGTTTGGCTTCGTGTAGGCACGGCCACCTTGCCTCGACAAGAGTGTGCACTTTGAGATTTGGATTGTAAGTTTTGGTTGAGGATGGATATTGAGGCTTGGTTGATGGTTCGATATATTATCGTGTTGCTTGGGCTTGAGTAGGACGGTTTGCATGTTAGTTTCCTTCGAGTTGGTTATATATTGCTTGTCGATTTAGATTGAGTTGAATGCTTACATGCTTAAACTGCTTTACAACTTTCCTTAACATGTCATCCCTATGCCATGAAATGAATCTAGGATTCAACTAGAAAGATCACCATATAACTGTTTGCATTCACTATTTACGTAGTATCGGCTTAGACGAGTGGGTTACCCTGCTCACCAGTACGGTTGTGTATTGACCCACGTTTGTGGGCATTATTTCAGGTACGCAGGTGTAGTGCCGCTGCTTGGATATACGAGACATAATGTATGAACTGTAAGTACCTTTGCGGGCTTGAGAAAAGAGCTAGAGTATTTAATCGCCTTTGAGGTAATCGCCTTTGTGGCATTTTATTTGGACCCTATCGAGAGCTTCGCTGCGTATTACTCTGATGTGTGCTTGGTACACAATACTTGACTTTCGTTGCAACTTGGTCATTTCGATGATAACTTTGGTGTTTGTCAACATCGCCTTGTACGAGCGCAACTCCAGGCTCGTACGGCATCACGTCCCTAAGAGAACGATTGTCCTACGGGAGAGCTGCAACGTGGTGATTCACGTTCAGCGGGGACTATTGAGCTATCGGGAGATTGGGGCGTGACAGAGATCAAGTCTCGCACTTCGGGACGTCGCACTGCTATATTTGAGGGCATTCTGATGGATACCCAAATTGCTGAGGATGGCTTAGAGCTCAGGCCCAAGAGAGGACGTGACACTTCCGGAGGAGCGAGTGATAGTGCGGGGACGACCAAGCGTCCACACTTTCAGCAGCAACAGAGGCCGTACCAGCATCAGCATCAGCAGCACCAGGCACCAGCTCGAGGGCACACTCAGCAACAACATCTACAGAGGCAGACTCAGGCCACTGTCCAGTGTGCATACTACGGGAAGACAGGACACACGAGGGACATCTGCAGGATGAGGTTGGGTACATGCTTATCATGTAGATCGTCAGCACATCAGCTGAGGGACTGTCCATCTATTCAGACTCGTCCAGGTCAGGGTAGAGCAGCCGCTCAGAGGGGACCAGCCAGGGTACCTACTGTACCAGGAGGCCAGCAAAGGGGACCTCCACTTCCCCTACAGCAGTTGAGGTTTGCTCAGCACCACCAACAGCAAAGAGGTGCACCCCAGGGACGAGCATACGCCATGATGATCGAGGAGGCCGAGCCAGCATAAGACGTGATTTTAGGTTCAGTTCTTCTTGATTCCATTCCAGCACTTGCATTATTTGATTCTGGCTCTTTCCATAGTTTCGTGTCTGTATCATATGCTCTTAAGCATCGTTTAGAGGCGGAACCATTAGGACTTGCAAGATCATGACTGGCGGAGGCATTAACCTAGTCAGTGATTATTGCAAGGACCGGAGAGTATCATTGGGAGGCCGAGAGTTGAGCGTGTGCTTACTCTTCATGCCACTTCCGGGATACGATATTGTACTCGGAATGTACTGGTTGAGTAGGCATAATGCTACTATAGATTGTCATGGAGGAAGGGTGATATTTCGACCGCCAGGAGATCCAGAGTTTGAGGTCGCCAGAGGAGCAACGGAGCAGAGCAGGGACACTTTTTGTGGAGCCATGATGGAAGAAGAGAAATTGCCACATCCTCTGATAGTAGAGTTCCTGGATGTCTTTCCAGAGGAGTTGCCAGGCTTGCCGCCAGACATAGATGTTGAGTTCTCTATAGATTTGATGCCAGGAGCAGAGCCCATTCCATAACATGTCTATAGAGTCAACAACAACGAGCTGACAGAACTGAAGAAGCAAGTTGAGGAGCTGCAGGACAAAGGCTTCATCAAATCCAGTTCATCACCATGGGGAGCTCCGGTATTATTTGTACCGAAGAAGGATGGCATGGTACACATATGTATCGATTATATAGCTCTAAATAATCTCACTATAAAGAACAAATACCCGCTACCGAGGATAAATGATCTCTTCGATCAGTTGAGTGGGGCAAAGGTATTTTTAAAAATAGACTTGAGGTCAGGCTACCACCAGGTGAAGGTGAAGAGAGAAGACATACCGAAGACAGCTTTTCGGACCAGATATGGCCAGTTTGAGTTCATGGTAATACCGTTTGGTTTAACCAATGCACCAACAGTATTCATGAACTTGATGAATAAGGTATTCCACCAGTACCTTGACAAGTTCGTGGTGGTGTTCATCGACGAAATTCTTGTGTATTCAAAGATCCCAGAGGAGCACGAAGAGCACCTGAGAATGGTCTTGGAGACTCTCAGGAAGGAGGAGCTGTACGAAAAGCTTTTAAAGTGCGAGTTCTTCCTTGACAAGGTTGAATTCCTTGGGCATGTGGTGACGGGTGACGGAATCTGTCACGTCCCAGTCCCAAAGTATACGGGACCAGGTCACGTGGCATTGGCCAGCTGACACGTCTCTGAGGTATTACCCAATTTAATGGATCCAATGAGACGTGCTACGCCGTCCTAAAAATACTAACAAGTCTAATACTAACATATATCAGGTAATATCTAATCTCATCCACAATATAACAAGAAATACTGAAATAAGTGCTGGTAAATAAGTGCAGAGTCTGAAATATCATAGTACAATCCAGATATGTTTGATGGGAACAAACCTACTACAAAAGTAAAATAAGAGTGCTAAAAGATAGTATGACTAGAGCATCGCCTAACTAGATAAGGAGGCTCCAGCCCTAGATGGTAGATCTACCGGTGATCAAGGAAACTCTGATGGCAACACCTCTAGATCCTCCTCGAATGCGTACCTCGTCTCCTGCCCGGGTCCGTACACAGTAGGATAGCCTCATCCAAATCTGGAAGGGAACCAGGTCCTCAGAGGGACGTAACAAGATACAAAAATGCATGCCATATATAAATACTGAATAAAATAAAGGGGTGTGCTAACCATCTAAGTGAATGCAATGTGAAAACAACCTTGGTACGTATGGGTAGGCGTAGGCATAACGTCCACTCTCCGAAGAGCATGGTATCTGTACATGTAACGTCCATCATTCTGAAGAATGAGGTATCTACAAATATATACATTCGTATCGCTCCAAAGAACGCGGTATCTGAATAAAGGAAGTCATTGGATCCGTGGCTCCTCTGGATACTACATAGTCCAATGTGTGTATCCCATACGCCTACTAGTTGTCCTCCCCGCCCAATACGAATATACAAGTCGAATACACGACGTGTATACCATGTAGCTATATGCCAAGTCACAACTAACTAGATAATCCTGATTACGTGCTAAACCGTGATGCATGTCACACGCACCGGTAGCTAGTCGAGTACGCGAACCCACATCCCAATATGAGGTTACAATCGTGATGCGTATACAAGTGTCAGAGTCTAGGAAAATATCAGAATACCCTCGCAATGGTAGGTGAGTCTGCTAGTGTCTAAGTCAATTACACTACATATCGACGTATTCGTCGACTGCACCCGAGTCAATCTCGGATACGCACAGTTATATGTATATTGCAACATGATATCATACAACAGTTTATAATTTAAATTAAACAGTAAAATCAGGCAAGGTGTCAATATCCTGCTCCTGAAGTCTCGTCTGTACGGTCCAGCGACACTATACATATAATATAATAATATAATATGATCATCAGTTACTACAGTAGTACGCACAGGAAACGCTACGATGTACTTGACGCAAGGGGGTCTTACTTGGACAACTAACTGTGTTGTGTGTGCACGCTGCTAGGACGTACACGTGTCGTAAATTATAAAAAGGTAATTTTATAAACATATACATAATTAATATTTAAATATGTATGTATGTATATACATATATACATATAGTAAAAAATACGTATAATATATATACATAATATACATATATATACTAAATATATGAATATAATACTTATATACTCATATATATATATATATATAATATTTATATACTTATATATACTTTAATACGTAATAAATAAATAAATAAATAAATATATATATATATATATATATATATATATATATATATATATATATATATATATATATATATATATATATATATATATATATATATATATATATATATATAACACACTCACACACACACACACACACACACACACACATATATATATATATATATATATATATATATATATATATATATATATATATATATATATATATATATATATATATATATATATATTAAGTATATAAGTATATGTATATTATGTATGTATATATATTATGTATGTATGTATATATATATATATATATATATATATATATATATATATATATATATATATACTCATATACTATACTCATATACTATATATATACATATACATATACGTATAAATACAGGTGAGGGTGTACCTCTGTGTCGTGTCCAGGGGGGGTGTCCGCCGTACGAGGTCGTCGCCGACGAGGGGGGCGGAGCTCCGGCGGGGGACGTGCACAGGGCACGACAGCAGTAGCAGCAGTTCAGGCAGTTGCAGCAGCTGCAACGACGGTTGGGGCGGTGGCCGAGGGTGGTCGACGGCGGGGGAGGGATCGTGGGTGGTCGATGGTGATGGTGGCGGTGGCCGAGGGTGGCTGAGGCGGCGGGGGTGAGCGGAGGGGAGTCGGGGGTGGAAGAGGAAAGTGATGGAGGTGATGTTGGTGATGGTGGTGCGGGTGGTGTTGTTGATGGTGGTGGCGATTAGGGCGGCCAGGGGGTGGTGGATATGGTCTAGACGGTGGTGGAGAGGCTGGGGGTGGTGGACAAGGTGGCGGTGGTGGACTGTGGTAGTGGTGGCTACGGTGGGGGGAGTCGGGGGTCGGGTCGGGGAAGTCGAGTGGTGGAGGTGATGGTGGCTGCTGGCGGGGGAGCAGCGGCAGGTGGTGGCGGCAAGGGGTGCCTGGGAGGAGGGAGGTCGAAGGGGGAGTCGGGTTAGGGGTGGCCGAAGGCGGAGGTGGCGGTGGTGAGCTGAGGGAGGAGGTCGGGTGGTGTATTTATAGGGTTGGAGGGAAGTAGGTTCAAGTGTAAAAATATTTAATGCATTGTAGGCTACATTTAATGCATGTAAATACATTGTATGTAGTCCTAAACGAATGGAGGGAGGATAATTTTCCATGTGTTTCCTCCAATGGGAGGTGGATACCTCACCCTCCTTTTTGCACAAAAGTCCTTGGCAATTTATAAATTGCACAAGAGCCCTTGACAATTGAGAAATTGCACAAATAAGGAAATTTCTGGCATTGGATGAGAAAAACATCTTATTTTTGGTGTGATATAATGCACTTAAATGGTGTGTGGTGTTTAGTATGAGTCTTGAGGGTGTGAGTGTGGGTTTGGGTAGGAGTTGGGTCTAGTTTTAGGTGAGGTTGGGTCATTGCATTAATTTAATTAAAATTTATGCACAATGTGTTATTTAATTAATTGGAAAGGTATAGGGTTAAAATTGGGTGAAACACAAACATCATGGACGTAATAGATGTAGAATAGAATAATATCATAATTTGGGTTGGACAAAACGGGTTGATGTTGTGTCTCCAATTTTGATTGGAACGGACAAAGAATGCAAAGTTGGAATTAATTGAATTTAAGCACGGACGTTTGTAACGATTTTTGTGCGACTAAAATGAAGCACAAGATAGAGTATTTATTAGTTACACAAGGGTCAGAATAGTAGGCTGGCATGTCTAGGAAAAATGTATAGAATTTGTTTGAGGGTAATAGCCAGTGTAGTGCTCTAAATATCGAAGCAACGGTAAGGTGCACTAAGTAATATAAATATTACACAACAAATATAAAATACTATAATCAAATTCGAATTGGCTCTAAATTAACCCTAATATCTCTATCTAAGCTAAGTGAACCTAAATTTGGTCGAGGGGGTTTACATAATCTCAGTTAACCTAAAGAAGATCGAGACAGTGGAGTCGTGGACTACTCCTAGTTCAGTAGCTGAGATCAGGAGTTTTCTCGGGCTACCAGGATACTACAGGAGGTTTGTACAAGACTTCTCCAAGATTGCAGAGCCAATGACTAGGATGACCAGGAAAGATGTGGATTTTGTCTGGACGGAGGATTGTCAGGCCACATTTGATGAGCTAAAGAAGAGATTGACGACAGCTCCCGTATTGACGTTGTCATCGGGGGTAGGTGGATTCACTATCTACAGTGATGCTTCAGGGAAGGGTTTGGGTTGCATTCTTCAGCAGCACGAGAAGGTAATTGCCTATGCTTCCATGCAATTACATCCTCATGAAAAAACTACCCCACCCATGATTTGGAGTTGGCATCGATTATCTTCACTCTGAAGCTGTGGAAATACTACATGTACGGAGAGCGTGTGGAGATCTTCACGGACCACAAGAGCTTGAAGTACGTGTTTACACAGAAGGAGCTAAACATGAGGCAGAGGAGGTGGTTGGAGTTGATGAAAGACTTTGACATCTCATTACAGTACCACCCAAGAAAGGCCAACATACTCGCCGATGCCTTGAGCAGGTATCCGATGACTATGTACTTGACGACAAATAGACATTTGTTGGATGACCTGGAGAGCTTGGGAATTGAGGTGCTAGTTTCAGGTATTGAGATTCATGTGTGGGGATTGCAGATACAGTCCGAGCTGATGGACAGAATCAGAGCGGCGCAGAATGATGATGAGGCTCTGAGGAGTATCAGGGCACAGGTTCGGACATGATTGTCAGACAATTTTACTATTGATGATAATGGGTCTTTACAGCACGTCACGAGGATATGTGTGCCGAGCGGGGAGCTGCACGAGGAGGTTTTGCAGGAGGCACATCTCTCTCAGTACTCGATGCATCCAGGTGCCAACAAGATGTATCGAGATATGAGGGAGCACGTATGGTGGTATGGTATGAAGCGCGAGGTACTACACTTTGTATCCCAGTGTTTAGTGTGCCAGCAGGTAAAGGTGGATCGACAAAGGCTAGGTGTGTCACGCCCCAGTCCCAAAATCTATGGAACCAGGCCACGTGGTATTGGCCAGCTGACACGTCTCCAAGGATATCCCAATTTAATGGATCCTGGCGAAGCGTGCTACGCTGTCCTAAATCTAACAAGTTTAATATCAACAACAGGCAGTGACTAATCTCATCCACAAACAATAAGTAAAATACTGAAATGAAAGACTAGAATATAAGAACATAGTCGAATGACATAGTACAACTGAAATATGTCCGGTGGGAACAAACCCACTACAAATGTTGGAGATAAAGTACTGATAGTCTGAAATAAGAGTACTGATAATAAGAGTGACTGAAATAACTGCTAACTAGGTAAGGAGCTCCAGTCATAGGCGGAAGGCCTACCAAGATGATCAGGAGTACTCCGATGGTAAAACCTCAAGCTCCTCGTCAAGAGCAAACCTCGTCTCCACACCTGGCCCGTACACTGTGGGGTAATAGACCTTGTCCAGATCTAGAAGATAACCAGGTCCTCGGAGGGACGTAACAAGATACAATATGCATGCCAGATATAGTACTGAATAAAAACAAAGAGGGTGTGCTAACCATCTAAGTGAATGCAATGTAAGGACAACCTCGGAACGTATAGGTAGGTGTAGGCATAACGTCCAACGTCCTCTAGAGTGTGGTATCTGCAACGTCCATCATTCCGAAGAATAAGGTATCTGTATATATATAACGTCCAACACTCTAAGGGGCGTGGTATCTGAAATGTATATACGTCCGTAACACTCCGTAGAGCGCGGTGTCTGAATATAGGAAGTCATCGGGTCTGTGGTTCCTCTGGATACCACGGAGTCCGATGTGTGTATCCCATACGTTTATCAGTTGTCCTTCCCGCCCAATGTAGATACGCAAGTCGAATACATGACGTGAGTGTCCCGTATCTATATGCCAAGTCTCACTTAACTATATTACTCTAGAATACAAGCTAGTCCGTGATGCATGTCGTACGTACCGATAGCGAATCGGGTACGCGGACCCGTATCCCAATATGAATGTACCATCGTGATACGTGTATGTGTCACGGTCTAGGAAGATATCAAAATATCCTCACAGTAGGAGGTGAGTCCTCTAGCAGCTAGGTCAAGTACACTATTCATCGACGCATTGTCGACTGCACTCGAGTCAATCTCGGACGCGCACAGTTTATGTATATTTGCAACATTTATCATTTAATTTTAAGCAGTAATCCAGCAAGGTATACTTGCCTGTCCCGGGTAGCTGCGAAAACCAGAATCCTGCTCCTGATGCCTCGGCTGTACTGTCCAGCAGTCCTATATATGATATAATAATGACAATATTAGTCGCTACAATAGCACGACTAAGACACACTACTAGCAACTATAGCTGACACAGGGTCTGGACTGTATATATATATATATATATATATATATATATATATATATATATATATATATATATATATATACACTAAATTATATTTAAATATATTAAAATAATATGTATGTTTAATAGTACAAAAATATTACTTATGTATTATTTTAGAAATACACTAATAATTATGTTTATATATATATATATATATATATATATTCAATAATATATATAAACACATAATACCATATATATAATTTAATACCTAGACACATATATTATCATATATTTATATAAACAAGTACACAACATAAAATACATATACATTTACATATATTCATTTTATACTCTAATATATTTAAATACACAATATATGTACACATTTATATACACATATATACATATTTAATATACACATTTATATACTAATTACATAGAGTATATTTTATATAGGTATATATACATACATTAAATATTTTCCACTTATATATATTTATGTATACACACAAAATATATATAGGTATATATACATAATAGATATTTAAATAATATAAATATTTAATACCATATACAGTATATACTATACTACATTATATTTATTAATATATAAAAATATATATATAAGGTTTACAGAGTATTTAAATATATTATATATATACATTTATACATTATATTTATTAATACATAAAATCTATTAATATATATATATATATATATATAAGGTTTACAGAGTATTTAAATATAATATATATATACATTTATACATTATATTTATTAATACATAAAATCCACAGTAACTAAATTTATTATTGCATACATTTAAACAGTATATAAAGTATAAATACATAAAATACATATTTATACAGAAATATGTACATAAGTATTTAATTAGTATACTGAAATATATATGTACATACATGCATTAATAGGTATTAATATACGTACTCAAAATACATATTTATAATCCTATTACATATAATACTAAATACAATATATATATATATATATATATATATATATATATATATATATATATATATATATATATATATATATATATATATATATATATATATATATATATATATATATATATATATATAAAATACAGTATTTATACAGGAGGTATATATATATATATACTTAACAATACAGAATATACTATTTAATATACTGAATACGTATAAAAAAAATACTTAAACTAAACTAATACGAGTGTATAGAACATTTGCACATTGAAATATATCTAAAAATAATGATAATAATACATAAAATTATATACCTAAGCGACGCTCGGGTCGAGGGCTTCCCGGTGGCTGGCCGTCGACGGCGGGGGTGGCCGGACGGAGCTCCGGCAACGCGCGGGGTGGTCGGCTGCTACAGCAGCGGTTCTGGAGCGGTCTGCACTGCGGGGGCGATTGCGGCCAGCTGCGGCGTCGACCGGCGGTGAAACTTGACGGGAAGGAAGGTGGTTGGCCGGGAGAGGGGTCTGCGAAGTTGGGGGGCCGGAGGTTCAGCGGTGGCGGAGCTATAGCTGGTCGGGTGGTCGGTTGTGAGTGCGGGGGGGGGATGGTTCGGGTTGAGGATGGAGCTCCTGGTGGTGGCTGCCGGCGGCTAGGCGGCGGGTGGCGGTGGCTGGAGGTAGGGGGCGTCGGCGAAGGGGACTGGGTGGCTATGGGGGTGGCCGGAGTTGGTGGCTGGCCGGGAGAGGGCGGCGGAGGTGATGGGTTGGGGTAGATCTCGGCTGAATGTTTTAGGGAAAATAGGGTTTGTGAGTTGGTTTTCTTGGGTTGTGTGCCAATACAAGTGATGTAACTTAATGTATAAGTAGGAGAGAGAGTGGGGGGGCTGCCTAGGGATAAGGGCCGGCTGTAGGAAAATTTTGGGGAGTTGGGGATGTCCATCATGATGAGGGGAGGGCTGGGAATTGAGCAATTTGAATGGAGGGTCATGATGTGCCCTCCATAAAGGGGTACAAGTACACTAGAAATGGGGAGAAAATGCATGGTGAATGGTTAGGGAATGAAATTCCTTTCTCCATGAGGTTGGACCAATGAGAGGGGGGTACCTCATTGCAATTTTGCACAAATGCCCCTGATTAAATTAGAATTTGTACAGATTATGAAATTGGAGATTTGATGTAAACAAACACCATATTTGGTGTTCTATATTGGCTAGGATGGTGTATGGTATTTTGTATGAGGCTTGTGGGTGTGGGTGTGGGTGTGGGTTTGGGTTGGAGTTGGGTCTAATTCAAATAAGGTTAGGACACCACATTAATTAATTCATAATTAATGTACCGGGTGTCTCTAATTTAATTTAATAAAAACCGGGGGTCTAAATTGGGTTGGACAAGGGTCGTTAGTGTGGTAGCATCAGTGTACAATAATGTCATGATCTGGGTTGGTCAAATCGGATCGAGATTGGGTCTCAATTTCGATTGGAACGGACAACGAACGTAATTTCGCAATTTATTTAAATTGCGTACGGACGTTTGTAACGATTTTTGTGCGACTAAAATCAGGCACGAAAATCAGTATCCGGGGTTTGTTCTAGGTTCAATATGATAGGTTAGTATGTCTAGACCAAGTATGTGGAATTTGTTTCAGGGTAACAGCTAGGGTAGTGTCCTAAAATAACAATCACTGCACAAATAATATAATACCATATAATAAATCTTAATTATATCTAGTTAACCCTAATTAGACTATTTGAATTAATTAACCCTAATTTCTGGTCGAGGGGGTTTACAACATACCCTCCTTAGAGCATTTCGTCCTCGAAATTAAAACAGACATATAGAAAAACTATTGAATGAAATAAATACTATCACATACCTAGCCCTTCGAAGAGATGGGAAAAGCGTTGCTGAATATCATCCTCTCGTTCTCAGGTTGATTCACCTGGTGCGTGATGCCTCCATTCGACACGAACTAGAGGGATAGTCTGGCCTCGCAGTACCTTCTCGCTTCGGTCTAGGATCTCTACCGGCTCCTCCTGGTATGACAAACTTGGACCAACGGTGATCTTCGAGTGGTCAAGCACATGACTCGGATCCGGTATGTACCTCCTCAGCTGAGATACTTGGAAGACGTCGTGAACTCCTTTCAGTGTCTGCAGCAAGGCCAATCTGTAAGCAACTTCTCCGACGCGCTCTAGCACATCGAATGGTCCGATGTACCTCGGACTCAGCTTCCCTCTGCCTCCAAACCTGATGGTTCCTCTGGTAGGTGAAATCTTCAGGAACACATGTTCTCCCACCTGGAACTCTAGGGGTCGTCGATGCATATTAGCCCAATGCTTCTGCCTGTCCTGTGCTGCTTGTAGATGCCCTTGGATCTTCTTCACCTTCTCCACTATACGGATGACCAACTATGGTCCTAGAATCTGCCTCTCGTCTACATCGCTCCAACATACTGGGGAACGACACTTCCTACCATACAATGCCTCATAGGGAGCCATCTGGATACTCGCCTGATAGCTATTGTTGTAGGAAAATTTGACCAAGTGCAAATGGTCCTCCCATGAACTGCTGAAGTCAAGCATGCATGCCCTCAACATGTCCTCCAGCGTCTGAATGGTGCGCTCGGATTGGCCATCTGTCTGCGGGTGGTACGAAGTACTGAACTTAAGGCGGGTACCAAGACTCCCTTGCATACTCCTCCAAAAGTACGATGTGAACCTTGTATCCCTGTTAGACACGATACTGACTGGCACTCCATGCAATCGTACAATCTCCCTCATGTACATGTCTGCCAAGACTTCCGTAGATTGCCCAACCCTGAAGGGTAAAAAGTGGGCAGACTTGGTGAGTCTATCTACGATTACCCATACGGCATTGCGGCCACTAGGACTCCTCGGGAAACCCGTGACGAAGTCCATGGTGATGTGCTCCCATTTCCACTCCGGTATCAGGAGCGGTTGAAGTAATCCAGCAGACCTCTGATGCTCAGCCTTGACTTGCTGACACACCAGACACTTAGCCACGAAGCGGGCTATCTCTCTCTTCATCCTATGCCACCAGTAGTACTGTCTCAGGTCTCTGTACATCTTCGTGCCTCCTGGATGAATAGAGTAGGTCGAACTGTGCGCCTCCGTCATCAGCTCCTAGCGTAGCTCTCCATTCGGAACATAGAGACGATCTCCACATCTCAAAGTCCCGTCCTCGTGTATATGCAGTCCCGTCTGTATTCCAGCCTCTGTCCTCTGTCGAAGCCTCTGAAATCTGGCATCCGTCGGCAAAGCAGCCTTGATTCTCTCCACCAATGTCGATTGCACCTGAAAACTCGACATCTGGCCGTCTACTCCGGGCATGACGACTTTGATACCCAACTGTTCTAGATCTCTCAACAGATGTTGTTGGGTAGTTAGGAAAAATGCTATGGGCTTCCTGTTTAAAGCATCGGCTACCACATTAGCCTTTTCCGGGTGGTACTGTAGCTCTATCTCGAAGTCCGCCATCACTTCGAGCCAACGTCTCTGCCTCTGGTTCAGGTCCTTCTGTGTGTAGACGTACTTCAGGCTCTTGTGATTGGTGAATATCTCCACGCGCTCTCCGTACAGGTAGTGCCTCCAAAGCTTCAAAGCAAAGATCACTGCGGCAAGCTCCAAGTCGTGGGTAGGATAGTTCTTCTCATGGGTCCTCAACTGCCTAGAGGCATAGGCTACAACCTTTCCATGCTGCATCAAGACGCATCCTAATCCTTTCCCGAATGCATCACTATAGATCATGAATCCTCCGGGTCCATAAGGTATGGTCAAGATGGGTGCTGTAGTCAGACGCTTCTTCAGCTCATCGAATGCCGTCTGACACTCCTCCGTCCAAGTGAACTCCTGATCCTTGCGGGTCAAACGGGTTATCGGATCTGCGATCCTTGCGAAGTTCTCTATGAACCTCCAGTAATATCCGGCAAGTCCTAGGAAACTCCTCACCTCCGAGACGTTGGTAGGGGTCGGCCACGTCTCTACTGATAAAATCTTCGCGGGATCTACTGAAATGCCATCTCCTGAGATAACGTGTCCAAGAAATACGACACAATCTAGGAGAAACTCGCACTTGCTCAGCTTGGCATAAAGCCTCTCTCGTATCAGCGTCTCTAGCACTAGCCTCAAGTGCTCCCCGTGCTCCTCGTGGCTCTTCGAATACACTAAGATGTCGTCGATGAAGACTACCACGAACTAGTCCAGATACTCATGGAAGACTCGGTTCATCAAGTTCATAAACACAGCAGGCGCATTTGTCAATCCAAAAGGCATCACTAAGAACTCGTAGTGACCATAACGAGTCCTAAATGCTGTCTTTGGAATGTCCTTCCTTCGCACCTTTACCTGGTGATAGCCCGATCTCAAGTCGATCTTTGTGAACACCACTGCTCCTGTCAGCTGGTCGAACAGATCGTCGATTCGCGATAGAGGGTACTTGTTCTTGATAGTCAGAGCATTAAGGGCTCTGTAATCAATGCACATCTGGAACGTCCCGTCCTTCTTTGGTACAAACAGCACTGGTGCTCCCCAGGGTGATGCACTAGGACGGACGAATCCCTTGATCTGCAACTCCTCTAGCTGTAGCTTCAGCTCGTCAAGCTCCTTCTTCGCCAACCGGTACACATTTGATGATACCGGTGCTGCTCCAGGTACTAGCTTAATGGTGAACTCCACCTCTCTATCAGGCGGTAGGCCTGACAACTCCTCTGGGAAAACATCCTCGAACTCTGCAACAATTTCTGGGGGTGCCGTCTCCATCGCCATGTACCAGCTGCGTGTCCTACTCCTCGCTCGATGGTGTCTCACATGAATTCGAACTCCAGGTGTCCTGGCAGTCTAAAAGTAACGCTACCCTTCCGGCAATCTAGTACGGCATTGTACTGGCTTAACCAGTCCATGCCCAGAACCACGTAGAAAGCTGGCATTGGGAGTACCAACAATCGCGCTCTCATCTCTCTACCACAAACTACTACCGAGCACGTTCTAATGGTGCTGGTAACCGGTACGATGCCTCCTCCGGTAAGTATCTTCCAACTCTTAGGTAAGGAAGAAGTTGCTACTCTATGCATTGCTACGAAGCTACTAGATATAAATGATAGTGTAGCTCCAGAATCAAACAGTGCAGTTGCAGGTAATGATGCAACTAGAATTGTACATGCGATAGTCTCCCCTTCTGGTTCCTCCTCGATAGAAGCTAAAGCAAAGGCTTGCCCGTGCCTCTGCCCTCTTGCCTGCTGTCGGGCCTGGTTGAAGTGTGCCTCCTGTGGGACCAAGGGTGGTCCTCTCTGCTGTCCTCCGGTAGCTGGTGGACGCTGGCCTCCTGCTGGGGGTAGTATCCTCAAAGGTGGTGCTGCTGGCCTCTGCCCATTCTGGGGTGCTACATCTCTGCGCTGGGGGCAGTCTCTAGCAAGGTGCTGGCTGGCTCCACAGACCATGCAGAGCCCGAGCTTCTTTCGGCAGTCTCTGATGACGTGTCCCCTCTTGCCATAGAAGTGACAGGTCGGAAGCTCCTTCTGCTGGTACGGCGCTGTCCTCTGCTGCGCCTGCGCTCCTGGACGGCGGATCGGTCCTCCTGCTCCTTGCTGGGTTCTGGCTGGTACGTTCGCACTGGAACGTCTCGCTCCTCCGCCTATAGCCTCCTGGATCCTCGCCTCTGATAGGACCTCTTCATAAGAGATCCTCGCCTGGGTAGTGGTGTACCTCTACAGCTCGTGAGAGAGGCCATGGTGGAATCTCCTGGCCTTCTCCAGGTCGTTGGGGATCAGGGCTGCACCGAATCGGCTGAGTCTGCTGAACTCCCCGTCGTAGGCGTCCACTGTCAAGTTCCTCTGCTCCAGGTGCAGAAACTGGGAGTACAGGGCGTTCCTCACCGTAGCTGGGAAATACTTCGTATTGAAGTGTTCCAGAAATTCCTCCCAAGTCTGCTGTCTGCCGATGCTGCGCTCCATAGAGTCCCACCAGTGATGGGCGTTGCCTGTGAGTTGGGCCCTCACCGCGGTCATCCAGAGGTCGGGGTGTAGCTGCGAACCCTCTAACAGCATCTCAGTGTTGGAGACCCAGTCTGAGATCTCCTTTGCAGTCTCCTTGCCCGAGAAGGTTCCCGGGCCCATCTGTCGGAAGCCTCGTACCGTGCCCGCTTGCTGGACAGGTGCAGGTGGTTGTGCTGCTGCTTGGGCAGGTGCCCTCTCCAGTACTGCCATCAGGCCCTGTCTCAGGGTCTCCGTCTGTTGCCACTGGGCCTGCATCATCATCTGGAAGAACTGCATCATCTGGGGCTGTCCCTCCGCTGGTGGCATCTGAGGTGGAAACGGTGGAGGTGGTGGAAGTGGTACCTCCGGCTGTCTCCTTGGTGTCTCCTCAGGTGCAGGCCTCTCGAACTGCGACATCGGTGTCGCCCTCGAGGTCTGTCCCTCGAAGTGCTGCCTCGGGATCGTTTGCGATGTCTGGCCCTCGGGCTGCTGCGTCCTCTCGTCGGGAGAGATCTGATGCCAGTGCATCATTGGGGCCTGAGGGATCACCTGTGCCTCTGGCTGAGGTAGCTCTCTGGGTGGCCCCTGGGACATATCCTCCCTCTGTGCTGCGGGTGGCACTATGGCACAAAGTATCTCACGTCTGCTACGAAGGTTCATCTCACTGTAAGAGATAGAACGTTATTAAAAGAGTACAAAATCAATCAAACAGGATGCAGATATTTTAAAATACGAAAGAGGTTCAAAGGCGTAATCAAGTGGATGAGACATAGTAATTTCTATCCTATTGCAGGCTCGCTGGGTACGTTACCATACCACAAGCGATAAACATTTGATGTTTGACAGACCTGCATGGGCCACCACTAAAACCATGTCACGCCCCAGTCCCAAATTCTATGGAACCAGGCCACGTGGCATTGGCCAGCTGACACGTCTCCGAGGATATCCTAATTTAATGGATCATGGCGAAGCGTGCTACGCTGTCCTAAATCTAACAAGTCTAATATCAACAACAGGCAGTGACTAATCTCATCCACAAACAACAAGTAAAATATTAAAATAAAAGACTGGAATATAAGAACATAGTCGAATGACATAGTACAACTGAAATATGTCCGGTGGGAATAAACCTACTACAAATGTTGGAGATAAAGTACTGATAGTCTGAAATAAGAGTACTGATAATAAGAGTGACTGAAACAACTGCTAACTAGGTAAGGAGCTCCAGTCATAGGCGGAAGGCCTACCAAGATGATCAGGGGTACTCCAATGGTAAAACCTCAAGCTCCTCGTCAAGAGCAAACCTCGTCTCCACACCTGGCCCGTACACTGTGGGGTAATAGGCCTCGTCCAGATCTGGAAGATAACCAGGTCCTCAGAGGGACGTAACAAGATACAATATGCATGCCAGATATAGTACTGAATAAAAATAAAGAGGGTGCGCTAACCATCTAAGTGAATGCAATGTAAGGACAACCTCGGAACGTATAAGTAGGTGTAGGCATAACGTCCAACGTCCTCTAGAGTGTGGTATCTGCAACGTCCATCATTCCGAAGAATGAGGTATCTGTATATATATAACGTCCAACACTCTAAGGGGCGTGGTATCTGAAATGTATATACGTCCGTAACACTCCGTAGAGCGCGGTGTCTGAATATAGGAAGTCATCGGGTCTGTGGTTCCTCTGGATACCACGGAGTCCGATGTGTGTATCCCATACGTTTATCAGTTGTCCTTCCCGCCCAATGTAGATACGCAAGTCGAATACACGACGTGAGTGTCCCGTATCTATATGCCAAGTCTCACTTAACTATATTACTCTAGAATACAAGCTAGTCCGTGATGCATGTCGTACGTACCGATAGCGAATCGGGTACGCGGACCCGCATCCCAATATGAATGTACCATCGTGATACGTGTATGTGTCACGGTCTAGGAAGATATCAAAATATCCTCACAGTAGGAGGTGAGTCCTCTAGCAGCTAGGTCAAGTACACTACTCATCGACGCATTGTCGACTGCACCCGAGTCAATCTCGGACGCGCACAGTTTATGTATATTTGCAACATTTATCATTTAATTTTAAGCAGTAATCCAGCAAGGTATACTTGCCTGTCCCGGGTAGCTGCGAAAACCAGAGTCCTGCTCCTGATGCCTCGGCTGTACTGTTCAGCAGTCCTATATATGATATAATAATGACAACATTAGTCGCTACAATAGCACGACTAAGACACACTACTAGCAACTATAGCTGACACAGGGTCTGGACTGTATATATATATATATATATATAGCTATTACAAATATATATATATATATATATATATATATATATATATATATATATATATATATATATATATATACACTAAATCATATTTAAATATATTAAAATAATATGTATGTTTAATAGTACAAAAATAGTACTTATGTATTATTTTAGAAATACACTAATAATTATGTTTATATATATATATTCAATAATATATATAAACACATAATATCATATATATAATTTAATACCTAGACACATATATTATCATATATTTATATAAACAAGTACACAACATAAAATACATATACATTTACATATATTCATTTTATACTCTAATATATTTAAATACACAATATATGTACACATTTATATACACATATATACATATTTAATATACACATTTATATACTAATTACATAGAGTATAATTTATATAGGTATATATACATACATTAAATATTTTCCACTTATATATTTATGTATACACACAAAATATATATAGGTATATATACATAATAGATATTTAAATAATATAAGTATTTAATACCATATACAGTATATACTATACTACATTATATTTATTAATATATATATATAAGGTTTACAGAGTATTTAAATATATTATATATATACATTTATACATTATATTTATTAATACATAAAATCTATTAATATATATATATATATATATAAGGTTTACAGAGTATTTAAATATAATATATATATACATTTATACATTATATTTATTAATACATAAAATCCACAGTAACTAAATTTATTATTGCATACATTTAAACAGTATATAAAGTATAAATACATAAAATACATATTTATACAGAAATATGTACATAAGTATTTAATTAGTATACTGAAATATATATGTACATACATGCATTAATAGGTATTAATATACGTACACAAAATACATATTTATAATCCTATTACATATAATACTAAATACAATATATATATATATATATATATATATATATATATATATATATATATATATATATATATATATATATATATATATATATATATATAATACAGTATTTATACAGGAGGTATATATATATATACTTAACAATACATAATATACTATTTAATATACTGAATACGTATAAAAAAATACTTAAACTAAACTAATATGAGTGTATAGAACATTTGCACATTGAAATACATCTAAAAATAATGATAATAATACATAAAATTATATACCTAAGCGACGCTCGGGTCGAGGGCTTCCCGGTGGCTGGCCGTCGACGGCGGGGGTGGCCGGACGGAGCTCCGGCAACGCGCGGGGTGGTCGGCTGCTACAACAGCGGTTCTGGAGCGGTCTGCGCTGCGGGGGCGATTGCGGCCAACTACGGCGTCGACCGGCGGCGAAACTTGACGGGGAGGAAGGTGGTTGGCCGGGGGAGGGGTCTGCGAAGTTGGGGGGCCGGAGGTTCAGCGGTGGCGGAGCTATAGCTGGTCGGGTGGTTGGTTGTGAGTGCGGGGGGGGGATGGTTCGGGTTGAGGATGGAGCTCCTGGTGGTGGCTGCCGGTGGCTGCCGGCGGCTAGGCGGCGGGTGGCGGTGGCTGGAGGTAGGGGGTCGGCGAAGGGGACTGGGTGGCTATGGGGGTGGCCGGAGTTGGTGGCTGGCCGGGAGAGGGCGGCGGAGGTGATGGGTTGGGATAGAGCTCGGCTGAATGTTTTAGGGAAAATAGGGTTTGTGAGTTGGTTTTCTTGGGTTGTGTGCCAATACAAGTGATGTAACTTAATGTATAAGTAGGAGAGAGAGTGGGGGGGCTGCCTAGGGATTAGGGCCGGCTGTAGGAAAATTTTGGGGAGTTGGGATGTCCATCATGATGAGGGGAGGGCTAGGAATTGAACAATTTGAATGGAGGGTCATGATGTGCCCTCCATAAAGGGGTGCAAGTACACTAGAAATGGGAGGAAAATGCATGGTGAACGGTTAGGGAATGAAATTCCTTTCTCCATGAGGTTGGGCCAATGAGAGGGGGGCACATCATTGCAATTTTGCACAAAGGCCCCTGATTAAATTAGAATTTGCACAGATTCTGAAATTGGGGATTTGATGTAAACAAACACCATGTTTGGTGTTCTAAATTGGGCTAGGATGGTGTATGGTGTTTTGTATGAGGCTTGTGGGTGTGGGTGTTGGTTTGGGTTGGAGTTGGGTCTAATTCAAATGAGGTTAGGTCACCACATTAATTAATTCATAATTAATGTACCGGGTGTCTCTAATTTAATTTAATAAAAATCGGGGGTCTAAATTGGGTTGGACAAGGGTCGTTAGTGTGGTAGCATCAGTGTACAATAATGTCATGATCTGGGTTGGTCAAATCGGATCGAGATTGGGTCTCAATTTCGATTAGAACGGACAACGAACGTAATTTCGTAATTTATTTAAATTGCGTACGGACGTTTGTAACGACTTTTGTGCGACTAAAATCAGTCACGAAAATCAGTATCCGGGGTTTGTTCTAGGTTCAATATGATAGGTTAGTATGTCTAGGCCAAGTATGTGGAATTTGTTTCAGGGTAACAGCTAGGGTAGTGTCCTAAAATAACAATCACTGCACAGATAATATAATACCATATAATAAATCTTAATTATATCTAGTTAACCCTAATTAGGCTATTTGAATTAATTAACCCTAATTTCTGGTCGAGGGGGTTTACAAGGTGGATTGCTTCAACCTTTACCTATCCTAGAGTGTAAGTGGGAGCACGTGACCATGGATTTCGTTTTATGGCTTCCGCGTTCTCCATGAGGAAAGAACGCGATTTGGGTCATCGTGGATAGGTTGATCAAATCAGCCCACTTCTTTCCATTCAAAGTGGGTACATCGACAGAGAGGCTAGCAGAGATGTACATGCGGCAGATTGTCAGATTACACGTCAAACTTGGCATTTCAAATCACTTAGTTTTATTTACATTTCATTATTTCATATCATGTTAGTCTCACTATTACCATGTTTATCTTATCATGATTTATAGTCTGACTTTTTCATTCTTAACTTCATAATTTATAGTACCTGTCATTATAGTTTCTATTATGTTCTGGTTAGCATTTTGTGTAGTGTACTTTGCTCCAATCATGACCGGATACGATGACATATTAGACGATGACGAGAACTTTTGTTCTACTTTCTATGGATCACCTGATGAGCCGATACGAGAGATTGATCTCGATGTACTTATGGACTAGGAGATCCCTGAAGGGATATAGATTTAGAATTTATTATGATTTTAGTTCTATTTTCATAGTTTACTTTTCTATAATTGTTTTGATCGAATTTGTCTCCGAAAATTTCTATTTTTTGATATGTAATAAAATAATGGATCAAGGTTGTGAATCTTTGATGATAAGAAAATTATGTTCCTTTGGTTTATAGCGTGGTTGAGTAGATACGCTTATATTCATAATTATGTATTATTGATATAACTTTTAAAAATTAGACAACGTCAATACCATAATATAAAATAAAATGTGACGTATATCCGGATATTTGGGCAACTTATATGGGGATAAAGCAGAAGATAAGTACGAACACCTCACAAATTCCAGCTCACTGATTCTGCCAAAGAGAATTCTTCTTCTAATAAGTCGGCCCTTCCTTCCCACCCCCAACAGAAAGAAAGAGAACAAGAAAATGTTAAGATTGTTAGCAAGGGGACAACCATGGAGAAGAGGAAGCAGCAGAGAGTTTCCTCTCTTCTTCGCAACCCCGTTCTCCTCCAGCGTCCTCGCCGACGGCGTTGACCGCGGCTCCGACGCGTTCGTCCGCAACTCTGCGGCCGCTCGGGAGCTCCTTTCCGACCTCCATTCTCACATCCATAAGGTCCTTCTTCTTCTTCTTCTTCTTCTTCTTCTTCTTCTTCTTCTTCTTATTATTATTATTATTATGACAATATCATTGTTTTTTCTTTCTTTAAGTATTCTATGATCCAACTGTAGGTTCTTGGTGGCGGGGGTGCCGAGGCGCTGCGGAGGCACAGGGGGAGGAACAAGCTCCTACCACGCGAGCGGATCGATCGGATCGTCGACGAAGGCTCCTCCTTTTTCGAGCTCTCCCAGGTTGGTTTCCTTCTACCGGTTCTTGTTTGCTTTTTGTCGAACACATATAGACTGCCACGCCAATTGACCGATGGTGGCCTGATGCGGGCGTATTTTAAGGAGACCGTTGTCGCACGGTCATGGAGCGGCATAATACAGACACGGTGGCACGGACACGACATTGCTTCTGCTGTGCCCTAGTGTATTTTGGAGTGTCTGTTGTGTCAGACACGATATGTCATAGATAGTTGTGGGCACCGTTTTTCGGAATGCCCGTGCTTCCTTGGAAGGAATTCAACCCGTGGATCTCTTGCAAACTCGGCAAGAGAAGCATTTGTCCCTTGCGAAGACTTCAACACAATCACACGCAAAATGGGGGGATCGATAATTGGCGGATTAGGCTCTCTCTATTTTCGGCAAAAGTGGTTTAATCCTTTCGGAAAGCATTTTCACCGTTGGATCGCAGACTAGGATGCACGGACACTTAAATTGGTACCGGCTCCATGTCATGCCGTGTCGTACGGGAATTCAGAAGATACACAAGGATACTCCAAACCTGGTCCATGTTCATGTTATCATGTCTTTATTGTTTTGTGTCATATTCGTGTCCATGTAAGATAAGGTCTCAAACTATTGGGTGAGAGGGGGGGGGGGGGTGTTGAACTTGTCGGCTCTGATGTTACCGTGGATCTTTTGTTATTAAATAGTTTTGTGAATAAAAAATGGTGGAAGTTGGAAGATAACTCTTATCAGACAAACTAAACTTTGCCTCTTTGTGTTACACATGAAGCCATTCCTTTGATTCAATATTGCTTCTCATTGCTTTTGTTCCTCTTAGATTCTATCAACTACCAGCTATTCGTGTTCCCACTCGTATACTCATACTTCACTGAGTCTAATAAGTAATAAGAGTTTACTATAAGACCAAGCTTAGCTATTATACTAGAAGTATTCAACTTCAATAAAAAAAAAATTCTATAATACGATGGTGTAGGACATCAGGCCTGTTTGGTTGCACTTCAGATATTGAAACTAAGTATGATGGTTTCAGATGATCAACTGAGTGTTTATTATAAGATGATGCTTACTCAGATGCAACTTCTATCACTCGTTGCATTTATTTAGTTGCCGGTGTTGATGCCATGGTCATCGCTTACTCAGATGCAACTCCCATTAACTGTTGCGTTTATTCGGTTGCAGCCTGTGATGCCATGTAAATCTTCCTAGTGAGCTCTTGGACGATTCAGTCTACAAAATAAATAAAGAAAGAAAGCATTAGTGAGCTCTTGGACGATTCAGTCTATAAAAAAAATAAAGAAAGCTGGTTACAGATAAAAGGGTGTCCCTGTGCTGCAAGCCCCCCGCCAATCCAAGGTCCAAGGAGGGCCAAGGTTTATGCTGCCTTAACCCCCACTTTTATGCAGAGACTGTTTCCATGGCCCAAGCCCGTTTATTTAGATACAATGGTACTCTTAACATGGACAAATATACATTCCAACTGCATAAGGTATATTCAAGTCGTGATGGATTAGGGAGTATGCATGCAGAAGAGTACACAAACTTTCTAAAAGGGTGCTAAACTGTGTTTTGGTGTATATGCAAAAAAATTGAAGGGTATCTAGCAAGGCTTTATTTCATTTAGTTCCCAAATTTCAGTTTAAGGAGGATGTAAAAGGGTGTCATGCAAAAAGAATTATTGTGGAAATAAGTATCTTCCTTGTCAGATAATGCCATTTTTGGTTGTCTTATCAAACTTTACAGCAGGTCAAGCTGCGGACGGGAACACAGCCTGTCAATCTTTCTACTACCTATCCTTTTTCATTTTTTGCACTTATTTTCCTTATATAGGTCTCAAAGAAAATTATTTTAACAGTTATTATGAAATTCCTAACATTGTTCTTTTGATGTACTTCTTGCGTGCCCTGAGATACTACTGTGTCTAAATTAAGCTTGCAGGCTATGATCTATATGAAGAACCTTTGCCATCTGGTGGAATTATTACAGGAATAGGGCCAGTGCATGGGCGGCTGTGCATGTTTGTGGCTAATGACCCAACAGTAAAGGGCGGTACATATTATCCCATTACTGTCAAAAAGCATCTCAGGGCTCAAGAAATTGCTGCTGAGTGTAATTTGCCTTGTATATATATTGTTGATAGTGGAGGCGCCAATCTTCCAAGGCAGGCTGATGTTTTTCCTGATCGAGATAATTTTGGTAGAATTTTTTATAACCAGGCAAAGATGTCTGCTGAGGGTATTCCTCAGATTGCTTTGGTTTTAGGTTCATGCACTGCTGGTGGTGCTTATATACCTGCAATGGCGGATGAAAGTGTTATAGTCAAAGGCAATGGCACAATATTTTTAGCTGGACCTCCTCTTGTGAAGGTCAGTGTTGATTTTTGTGCCTATATGAGACCACCTCTCCGTCTTCCATTAAGTAACTTCTACGATGATACTCCAAAAAGATCTATCTGTTATAATCTAGGTCGATTCTGAAGGCGGAATTTTAATAGGCTGCTACAGGAGAAGAGGTTTCTGCTGAGGATTTGGGTGGTGCATCACTACATTGCAAAGTATCAGGAGTTTCAGATTATTTTGCTGATGGTATACTTCTCATCTTTTATCAGTTTGTTGTTTGACATCGATTGCAATTATGTTCATCTTATCAGGAATGTGAGAATGTTCATCACCTAACTAGTGTGGAAAATGTAAGTTGGTATCCAAAGTTGTATTAGATGAGAACCAGACTAGAATTTTGACTGGGCTCAGGTTGGAAAGAGGGGTAATATTTGGTTAGACAAGTTTAAATAGAAAGTAGCCAAGAGCAACAAGAAATGACCTCATCCTTTAACAGGGCTCACATACTTCTCAAAGCAAGAGCTGTGAATAATTTTCCTTCATGGGTGACACGGCTTCAGTACCTTGAAAGCCAGTTCAAGGAAGTCGGGCCGTTGTCTATGCATAGAACAACACCCCTTTGTGCACAAATTGTCCTTGACCACAGACCAACGCAATCCATGATGCAAGTATTATAAATGGATAAAACTACTTATCTCATCACCTATCTTTCAATTAAATGTTTTATTTACCCAAATCCACTTTTCGGATTAGTCATTATCTCCATATTACCACAATATTCCAGCATCTGTCCACATTTAGCCCGATAATTTTCCATGTTAGATTTCATGCAGTAACAAAATAATTTGTAAAAACATTAAAAACCAAAGTTTTAGAACATTTCAAGATGTATCCAAAACTATATAATTTCATTAATGTGTTCAATTTATTCTTATGTGGTATATTAATGTTCCAATCTATTTGCCTATGAACAATGAACCTTACGATACACGATAGAACAATACACAATACGAGAATCAAGCAAACCAATGGACTATACGTATCATGATTTGACAACATAGTTTATGTTATTTCAAGCCTCTCTCTTATGTTTCATATTCTTCTTTTGTTCTTGTTATAGGCAATTACTCATAGGTCGATAATTCTACTCTTTTTTCACCTCAGCTGAATCAAAACCAAATAGGATGACCTTTTTGTTGTACTACCTCAAACTTATTGTTCTTTCTATTCTACCATTTGCTTTTCGTTTTTCATATATGCTTGATTCTTGATGTCATTATAATTTGATCTAGATGAACTTGATGGACTGGCAATAGGGAGAAATGTTGTTAAGAACTTACACATGGCTGGGAAAGGGTTCAAAGAATCTACTATTACTTCGGATCATAAAGATCCTCTATTTGATGCAGAAGAACTTCGTTTAATTGCACCTACAGATCAGAAACAGCCATTTGACATTCGATCTGTGATTGCTCGAATTGTGGATGGCAGCGAATTTGATGAATTCAAAAAGTTATATGGAACTGTAAGAGCTTCCTACAAGTTCACACTTGATATTCATTTAGTTTAGGAGTTATTTATTGAATCCTAACATCATATTTTTAAATATTGTAGACCCTTGTGACAGGCTTTGCAAGGATTTTTGGACAGCCAGTTGGAATAATTGGAAACAATGGCATATTGTTCACTGAATCTGCTTTAAAAGGGTCTCACTTCATTGAGCTATGTGCACAGCGCAACATTCCTTTGATATTTCTTCAAAATATCACTGGGTTCATGGTACATAATCATTAACATTTCCACATTTTACATTGCCATAATTTCTATCTTCTCAGTTATTGATGTCAAAATGAAGATTGTAGCCACTTGTCAAAGTTAGTTGCGGAATATAATATATATAAGGATAAGGTTTGCCTTCCATAACTGGCATTTCTGTAAAAGTTCTCTGCAGGTAATTAATAAGGGAACACAAATATTTGGTTAATCTTGCCGTGGTTTACAATTTTACGTTGCTGCTAAGAAATAGTTGGTTATTGGTTGCTAATGTTTTATTTATAAGATCTATGCAATTGATATTGATTATATAGTTATAGTTAATTGGCACCTCTACTCCTAAGCTTCTTAATTAGATTCTGATGGTTACAAGTTTCAGAAATATTTCCTTAATTTTGTGAAAAGAAGTTTATACTAGAAGCATGCAGACAATATGTTGACTTAGTGTTAGATTTTTTGCAAAATTATTGTTGCTTTGAAGTTGAGTATTTATCTACGACAAGTACACATTGTGTTTCAACTTTCAATATTAGAACTTTCGCAACTTACTTTTGAACCCTCTTAACTTTTAGTTCATTTTTTGCTCTAGTAAGATTATGTGCTAAGGGGAGGTCTTTTAATGGTATAAGGTGACACACGATGAACCTATAGCAACCAAGTTATTTAAGCTCATGTAATTAAGGAGAAATCTTTTGAAATTCTACTAGATTGAAAAAGAGTTAAATGAGGAAGAGGGAAGAAGAAGAAGAAGAAGAAGAAGAAGAAGAAGTGGTTAGGAGGTGGAGACATAAGCATCATGGGTGGGTTCGATCCCCACGGGGAAGCGTATTATTCCTTCCCTTTAAGGGTGGGAGTTAAAAAACGAGGAAGAAGATGATGGTATTTGGCATAAGAAGCTGTCAGTTCTAAGGTAATGAATAGGCCAAAGTGCCAATTTTAAGGCGACACTTACATATGGTCTGCACAAGCTCTAACTGCCAATATTAGTGAGTTCTTAAAATACGTGATTTTACACATTTGACTTAGGAACAAGAACAAAATTTCCTAATCTATTTTTATGCTCTTTCAATAACCAATGTTCAATTCTTGTTACTTGAACTTTCTGCAACCATGAGCTAATCGTCACTTGCACATTTAATTACATAGTATAGAAGTTTCCTTTGAGTTACCACATTAGAGAATAACCTACTCCCTTCTACCTAATACTTCATGACATTAAGCCCGGACACAGGAAGTGTAGAATTCCGATATTTAGTCCCACATCGATTTGGAAATGGAGTTTGATTGGTTTATATTGGAGTGTTTTTAGGTCTCATGTTTACATTCGGGTTAACTATTTTGGCAAGTTCGGAGGTGTACATGTGGCCCATGCACTACTCATGTTCTGGAAGGCCTGTCGGCTGGGGCGTAACAAATAGTATAAGGCCTACCTAGTGGATCATGTTCCACTCGGACGAGACTTGACAATTCACTAGAGCACATCATGTCATTGAGTTGGGGGGGGGGGCGAGGGGGAGTGTGAAGCCCTAATATTTAGTCCCACGTCGGATTGGAGATGGGAGTTTGACTGGTTTAAATTGGAATGTGTGGGTCTTATATGTACATCAAGATTATCATTAACCATTTTGGCAAGTTAGGCCAAGTGATGTACACATGTGACCCACGCAAGTTGGACAAAGTGATGTTCTTTGATGGTGCATCAAGAACAAACCCCAAAGGCAAGTGCAGGTGTAGGGTAGTGTTTATCTTGCCTGAGAACTATGTGATTCACCGTGCATACTTACTAACAAAACCATATTCTAATAATGTAGAAGAATACAACACTTTACTCATCGACCTTCAGTTTGCCCGTCAACTAGGGGTAGATTACCTATAAGCGTACCGTGACTCTAAAGTGACCGTTAATGAGGTTAGAGGTGAATATAATGTGTATTATAAAGATTTGATACCTTATCATCGATCTACCATCGAATTAGCCATGTATATTCGAAGGTTTCTTTATCGTCCATATACCTCGTCTGCAGAATACAGAGGCATATGCCCTCGCAAAATTTGCAGCCTCTTTGGCCGTGCCAATCTAGACTAGTCAATCAGTTACGGTGGCTAGTTGGACTAGTCGTCAACTGTTCTGCCCTAAGAATAATCTGGAAACTAAAGGAGTCTATACAACGTCGATGTACTTTGAACCTCGCGATTGGTAGTTTTCCTTTGATGATCCTAAGGAAGCAACTTCTATTCGAATGTGATCCATTACGACATGGTTATAAAGATGTTGTATCGACATTCGTTTGACGGTTTATTGCTCCATTGCTTGTCAAGCTCATAAGCACAAGAAGCTCTTAAGGAGGCTCATGACTGCATTAGCAGCGCATACCAACAAGGTCCAAAGCTTCAGGACCGATTAAGACAACTTGGATACTATTGTCCTGCGATGATCGTTGATGCAATAGATTATACAAAGAAGTGCATGACGTGCCAAATTTTTGCCGACTTCATTCATTAACCCTCGGAGTTCATTTATCCTACTGTCACTTCGTGGCCATTTAAGTCATGGGAATGAATATAATTGTGCGTATTATCCCTCCATCAACCAAGGGTCATCAGTTCATTCTTACAGTAATCGATTATTTCCGATTATTTTTCAAGTAGACAGAGGTTATAACGCTAGTGGAAGTCAAAACCTCCAACATGATCATCTTTATCAAACACCATATCAGCCATCGATTGTCCCCCGAAGGATCATCCATGACAATGGTCCTCAGTTCGTGAGTCAATCATTTTATCGGTTCTGCAATAAATACCGAATTCAGAATGTAGCTTCCACAACATATAATCCTATAACTAATGGATTAGCGGGGGCGTTCAACAAACCATCACCAAGTTGCTCAAGAAGCTCGTCTCCTCGAATAAGTGGGATTGGAACGAGAAAATTGGCGAGTATCTTTGGACATATCGTACAACGGTCTGGACACCAACTGACAATACGCCATATTCTATGGCTTATTGGTGTGAAGCAATCATACCTTTTGGAGATACATATACCGTTACTTCGTACTGTATCGACAACCAAGATGACAACGACCGGTTACGTCTCCAATAACTGGAAGCGCTTGATACGAAAAAACCGCAAGCTCAACTTCGCATTGAGCTTTATCAAGACCGCATCTTGAAAGCGTTCAACAAAAAGGTCAAGGAAAGGGTCTTCAAAGTAGGAGATATAGTCTCATGACGCATAAAACTAAAAGTCAAATTTCAGCCCAAATGAGAAGGATCATTCGTGGTAAAATTGGTCTACTTCTAGTGGTGAGCCCAAATGAGAAGGATCATTCGTGGTAAAATTGGTCTACTTCTAGTGGTGAGCCCAAATGAGAAGGATCATTCGTGGTAAAATTGGTCTACTTCTAGTGGTGCTTATCATCTTGTTAATCCAAATGGCGATGTGCTCATGATGTCTATAAATGACAAATTTATGAACATATACTATGTCTGATTTAGTTAACATGTTGAGTCTTTGATCATCGACAAAAGATCATCAGAAGCAGCTCATTCCTGGTGAATATCCATCAATTCTCTAGCGGAGTTCCTAATCTTCCAAGTTAATGATTACCTCTGACAAGTTTTTACTGCGGTAGGTTGAATTCCCAATACAAAGCATTCAATCCATGGACATCACCTATCGAACTTCCCCAGCGGAGCTGGAAACATTCGATTCCCGATGAACAATTGTTAAATCTCCCCTAGTGGAGTCAGCGTTCAGTCCCCGACGAAGACTCGTCAAATTTTTCAGCAAATGGAAATCGGAAACAATTGATTCCCGACAGACAATTATTAATCCCAACGGAGTTTTTCCTTGATCAAGGTAACACACTAGACCTAAAGAATTACCAGAAAAAACTTATCCCTGATGAGCATTCATCAATTCCCAACATAGCCTCTAATCTTGTCACGATAATGATTATCTTTGACAATTGATACTATTGTACCCTCAATCTCCAGCAAGAAACCGGAAACATCTTATTTCCGGCGAACATTCATTAAACTTTCCCAACGAGGTTTTCTTATCTTGTCATGTTAATGATTACTTCTCACAAAACAAATCTTCCTTCCTTGGATTAATCAACTCGTCTTATCCCCAGCTAACTTAATAGGCAGTAAGCCTACCTTTTCTTCATCTGTTAAGATTATGAGTTGCTACACTACATCTTTCCCACAAAAATTCCACTACAACGTTAAGAATTTCCTATGGGAGTCATGCTCCCATTCGGGATTTTCTGCATTTACTGTCTGGACCTTGTCATGGGTACCCCATGGATAGTAGATCCACCTTCAAAATTCCGCCAGTGAAATCGTACTCAGTTAATTGTCCCTGGCAAGTCCCCAACAATGCTAAAAGCATTTATTTGTCACATTAATGATTGCCTATGACAACCCTTGTTTTACTATCTATGAGTCCCTATCTCTAATCTGTAGCAGGTTTAAAGATATCTTGTTGTCATGTTGGCATTACACCTCTGACAATCTCTACAATTTTTATTAAACTATCGCGTTAACATTACACCTCTGACAGTCGA
Organism: Iris macrosiphon; assembly: GCA_036927795.1. NCBI lineage: Eukaryota > Viridiplantae > Streptophyta > Magnoliopsida > Asparagales > Iridaceae > Iris > Iris macrosiphon. The sequence goes on along the minus strand of JAYESA010000015.1, from coordinate 19,297,883 downwards.
TTTCGAGTTTGATTTTTCTTAGCCTATCATGAATGGGCGGGTTCTCCAACCAAATCCCCAATTGAGTCCTACTCTCAATTTTTAGTCAATCTATCATATTAACATTAACTGAATGGTTGACTCCTTTGATCGTATTATGTTTAACAATACACCTCTTGCAGTGATCCCCCTTGAAGCTATTACGTTAACATTACACCTATGATAGCTGATTTCAAGCCTGATGTTTTTTTGTCTATCATGTCCAGTTTCACATCTCTGAATAGACGGGTTCCTGGTGTTTCTAGTCTTAGTCCTGAATCATAGCCTATCACGTACAATAATACAACCTCTGACAGTCGACTCTTCATCCTACCATGTCCAACAGTAGAATCTCTGGTAGAAATCTTATTGGAGCATCATCTCCACCCCTATAGCTTTCCTCAACAGAGCTAACGGAGCATCATCTCAACTTATGCAGTTCTTCTAGAACTAACCGGAACATCATCTCCACCTATAAAGTTCTTCTAAGAACTAATTGGAGCACCATCTCCACAATTCCTAATGATGATAAAGAAATTCAAAACAAACATTCATCACACATACAAAGCAAAGAAAGCAGAATAAACAAAGATGCACTTGAGCAAAAAGGGCTTCTTTATTGTGAAAGCAAAAATGTGGATACATGAGCTAAAAAGCAAACGAAACAAAGATACATTTAAGATCGTCTCTCAGTGTATGATTTGAGCTTTTCCGTTTAAGAGGACAGTTTGAGTTTGCGCTTCTGTGCGGCCTGGGTGGCGGCCTGGTTCATGATATCTTCTGGAGTAAGTCTGCAAATTTGGCAAGATCATTACGAGCCTTATCCAGGTTAGCCTTTTCCACATCAGCAGCCTGTTGGATTTGAAATCTCTTCTCGGTCAACGTTTTCAGTCGGCTAGCTTCTTCATCATGCTTGATTTAATATTGGTTTAGCAAAGCCTGTGCCAGTTGGATGGTGAGCCGAGTCTGCTCTATTGTCTTGGTAGTGGAGAGCAAGCTGTCATTTACGGCTTTAATGTCCTTGGTGATAATCTCTTCATTAGTTTGTAGATTCGTGAAGTTTTTATATATTGCATCCCTTTCTGCACTTATATTGCTCCTTGTTAGCTCTACTCGAGTGGTTAGATGCTGAAATTCTTGCAACTAATAAATGAATCACCTTGGCCCATTGCACACCATTCGTTGACATCCTTCTCAAACTCCACAAGCGATGCTTTCAGTGGGCGAGCTCGTTCATCACATCCAATAGTCACGGCGCTTTCAATATTGTAGAGAAGATTGGTCTTGAGAATAGAGAAATTCGGATCCTTTCTACGAAAGATGAAGTTTAGACCATTGCAAACTACTGAAGAAGTTGATAAGCTCTTGAGCGAATCCTTCAGCAATCAGAGCCGGATCCTCTAAATTAGAATTTGAAACTGGCATCATAATTATAGCATTGGCAGATGTGACCAAGGCCAATCTAGCTGTGAGGGTGTTGGAGCTGGAGGAATATAGCTGGACACAGTTGCGATCAAAGATGCCTCAGAGACTGATGAATATTGAATAGGCATAGTAGCAGAGGCAAGCAGAGAAGCAACGGCCGAGGCATGAGCAAAGTCAGGAGCTGAAGTAGTGAAGGGAACAATTTCTTTTACAACAGCTGAACCGATGATGGTGGAGTGTGTTCTACCTCACGAACCGGTGTAGAAATAGCCAATTTCACCTGCAAAATACAAAAGAACAATTAGAAAAAAATTATATGAAGGAATAATAATGAAATTCAAACCAAGCCAGATACCTTCATAGAGGAAGGGTTCAAGAAGAGCCACTTCTGTCACCTTTTCAATGGCCACTTAACAACCTGACACATCGGTTTCCTCCTCAGTTAGATGTGAATGCTTATGATTGTCCATCTGTGAGGAGGGTTCATCATTGAGCCAAGAGTTAGGTGAACCGCCGCTGTTATGGTAGTCTACTTTCTTCATCGTCTGCTACTCTCATGTCAGCAGAGACCTGTACCTTTGCCATAGTCGACAACTTCACAGGTAGCATTACTTCAGCACGAGCAGGGACTGGCTCTGCATGAATTTCCTCTTCCCTAGCTCTGGCTGACACAAGGTCCTCAGTGACTACCACGTCCTCCTCAATGCTGGAAATGGAAACATGCTCTACAAATCTGGGCGATACTACACGGTATTGAAGCTTCACCACGACTCTTCCTGGGAGTTTGGTTTGGGAAGAAGAGGTCGTCCGTTTTCGTTTGAAATTGACGTCAACAGTTGAGCCATCTTCTTCTTCCTTATATTCCTTCTCCTCTAATGGGCCCTCCGCCGGAGCTGTTCATACTGCCTCTTCGTCTGTTGGTTAGTCGTCATCTTCATCATTCTCTTCATCAACGCCAACTGAAGGCTCTGTAATCAACAACACATGCGTGCACACTCGATTCCCTTTATCTTGTTTCTTTGACTTTTGTTGTAGACGGTGAAATACGAGCTTCACACAACTAGCGTTTATACGAAATTTGTGATAAACGGAATTAGCAGTTGAAGAGTAGTGACAATATGAAGCGAGCTCCAGTGCATCCAACACTGAAGTATCTAATCCAACATTGAAGTATCTCCATCTATCAGACTCCTAATATATCCAAGTATTGAATTGAGGTTGTCAATATATAATTGGTCGTATTTCGAACTTTTGTGCAAATCGACATAGCATGTATGGCTATAGATAGTACGTATCACTACATCTGAGTAGTAGGTAAGATGACCTGATATTGATTAGCCGGTCGAATATGCCATCACTCCGCTACATTTGCATTATTTCCTTATCTCAAAAAAAATTCTAGTTCAAATTTTGTGTTGGCATATAAGGGAAACAACGAAAGAAGCTATAATTGACGGTACGACGCAACACCTTTCTTACTCCAGCCACATACTTGGTATGCCATGAGGAATGCTCAAAACGACGAAGGTAAGGAAGGCGTCGTCCTTCTTCAAGCTCCACACCCATCAGGATTAACGTCGGACAATGCATCGCTAACCACGGTCCACGCTATTATACGAGTATAAGGCATTTTGAAGCGTGTATTTGGCCATTAGGTGATCTTCTGTTTGGGATCACATTAACTGGAAATGAGGAATTGAAGACTACACTGAAGGCTACACATCATAATCGGGAGAAGTCCCAATGGATGTCCCATCACCAAGTGAACCACTAGGAGGATTATTTTCATTGATATAAGATCGGGTTGCCCTAAAGGAACGACAATTTTCCTAAGCCATAGAGGTAGATAACCAGCGAGAGCAACTCGTCTGGATAAACGATATAAGGGCTGGTTATGGAAGCTTTTGAAGACCTGACCGGCATGGTACATGTTGCCGCTCTTTTCCAAAGAAAAAATATCGACATCACCACTTCTGGCTATCCGTATTGCCACCTCAGTTTGGAAACAACACCCAGGAGTATCAGTCTTTTTAAAGAGAGATTTAATCCATTTCTTTATGTTATTAGCAGCCCCACGAGCTTTGGTGGTGTATAAGCAAATATGATATTGGCATGTGAACTCTTAGTACACTTCGTACATGACACTGTCTTGTTGGCTTAAATGCAGTAGCTCCTCAATGCATGGGACGTACTCCTCATATGTAACATGCCTTATTGGGAGCCCTTATACCTCCTACATCTTGTGCATGGCTATCCCAAGTTCCCCTTGCTGGAATGAAGAATGTTTTGTTGTGCACATTATATAGCTTCGTGATAGTGAATGAATTTGGAGGGCTAATTTCTATGCATAATAGGTGGCACTAACAACATCATAGAGCTGCACACTTCACAACTCATCCCAAATTCACCCAAGACGAAATTTGTTTCAAAATATGGGTACTCCGTGTAATAAACATAAAACATGGGCGTAGTTGATGTAAATAATCCTTTAATTTATTTAGCTATTAGTACTATGAACTTAAGTAGTCGCAATTATCATGTATTTATTCCAAGAATTAGCTGCAACAGTTCTTCTGTACATACTGTTTTATTTTTCATTTTTCAATATATTGTATTATTATTAGATAAGTATTTTATGTTTTTTGATACGACTTATAGTACCTCAAAAAAGTTCTAAAAGATATTGAAAGCAGACACGCAAAACATAAATCGTATCAACAAACACTTATCTAACGAACACTTATCTAGCGAGAATTGGGTAAGTTGCATGATGAACGTTTCTTCTGGTGCAAATAAAAATCCAAAGGCAGATTATACTTTTGAAGCAATTCAAAGTATTTCAAAATTAGTATATGGATAGATTATCAAAAACTTTGAAGGGAGTCTTGTTGATACCTTAAAAAAAAGTCGGTCTGTAGACAAGTAAAGTCAGGACATGCATACAACTGAAGTCTAGACAGTCATATGAAGACAAGATTGTTATTTGAGTCATCTCCAAGTCGGACTAAAACAAACTTGACAATTTAAAAGACTAGTTTCGTTGAACCGACAAAGTGTTGTTTCATGTCCGCATCGCTAGACCCTTTCACGCTGCTAGTCTGCACCGCTAGACCCTTTCACGCTGCTACGTTGGACTTTTTTGCGCCTACTGTTGGAATTTTTCGAGCTGCTACACTACTGGGTGCTTTCGTGCTGTTATGCAACTGGACGCTTCTATGTCGCTACACTACTGGCCGCTTCTGCGCCACTATGCGGCAAACCAACTAAGGGGTTGCATATAGGGTGTAACAACCCACATTCTTACTGGGTTGTTGACACCCTTTCACTAGGCCATCTTGGTCTTGTTTCCGTGAAGTGGAAAAGTCAAATTGGCATTCGTGGCCTTGTTTCTAGTGGAGAGTGGAAGAGAACGTGGGCCACTTTTTCAATAATCAATAGTTTAACTGCTACATGGCCTCGCAGAGCCGTCTTTGATGTAGCTCCATGGAAGGTTGTACAATTATTTTTTAGCAGTTACAAACGTCTTTTCCTCTAGGGGAACCAATAAATAGCCCATGCAGGGGCTAAATGTAGGACCTGGCTACCTAGCGACCGAGCGACCTAGCAACCTTGAGAGAGCACCTTAAAACTTTCATGCAAGTGAACTTGGAGAAGGACATAAGAGAGTGTTTCAGTACGCTTTGTGATTGACATTGAGGAGTTCAGAAGCATCCGAGAAGAACTTCGCTATAGTCGAGAAGCCATGTTGGTTCGAATCGTTAATGGAACAAAGTGATCGTGCGCTAATCAAGAGCCTTCACCGCATTTTTTCCCATAATCTGCAAAAAAAATGTAGAGATCTTTTGTAAAGCTCGCGTTGAAGAATTGTAATTCGTCTATAATACTTATACAAGTTTTCCTTCGCGTATTTTTTTCGGAAATCATGCCATCAGCCTTTCTACTTCTTTGGAGAATGTCACGAAGCCTAGACTATTGAGCAAATACACTTGGAAAAGAGCATAAGAGAGTTTTCCTCTGGTTCTTAAGCATAACAACAATATTTGTTGCGCCTAGTTTGCTTGCAAACTTTCGACGTCTTTGAGTTCTGAAGCACCCGAGAAGAGCTCGTTGCAGTCGAGAAGAAGCTCTAATGTTGGAGACGGATCGTCAAAGGAACAAAGTGATCAAGCGCTTATCAAGATTCCACAAGAACCCTTCCCTGTATCTCTATAAAAAGTTGTCGATATTTCTTCGTAAAACTCTTGTCGAAGAGGTGTATCTTGTCTACACTACTTTTTTCACAAGATTTCCTTCACGACTTCCACTGGAAAACAAGGACATTAGTACTAGTATGCCCTCGAGCCAGTTAAATTATGTAAATGGAATACTATTAATTATTATTTTTTATATTATCGGAATTGATTAATTGGATATTATGAAAATTATCATATTATATTCATCATTAAATTATAACAAAGTCCAAATAGTAGGTTATGTTGTTCAAGTGTAATGCTGATTGCACCATACCATTTTGAGCTACTTATACAGTTATACTTATATGTAATTAAACTACGAAACAATTTGTACTCGTAGGAACATCTAATTATAAGCTATGTCATATGATATATGTCAAATGTATAGGTGTTTATTGGAGAAAGAGTTCACTGAACATACTAATACTATAAATCTAAAATGTCTTTATATCTAATAATTTCCAGTAGGTTTCTAGTATTATAGCGGTGCCATATATTTCTTTGATCTGAGGCACAATAGTTGTCTTTTGTGCAACTCATCATATTTTTATACTATTTGATATTATTTTTCTTGGATCATTAATAGTTAGTTATTGGATATAGTGACATGTACATGAAGGATGAAGACATGTGAGTGGCCAATAAAGGACCTATGAAGTAAAGAGAGGAGAGAATGTTTTGTGATTACTTCTACTGATTTATCCAAGTCAAAAGTTCCTTGGTCAAGGAAGAATGGAAAAAATTCTCTTTTAATTTTGATTGATTTGAGACTTAAATAAATAGTATGCAAAAAATGGGGTTTCATGAGTCAATCTACTATACTCAAGTCAGTCAACTCAATGTAAAATTCGCTATGGGACATTAGTTATGGTGGGAGGAGTGGATTATACTTGGTCTAATAACCTCAAGTTCTCTGTAAGATTGCAGCATATTTCAAATTAATTAAGGTAGTTATGATATAATGCTAGGTTTCGCTTATAACTTGTGGACCACCTGAAACCATTAGCAAGTACTTTTGGTTTTCATGAAACATGAAACTGCATTGCTTAATACCTTTGTTGATTAATTAAATTTGACGAGTTATATATGAAAGAGATTTAGTAAAAAGGAGCATCTGGAAAATAGGATTTGGCAAATAAATAAGTTAAGAATAAAATAAACAATGACACGAGCCTAACATCATTGGGACGTCATATATTTATTTGATTAGATTTACCTTTATGGAAAGGAATCTTATTCCTCCATTGGTTTTCTCCTGTAATTATCCCTAAGAGGTTGGTTGTAAACATACCAATTAATCTTCTTTCATAAGAAGAGTAAGAGAGGAGAGGCCAAGAGAGAGGAGACACTCTTTTGGTGAGACCTCGGGTGCACAAATCATAGGCAATTTGTTTGATTTGCTAACGTTTTTGGGGATTAGCGAACAACGAGGTATGACTTCCTTTTTGTTTTTTATTTTAAAATTAAACAAGATTTGATCCAAAATTATTATTTTTCTACTGTGAAGAAACCAGTTTTTCTTCAGAACTTGCCCTTTCCCGAGATTAACAACTGGCTTTAAAATTTGATCAACTTTTTGTTAGGATTTCTCTAATATGCACCTTGTACCACGGCCGTCCCCATACCAGTGGGAGTTGTGGATGATGATCATGGATTGTCTTATTGTTTGCTGCCTTTCATACTATGTCTGATATAAGAATCTCAAGTTTTTTAGTTATTCAGTTTTCATGGTTTAGCCATATCTCATGACATCATTATGTCTGTGCTTAACATTCAATCAACTAAGCATGTTGTTCATTTTAATGAATTGCTTATTGAATTTGGTCTCCAGGTCGGATCTAGATCTGAGGCAAGTGGCATTGCCAAAGCGGGGGCAAAAATGGTTATGGCTGTTTCTTGTGCAAAGGTGATTCTTTTCTGCTTAAACTGCTTTTGCATGTCCAGCTGACACAAGTAATGACAAGTTAATTGAATAGCTAGTATTAACAGATAGGGGTTGTTAGGAACTGTAGGGATAATAATTATTCATAATATTCTCTCTTACTGATTTATCTGCTAAGTTTTCCAAACTCCAAATCTGAACTTACAATCAACCTGTTTCATGAAGACAGCAAATTATATCTGGGCACCCTCAACCAGAATAGGGACATGGATCTCATTAACCTGAAAGTTCGAATATGGTCTCTCTAAACTATATAAGCGATTATAGAATATTTGTCATAAGAAGATACTTCTTATAGTGGACACCAAGTGTACATCCAAGTCTCATACAGTAGATGGGATTACATAAATCCAGATGCCTAATTTTTGACAATTGGAAGGTGTGAACTTTTGGATCCCATCTGCAATGCTACTGAACAAAACCTACAACGTCATTTTCACTGTATGCTTGATTGTAATAATTTTAACGTTCTTATAAAAATTGGGCTGGAGTCTTAAGACTGTTAACTGTATTTTGTTGCAAATAGCAGGGCTTGAACAATCTAATAATGCACTTGACAACATAATGTTTAGGATTTTATGGTGAGAGATAAGATGGAGTTGATCTATGTTGAAAATGAGACAACTCAATGGGATAATTTCCATTTATGTTGCGTGACTACATATTTGTAGGACGTGAGGCTCCCTCTTTAATTCCTATCCTATGTGGGACTAGAGGAGTACAAAGAAATACCAAGTATGGGCACACAAGAATAACAACTCTTAACTATAACATTTATCATCCAGTTAACAGCTTGTGCTATGCCCTTTGACTGCTTACTGAATGTTTCATTACTGTCTTATGCAGGTTCCAAAGATAACATTAATTGTTGGGGGCAGTTTCGGTGCTGGAAACTATGGAATGTGTGGACGTGCTTACAGTCCAAATTTCTTGTTGCTCTGGCCGACTGCAAAAATATCTGTGATGGGTGGCAATCAGGTAATTACCGTAATTGTTTAACAGATTAGTCTAGGTTGTAATGTTCTTCCTCTATTAAGCAAGTTTTTTAAAATATAATAAATCCATACTCTAGTTAATTTAACTTAGTGTACTTAGTACAATGACAACAACAAAGCCTTCACCCCAAATTTGTGGGGTCGGCTGTTTGAATCATTTTCTTCCATTCATTGTTTTTGGTCCTCTGATTAACTGAACCGAGTCCAACAGTTAATTTTTCGTACTTGGCCCTCTGAATTTTCATGCTATTAATTAAATGCCTTGCACTTTGACCATTTTGACTTTTATAGTTACCACCTTTCTTCAGTTAAGGTAGAACACTGTATAAATGGCTAGTTTAATCCCTTTCCCCTCATAACTGCTTTGTGAGGTCAAATAGCGAACTTTATTAAATGGCTATCTGCATAGAAAACTCTGTAATA